>VWPW01019012.1:1009907-1125244 GCA_013389825.1 Crypturellus undulatus | reverse complement strand
TGCCCGGCGGGGATGCGCGCCGCATCCGCGCCCAGTCCGCGGCGGGTGCTGCGAGCGCAGCCGCTGCCGGGGCCGCGGCCCGCGCTGTCCCCTGATGCTCCGCTTGCTGCTTTGAGGGAGTCCGAGCCGGGCTGCCCGGCTCCCCGTCGGACCCCCACCCCCGTGTCTGTATTTTGCGGGAATCCTGAAGTAAGTTCTTCTCGATGTCAACCTGCTCCTCAAACAAATCTCGCTTTCAGTTCGTTACTGCTGCAAAGGGCTCCGAGGTGGGAATTTCGGTGGGGAAGCCATTAAGCATTTTACTTGGAGCAGCTCTGACTTCAATTAAAAGGAAACAGTTGTAATTAGATTCAGCCTAATGCGAAGAATGAAAATATTTCTGTTGGCAAATTGCAGTTCCTTTTTTTTAGTGAATGCTGAAGTTCAAGCGTCTCGGCAAGACAGCTCAAAACTGTATCTTTTCCCAAGTGAATCTGGAGCTGTACGTCAGAGCTATGATATCTGTGCTTGGAGACATCCCTAGTATCATTAAAAATATGAATTGTTCATTTCATGTGTTTCCTAATACGGAGTGAAGATATGTCACTGCAGTTGGAAATTTGCCAGAGCTACCACTAGTGCTGGTAGCTGCGTTCAAAAAATTTGTACCAAGGTACAGGTATTTAGTGCAAGTTTTGCTTTAGTCCTCAGGGCTGCGTGGTTTTCATGCCTGACCAGAATCCCGCGGTGGGTCAGAAGTGCCCCCCTTGCACTGGAATGGGCTTGTGTGCATGGAAGTTCGGAGGACTCCCATTCCTGCAGGCACTGCTGAGCCGCCCAGGGTACAGAGCACTTGCTGCAGCTCAGGCTTGCGTGCTCAGTGCTCTGTATTGCCATCAGACTCTCAACCTTCTTTCTTAAAAGCAGCTCAAGTGTATTCCTGTGGGGCTGGCATCTCAGAGCTCCGATGCTTTGGACTGATATATCCTGAATCTGTCTGGCAAGGACGCCAGCACTCTGTGCTTAGCTCAGACCTTGACAGAGGTGGAAATATTGTATTGGAAGTACTATATTTTTAATCCAAATCACAGACGGTTCTGTTCTCCCTGCTTCTGTGCTACTCCCCCAGCATTCCTAGGACCACCCCCCCCTTTTTTTTGATGATCGGAAAACTCCCACTGGCTTCTGTCTCTCTTCTTTCTCTGGAGGCCCTTTAGGATGTGTACCTGGAGTGCGTGAATTTAAGAAATGCCGTGGTCAGTAGTAGTTTTCTGTGTGCAATGCCCATCTTTACGGGGTGCTGGGATAGGTGCAATAGGTGCCAGGCAGTTTCCAGAGGAGCTGATTTCAGGGAGAAATCTGTGCATGTGGAGGTGTTTGAAGGTGTCTGGCAGCCTGATTTTTAAAGTACCTGGAAAGTGGCATTAGCCAGTAGACCTGAACATATTTATTTCCTTTGAAAATAAAGACAGTCCAGAGATTCAAATCAGTTCTAATAGCTTGGATCTAGACACTTATGTAACAACAAGGAAAATTATTCGTGTAATGTAGTAAAATAGCAGAGTTGAAATGCTAGTTATGAGTTTCAGGAAGTATGAATCAACTTCAGAAATTTCTCATCACCTTCCAAGTTCCGAGTCATAAGCCGTAATGCCATTTAGCGTGGTTGTTTGTTACCAAGCTGCGCGTGGATCAGCCTGCTGACACCAAACAACTGTTCCCTTGCCTTCTGTAGCTTGTCTGACAGAGAAGGGTTTTTTCTGGGTCCTCCACGTGCACGTTAATATTTACTTTCCCACTAAATGATAATTCACGCCGGAAAGCTGGAGGAAAGCTAGGCTGTATCTGTATCGCAGTATCCGGACTCAAGGCTTGATGGGCAAAAGCCAGCCGGGACTACACTGCAGCAAAGCGGCTTGTCGTGATATTGGCTCCAAAACACACACACACGCACGGGCTGTGGGGTCACAGCAGACAGGGGAAGGCTTCCTGTTCTCAAGGACACTGACTGTTCTAGGGAAGCGTATGCCAAGCGGCTGTTAAAACTCGCAGTCCAAGTGTCCTTATAAGCAGACACTGCCAGAATTATTTTATTTGGCAGTGTCTGCATGCGATCAGACCTCCCATAAATAACTTCTGTTTGGTTGGAATCCGCTTCCGAAGAGCTTTCACTGTCCATGTGTGGCCTTAAGGAGTTGTCTCTTCATTACGGAGGTGGCAGCTACCAAAGAAATATGAGTGATTTTTTTTTTTTTTTTTTTTTTAAATCAGAGGTGTACAGTGGTATTTTGGTAGACTTAGGCAGATAGTATTGCAGATGTGTGTGGCCGTGTGTGTGTGGTTTAAGTATTTAGATATTCCCAAATGACCACATGAATGGCCGCGTGCGTGGGTTGAAAAGCGTCAATGAGAGCCACGCACCCTTCTTTTCCCTGATGGGTGGACACTGCGGGCTGCCTTCAGTTTCCTCTGTTACTTCTGCTACAAGACAGAGACAGGGAAATATGCAAGCTGCCGCTTGTCTTTGTGCTTCAAAGCCACCATCTAGATCAGCTTTATGGAGAAATCCTGCTTTGCTCTAAATGTTTACAGATGTTGATTTTCCTTTAAAAGCACATTTGATTTTTCCAGCTCTATAGCCTGGAAGAAGTCAGTAGCTTGTAGCCGCTGCTGATTTTAAACACGCAGCGCTCCAGCCGCTCCTGAACAACATACATCTCTCTTCAGCCTGAGGATGCAGTGGATGTGTTTTCTTTTTGCCCGGGGAAAGCTATTTCTGTATTTGCTCTGTATAGAAGTCCTCCTCGTCAAGGTTTTGCAGGCTGAGGGACTTGGGTGATGTGGTGTCTCACTATGCCAGCAGTTTAGATACACTGTCCCTGTCTCAAAGATGACTTTCTGGGAGAGAGTTTCTTTAGAAAATCTACATTTAAGAATGGCCAGGCGGGAACACAAAGGAATGGATATTCTCCAAACACAGACAGTTGCCATTTTACAGAGAGGACAAGAACCATCAGTCTTCAAAAAGCAGAGTCTGGGTTTGGTCTTGCCTACCTGGTGATGTCTGCACCACAGTATATTCTAGCAAGGTGTGGGCCATTCCCAGAGTGGCTAATTTCAGGGGAATGTTGAGCAGTCAGGATTTTGCAGAGGTGTTTTGCTATTTGCTTTATAGAACACCTGGAAAGTAGTACCAGGGCGTAGAAATAAAAGTGTTTGTTCCTATTGCAAGTAAAAACACGCCTAAGATTCAAACCAGATAATTTGGATAACAAATTTCATTTGTTAAATTAGACAGCAAAAGAGAATTACAAAGTACAAACACGCTACACTGTTATGGACAGATTATTATAAAAGTGTCTATTTTAGGCATTTGCATTAGGGTGAGATGATTTGCAACCCAGAAGTGCCCTCTTCTTTTCATTTCCCACATGGGAAACCTAGATAACTAGCTCAGATATCAGCATCTGTATTTTAGATTTCTCTATTTAAGATTTCTCAGACCAAGGTGCCTGAAACCTTTCTCAGGAGAATGACCATATGGAAAAGAATGTGGTTTCAGAAGGGGTGTGATGAGCTAGTGTATATCCTCCTGGAAACACTGAATTCCTCTTTGAGAACGTCCTTGGTATACCTGTGGCGCTGGCATGTCTTGTCAGAGTGCTATTGGGGAAAAAGCATTTGTTCGTGTTTTTTTTTTAACACTTAAGTACCGCCCTCGTGGCATCAAATAGGGTGATCTCCCCTTCATCCTAGTGACCTGGTTGGTAGGGACATCCCTCTTCCAGGGGTGACGCCGGACTGACAGCTGGACTCATGTGAGTGTCCATATATTTTGCAGCCAAGACTGTTTTAGTGATGTTCCAAGTGCCAACAACAAATCCCTTTTAAGTCCAGGGAAATGAGGAAAGAGGAGTCACTGCTCAATTGAAACTGCAGGCTAGTCCTGGGAGCAGTGACAAAGCTAAAGCTTCCATGATTTCTTGTGAATTATCTTTGCCAATGTGAAGTGAAGACACTCTCCAGTCCCTGTTTCACTAGCTGATGTCTTTAGAGCAACCTAGTGCATGCCATATGTAGCATGCTTATAGGAATAAGGTGGGCAGGCTCTTGAAGTCTTTGCTACTTCAGCCTGGGCCAATATTATTCTTTTTATAATGAAAGATGTCATGGGGCAGTTCTGTGTCAAAACTGGGAAGAAGTTGATCTGGTCCCTTACCCATATCTTCCTGCCAAACATCCACACTGACCAGAAAATGTGTGCTTCCCCTAGGAATAAAATATGCAATCCAATGACAGTCTTTAAGGATTTCAGCTATGACCCAAATCTAGGGTTACTAGATAGTTGGATTACAATGCAGAAAAAGTCTAAACTAACAAAAAAGTCAAGAGTCAAGAATCATAGAAAAGTGTTTTTGAGGTGCAGTGCCTGATTATCGACGTTATTGTGCTACCTTATAGTGGGTAAACAGCCTTGATTCACCGTATCTCTGTACTTTCGTATTAAAGGGCTCCCTCCTTCCTATCGAAAGACCCACAGATCTCTAGGGAAGATATGAGGGAAAATAATAAGGGAAAATCCATATCAGCCAAGCAATCCTGAAAATTAAGGACAACTCTGAAAATCAGCTGCCTGACTCCAGCTGGGACTGCATGTAAAGCCTGTCCTATGTTAGCATCCCAGAACCCATCAATCCCAATCCTCTGCAAGACCTCACAGATCTGCCAGAGCAAGAGTGCTCTCTTTCACTGAAAGCAAAGTCAATATGAAGTGAGCTGTACAAATGTTCCCTCCCTCCTGCCCTAAAAAGCATCAGCTCACCTACCAGATTTTCTTCTAGGAATCATTTTATGTCAATCTGCGTCAAGCAACTATATCCAAACAACATGCTTTCACTCTGCATGGCTTTTCATAGGAAGAAAACAATGCTACAGCACCTCCAGGTTCATTGCTGGAGCAGATTTTTTTTTAATCATCTAAAGCTTTTGTTCAGCCTACCTGTCTTTTTCTGGTATCATGCTTGGTTTCAGGAGATATGAAATTAGGCAACCAAGACGTTTCAGGGAAGGTTGCCTGATTGTCTTGACAGGACTGTGTCATTCATACTGTCATCCCATCTGTTTATACTCCTGGCCACATGTTGTAAAGGTCAGGACATCTGCTGACAAGGAATAACTGGAGTGTGTGATGCTGCCTATCTGACTGCCTTGCCAGCTGGCTGCGTAAAGCCTCGCTCTCTCGGCATCCTCCACCTGTGTCCAGACCAGCCCAGTATTAGAAATCATGAAGCTGATGATGGGAATGATTTTGCTGACCTCTGCCAAATCTCATATACTGCGCTACAGTGCCAGGATTGGTCTCGAATGTCAGAGAGCAGTCTTATGTTTGCGACTCCACTGATGCAGCTCCAGGTCCTGGTTTATACCATTTTCTTGAAGCAGTCATAGCTTTTTAGTCACCTGGTGATGGACAGCCAGCTGGTGGCATGATTAAAGAAAAGGCAAACGGTTATCCCTGGTCCTTGGCTGGCTCTCTGCCTAACATTATTTTTAGAATTCCTCAATTCCTTTGGACTATAAATTTGAGGGAAATGATGACTAGTTATCTTTCTGCCTTTGCACAGGAGCCCTGGAGCATGTGTGGCTCCAAGAGAAGCTGCTATTTAAAGTCATTTCCTCATGCACGCCTGCAGCCTGACGTTGCGCAGATGTACACGTGCACCTACAGCGGAGTACACAAGCACTGCAGCATCTCCATGAGCAACGTTAGCGTAGATCCTTACTCTTCCAGCTACTCTGCAGTGAAATTAATATACAAGAATACTTGGAAGTGAAACGGTTTGTCAAGTCTTAACTTTCAGCGACCTTCCTAGGCTTGTATTAGTGAGCTGAGAAAGAGAATGAATGGATCATTGTAACTCTGTATCGTAAATCACACAGGGTCCCCTGTGTGGAAGTGCTATCAGTGATTATTGTTAATTTTATGTTCCACTGTCAGAATTAGTGGAGGGCAAAACTGTAAAAGCCGTATATCTAGGTAGAAGTGTCATCTGAACAATGCAGTTTTAAACAGACCGTGTAGTATTACGAGGTCTATTCTCTAAACTTGTGAAAACTTTTCAGAGCTCGAAAATTTATACTGCCTTAAATTGGGATGAAATGATTAAGTTTTACTTACAGCAAAAAAAAAGTTTGTAATTGAAAAACTAGTATCCCCAAGGTCGTCTTGATTAATTC
The DNA here is from genome assembly GCA_013389825.1 of Crypturellus undulatus. NCBI lineage: Eukaryota > Metazoa > Chordata > Aves > Tinamiformes > Tinamidae > Crypturellus > Crypturellus undulatus. Next base: position 1,119,028 of record VWPW01019012.1, on the reverse strand, counting down.
AAATTGAATTTTGTATGTGTAATAAATAAAAGTTACATTTTGAAATAGAAGCGCAAGTATTTTGTTTTAGAAATGTAAAACAACACTTTCTGACTTTCTTCTCAGAATAAAACAAAAAGAAGAGATGCATCCAAGCTGTTTCTTAGGTGAAGGTTCTCTTCTGGCAGTTTTCTTTGGGGTGAACATTGTTTCAACAGAAAAACATTCAGCCAGCTCTGTTGGGGACGCCTTGCGTGGCGCTCCGGAGGGGAGCTCCCGTTGCTGGAGCCCTGAGCCCCTGCTTCGGTGGAGGTAGGTCCTTGCGGCATCTAACGCAGCACATCCCAGTGGTGGCGTCTCTCTCATAGTTTTAAATATAAACTTTTAAGTGGTGTTTGTGATTTCGGAGGAAGGAAGGTGGTGTTTAGACTTTCCATGCATGGAGGCATGATTATTTTTAAGTAATCTTGCATCATTGCTAAGTGGTACAAAGTTAGAGGAAGGTACAAGTTACTGAGGGCATAAACATTGTGCGTTTCTGCTGTTTCCCAACAGTCGCACAGGAACTCTCTTTTTAGGTACAATTTCTACTAATAATTTAGTACTTCTGCTTTACCATTAAATGTAAAGTACCACAGAAAACATATAGCATCACCCAAATGGAAAACATTGTTCTCGGGTGAGAGATTTGCGTTTGTTTTAGGAAGCACCTCATCAAGCTTGGGGGACCACAGTTAAGACCCCAAAAGTCTTCTTTCATGCGCCCGCTCCATAGCACTCGTCTGGTCATACCTAAGCGAACCTAGCTGCAATGTGGAGAGGAAATGGGTATTTCAGCCTGGGCATCACCAAACTTGTAAAATTGACGGTGAGGAGAGAGAGTTGAAAATTGCTCTACAGATTCTTTCTTTCATCGGGGAGGAGCAAGGCCTCCTTCCACCTCCTCTGTTGCTTGCATCCTTCATCCTTCCTCCGCTCCTCGGCTTGCAGCAGATGTGGGTGTCCCTGCACGCCGAGGCGGCTCCCGCGGGAGCGCTGCAGCCCTGCGCCCCGAGGCCCCCGTGCAGCCCTGCTGGGCTGGGGGACCTGGCCACGGGAGGTCCCACTTCCCCGCAATGTGACTTGGAGGGCAGCCCATGGCCCTATTACCGGGATGTCTAACAAATCCCACTGGACTTCAGCATCTAAGCCCCGTTTCAGATGGGGGGATCTGTGTTTCTTCAGCTTCCTATTAATTAGGTTGCCAGGCTAAGAGACAGCCATGTAGGGCTGGGTGTTTTCTTCATTTTTTTTTGTTTGGGGTTTTCTTTTTTTTTTTTTTTTTTCTTTTGATGATGACATGTGATGTTTTTGTTTTGTTTTTAAAGGCAGGAAGATTTTGACAGAGCTGCCTGCAGCTCTTTTTTACGTTACAGTGTTCATCATGGCACAATGACAGAATTGAATCACTGGTAGCAACAGTGGGAATTTTTGGCAAAAAAAGTATAATGCAGACAGAGCCGAAGTGTTCTGCTAACTAAAACAGTAGCTGTATTTTAAGAGAACTAGACATGACTGTTTTGATCCAATGTGGTGTTAATCACAAGAATACATAACTGCTTTCCTATGAACTTTCCCCTTAAAAATATCCAGTGATATCACCTGATGTTTTGCACGAATGGTCAGTATAACCAGAATTTAGAACAGCTGGCTCCATATAAACTTGGAATATTCATAGGTCAAATATTAGTGTATAAATAAAAACATTTTGAAAATGAAAACAGAAGCACAGTATTTGAAATATACTCAGTGTGCAGATGTTCTTCATGGCTTGAATAGCTTTACAAATTAATCAAGACAGTATTAACACTTGTTTTGCAGAAGCCAAATTTCCCAATTGTAAATGAGAAAGTGTTTTTCAAGCAGTATTCCAAAGACATGTTATTCTATGTATTTTAATCGTCTTTTGCAACTAAAAAAGAAGCATGAATCAGCTATTTGAGGCCCCCTTGTAAATAAGGTATATTTAATCAAACCAGAATATTGCTACTGGCAAGGAGAGTGGTGTGTTCTTTTACCAAATACAAGTTTAAATATTTGCTGTGCTTAAATCATGTATATAAAAATGCAAGTGCCCAGGCAGTATTCTTATCTTGTCATTTACTGCATTACATTCACATGGCATATATGGTCAAGGTATTAGACAGTGTGTTTGCATAAGGGCTAAAGGGTGACATAATGTCTATTAAAGCATAATCACTTAGCTCCACACCAGGCAACAAGGAGCATTTAAAAAATGAAAACAGATTAAAGTCTGTGGGCTGTGATGTTCGCAGCCATGAGGAAAGGGGACTTGGAGAGCAGGGTCTATAGTTGGCCTCAAACAGAGGTTTTGCCTTATTGCAAGACGCATTATTGCATTATTGAGCGTAACTCCCTGAAGTCTCCACACCATTTGAGAGGTGAATCAGAGAGAATAAAACCGTGAACAGTGAATCCAGGCCTTCTTAAATAGGAATAAAATCATTCAGCTAAGTCGGAGAAAATGCTGAATTGTAAAAAGCACTTGCAAGATACAAAATACTTGACTTCCCTTCCTGCGATCAGAGGAGACTCTCTTTGGAACACAGCAAGAGGGATGCAGTGCCACTGGGTACGGTGGGACAAGCCTGAAGAGGAGCAGCACGCAGGCCATGTAAAGCACCCAGTCCTTGGTGGCCTGTCGTGAACCGGGGATCCAAATGTTGTGTCTGGTGTGTCTCTAGCCACTACCAGGGAATGCTGAACTCTGAGGTGCAAAACCAAGGCTTTAAAAATATCAATATCAGCCCTGGAAAAGCAGAAAATTTTGAATCCCAGTTATATAAGAGAGTGAGGGACGATGTGTGGTTATTTTTAAGTATCAAGTTTACAATGAACTGGCAGGTGATTTCGTATTTGGTATTTGGTAGTGATTCTGGTCAGTAAGTAAGCTTTTCTCATTGTATTTAGCATGTGTGCAATTTTAAAATTCTAAAATTTAAGTCCAGTATGTAATTGGTATTTGAATATCTATGCAAAGATTTGATCTACAAATACAGAAGTCAGGTGTTTGACTTAAATACATAGCTTTGAAAAGCAAATGCTTCATTTCGAAAAGCAGCAATCTCTTTTGCCCAACAAGCTGTCATTCTGAGACTGTTTTGAGCTTGCAGACCATTTTACTTAATTACTGTAACATCAAAAGTCTTTGACATGAAAGGGACCAAGCAGTGACTATACAAGATAATGATTTGTTTATAAAAATAATTTAAACAGCATATGAGAAGGATAAACATGCATGTCCTGCCAAAATTCACTGTATGTTCTGCAGGCTTTAGTGATTATGAATCTCTTGGCTTGCCCCTTCAATTTATTTTATTTCACAAAAAAAAAAGGAAAAAAAGAGGGAAGGGAGGAAAGAAAAAAAAGAGAGAAATAAAAAACTTTCTTATATTTAAGGAGGTTCCAACTATACTATGGGTGATAGCTGGAAAGAAAATATATGTTTGTTTAACACAATACAAGAGATATTTTCACTTTGAGATCTGTCTGTGTTTTGTCTCTTGCATGTGATAGCTTTTACACTTTAATGATTGTAACAGCCATCCCATCCAAAAATGTTCCATTCTGCAGGATATGGAATGCTCATTACTTATTAGACAATATAAAGATATTACTCTGTCTTTTATCCAGAGCTTCAAAACACTTCATAAATGTTGAAGTCACCCAACGTGCTCTGACTAATGTAAATCGCTATTATACTCATTTTCCAAATGGCTAAAATGAGGCTCAGAGTGCATGACTGGACCAGGACTATGATGAGATCCTTGAAATTCTTACTTCCAGTCCTATGATCTAACTGCTAAACCACACTCCACATTACTGTGTTGGCAGGTATCCAGAAGTGACTTGTTGAGTCAGTGGAACAGTACAATCTTATTCAGTAAGATCAGTCTATCTTTGGGTCACAATGTTAGAAAGGAGGCTAAGAGTTCTCACTTGACTTATATTTGTTTCCTTCCCACTTACGAGTCTTTCTCATCAGCACTGCAAAACCTGTATGTTCTGTTTCCACTCTCTGCTAGGGACATGAGTCCTCAGACATGCTTAAAAGCATTAGTTTAATATCAGTAATCGCTCTGATCTTTGTGGACGCTATCCAGACACAAATACGTGCCAGAAGTCCATTTATATGCAACAACTACTATTTGTGCAAAGTAATGAATAATAATATTAATAATAACATAGGAAATAAAAATAATATAGGAAATAATATATAATAATAACAATATCGGAAGACTTCAATGCAGTAGGTAGTAGGATGAGTATGTATATGTTTATTTATGGGGGGTGGTGGTACTTAGAGACCTAGGAGGGACGAGCCCTGCAGGACAGGGGCTACCTGTCATAAGCAGACCCTGTCAGACATCTCCGTAGTAGCATAAAATAACAGGGGAAACTGTGTGCTTGGGGAAAAGCACATAAGGTAGGTGGGTAGCGATTAGAATATTTTCACTCAATGTCTCTTGCATTCTGATTTAAAGAGTAAAACAACATTTTTATCAAATTTTTTGATCAGATTTTTGATCAAATATGGCAAGTGGAGGGAAGGGAGTAGAGTATTTCCGAGGTGAAGGGAGAGTTGCAGTTGTTCGTGGTGGAGGTGCTAGGTTAGCGGCACCTCTGTGAACCACGGTTGGAAAATGTCCTATTTAGCCACAAAACCAGGAGACGTCAGCACCAGAGTGAGCCAGCGTTGAAGCCACTTGTACCCTCTACATTCCTGAGGAAGCTGTGACACAGGAGTAAAGTCTATAGGTGTGTAGCCATAAGGTGAGACTTGACCTCCTGTTCCCATGTTGGAAGGGAGGCAGTCAACAAGATCAGCCCTGAGCTCTTTCTGGTTTTGATGCTTTCTCAGTATATGTTTGGGGGGCTAAAATTCAGTTCAAATGCAGTTCTATTTTTAATATAAATTGAGTGAATTATAGCTTCATCCGTTCTGAAAATTGTTCTCTTTTACTGCATGCATTAAGGAGCAACTCTTGTAAATGGGTGTAAGTTGACTGGAAGCTATTAGGGAAGTCATTAAAAGTTTGGTTGGCTTATGGCAATATGAAGGCAGTGCAAGTGGTGTGCTGTGTCCATGATGAAGTGAGACAAAAGGTAGCTGTTCTTCTAAGTTAAATGTACTGGTGGTTTTGTTAAGAAACTTAATATAAATATAGTGTAATGGCTTAAGTTAGTATAAAGACTGCTTTGTGTTTCAGGAGCTATTGGAATTGAGTCTATCTGATACTTTTGCTATCACTGATCTCAGTGAAAACAGTTTTATGGCGTCCCAAAACATTCTGTTGCTTCTGGCAGTAGTGGAGCTGGCAGCTGTGATTCACTAAGACTGGAAGAGATAGTCCATTAATTCATGGCACTCTCCAGAATAAACATGGCAAACCTCCTCTGAAATAACACACGGTAAATCCTTGTTGTCACTCAAAACTGAACATTTGTATTCAGAAAGGGGCAGTGAAAGAAGCTGCCCATCTCTTAATGAATGGGAAAATAAATAGAAGATGAATTGTGCATTGTGTTACGCTTGACATGGCAAAGCTCTGGGTAGAATAACAACAGACCTTTCGTAATGTGTTATCCGTGTTAAAGGAGGACATCATCTAAATAGTGCCCACTAGGCAGACTATCGATTGATATAAACTGTCATGGCCCTCTGGTATGGATCCGCAGTGGGAACTACAGCCTCTGCTTCCCTTACTGTGGATCTGCTCTCTTAGCTCAGGCACTTTCTCTTGGAAAGACCGATTTCAGCACCCTCCACATCAGGTCTTTGAACACCAGAGCCTCTCCTCCTCTGTGCTATAAGATTTCTGAAGGTTGTTGCACGTTTGAATGGCTTGGAGTGTACAGATGTTTTGTGAAGCTTGTTATTTTCTGTGTTGGAGGTTATGAGTCAGATTACTGTTACCAAAATGTTTATGTGAAATCATTTCTGAGTCATATATTTGCATCATATACAACCTGTCTGACAATCAAAACATTCAACACTCAGCTAATGATTATATTAAGTTTTCCAACACCGTGCTCCAACATAACATAATTGCACAGCAAAGTGCAATATATTACTTTGACAAGGTCTTCATGTGTCTTGTAGTGTCAGAACATCATAATTGCTATTATTTGAAATTATCAGATAAATGTGTACTTTATTGCATGCAACAAAGTTAAAAATAGAGAGAGGCCGTTCTCTCGCAAACAGAAAGCTCTGCAGCTATTCTTGGAAACTTGCTTTTTCAGTCCCCAAATAAATATATTTTTCAAGAAGTTTCATAGTGATTTTAACCTTTTTCCATCCAAGGAGCTGTCTGATTAAGGTTTATTACTGAATTAATGGACAGTTATGACTATTTGCATGGATAAATTGTTTGAATACCAGGATTCGGCAGCTGCCTAGGAGGCTTTTTCGTACTTTCTGTAATATAGCTTATAAGATGGAAATGGAGGGGAAAACATAAACAGTCTGTAAACTACAACTTAATGCATGCTATGTTTATCTGTTGTATAACTTATCCATATATAGGGGTCACTTACAAAAATATCCTGAATTAATAAGACAAACATTTAAATCTATATTTACCTACATGGTGTGAGAACTAGGGGCAGGACTGTTTGTTGTCCTCCTCACCCTCCCAGCAAAACCCAGAACTTCTCTTTAATTGCTCTTCTCAAATAGAATGGGGGAAGCAAAACAAAACCCCTCAACTTTTGGTTGGGATAACAGCCAAGGAGACTAAAAATATAGGGGCGTAGGGCTGCTCTTGTGTTTGTTTTTGAATAACTTCCACTGAAAAAGTATGTGGAAAATGATTTTAGGGCTGACTTGTCTGAAGCTTGGTTTACAGTCTTCTGGAATCGGCTTTTCGGAGCTCAGTTACACGTGTGAAGGGCACTGGCAGCCCCTCTTAAGTATAAAATATCTTTGGATTTCCTCACTTCTTCTATCCTGGCACAGTGTGGAATACAGCATGGATTATGATGACATTCTTTACATTTGTAGTGAAAAAAAAGTGTGGACAATATAAGTGTCTAGACCATGCTTAGTAATTAGTGAGCCTGCATTTAGAGCAATAGAAGGTTTCCCCATGCAGTGTTAGTGAACACCATCCTTCTTACCCACTCTCCTTGGCCAGCGTCAAAGGCAAATACATAATTGGACTATGAGGACCAATATATTGTAAAGTGTAGTGGAAAATGCAAAAAAAAAAAAAAATGGTTGGATGAAGTCCATTTGTCCTGTGCTAAATTCTAGCTCAGTAAACAAACACAGCTGCTCAATCTAGGATCAGTACTCAGAGTGGTTAAAAACAGTGATGCATTGGTAGTGAGATCACAGCAGAAAAATATATAGCATATGAGGCTGCATTTAGGATCAAAACTGTCCTCAACTCTGATTAATTGTTTTTGTTTGTATGCTTTCATCTATTTATGATGCTGTAGGATAACTTGAATGTAAAGATGGAGTTTTTTTAATTGTTAGACCGTTCAGCTGCTCTATTGAGAGCGTTAGGTACTGATGAGCCAGTCGTAACAAGCTTTTGTTAAAGAGTCTGAATTGACGACCATGTCAATATGTATTTCATATTCCTCTTTCTCATGTCATCAGTTTGGTTATCTGATCTTTGTTACTATTTGTTACTATGTATATGTATGTGTGTGTGTGTGTGTGTGTGTGTGTGTGTGTGTGTGTGTACACGTGTGTGTGTGTATATATATATGTCTCTCTGTGCAGCGAGATTTATCTGTCATTTCACCTCAAATAAAATGTGTTTAGAAGTCCTGGATTTCTTAACAAGGGGCCTAAAGCTTCAAACATAAGAAACCTTGGGGCCAAGCCTGCTAGGTCACTGGCAAACGCCGCAGCACTTACACTACAATTTGTCTTGTGGACTAGTTATGTGTTTTGACATCCCTGAGCTGACTAATTGCTCTGGGGAAAAAAAATGAAGTAAAGAATGGCCTTGGTTACTAGTAGAAAAGCTTCCAACCCCCCATCCATCACATCAATTATTTAGTCACCGTTTTACATTCAACGCAAGACCTAGCACAGTGGGGCTCCTATGGCTTGCCACAATGCAATTAAATTATGCATTTGACGTCATATTGTGCATCACCTATCCTACCCAAGGAGTAAAGAGATTTCTTTTCCTCTTTGGCTTTGAAAAAAGAGAAGGCTAAAGCAACTAGACAGTTCAGGTGGAAAGTAATGGAGAGAAGGCATGACAGGATATAAATCACTCAGTACAACTCAGACTGGGACCTGAGAAGTTATTTGGGAGTTCTCCAGTGCAACCCACACACATTTGTACGTTCTCGATTGAGGAAAGCTGGATTATCATGGTTCAAGTGTTCTCTCTGAAGGATTCATGTTTGTCAAAGCTGTGATGGTACATCAGCAAATTGTTGTTGTTGTTGTTGTTTTGTTTTGCTTTGCAAGAGTCTTGTCCATATGTCCATTTCCAGGAGCCTTGGCCAGCTTATCCATACGTGGATGAGAAGTCTTGCCTTCTACACAGCTTCCTTTGGGCTCTGCAGTTTGCTGGTGGCTCCTGGGACCTTCTGGCTCTCCGTTGTTCCTCCCACCTGTGTGGGCTGACCAAGCTGTCCCAAAGCAAGGGGCCGGCAGGTTGTCTCCTTCTGCAAGCCTGGGCCCACGTGCATGGAGAGCAGAGGACAACCTAGCTGAAGGACCCCTGTGGCCATGTGGGGCACCAGGGCTTTTCGTGCGCACAGCTCCAGGGGATGTCACTGCACACGCGCATACAGAGGTGGAGATTTTCAGAGATTTCACCTAAATCTGGGGCTTCAATTCGAGCTCAAAAAGACAAAAAAAGCATGTTTTGTAAAATTAAAATATTCTGTGAAATAGACTTGTAACAGCTCTGGTTTGGAAGCCACAGACATTCCATAGCCATCTGGATCTTTGCTTCAAGTGGTCTCTTCCACACTCTGCTGTGGCATGTGGTGGTGCCACCCTAGTTAGTTAGAAACCCTTTTCCCTTTAAAAACAATTGGGTACCAGAACTACTGTATACCTGCTGTCCTGTTGTGACTTTTTTCACGCATGCAGAACATGACCGAAGCACATCAGCGGTTCCGATTCTGGAAACTCTCGTTGCTGTTATCCCTACTAAACTATATACTGGCATGAAGAGTCCAGTTCTCCAACCGTCAGTCTGGCACTTTCCATAAACACAAATTGGCTCAGAGTGGCTAGGTATAGTGCTATAAAACATACTGTTTGAGTCTTATTGCCAAGAAAAAAAATTGTAAATAGCAGACTTACAGCATGAGGGCTAATTTCTGTGCTTATGCCTTCTACATTTCCATTTTTGCATCAGCTTGGCAAGAAGTTAACTTAAATGTCAAAACTATTTTTATGTAAATATATGCATTATTGAATCTCTTACTCATAAAGCAAATAGTACTTCAAACCCACACAAAACAGCTGAAGCTATATATATTTTCTCACTACTGAATTTGGCTTTTACTAACTTGGAGTTGACTGTCCAAAATTAAGTTAGGAATCAAGGGCACTTTATTTTCCAGCTAGTAACGTACGTATGCTTGGCTTTAGACTGTACCAATTTAAGATGGAAGAAAACTTGATTTTGTGCTATAGGTACTCTTAGCAATTAAAAAAAAAAGAAAGAGTGAGAGATCATGATTAATTCAATATATTATTAGCAAGCTTTTCTAAAATTCTGAAAACATACATAAAAATAGTAACATATCGTGAAGGAAGCAGTATTTTTTTAGCGTGTTTCCTACTGAAAATCCAGCTTAGTGCCAGATTCTGAGGCCTTAGTTACCTAGGGCAATGCCTGTAGCCTGAAAATAGCCCTGCAGATTGCATTGATGCTGTCTGAATAGCAAAACCTGCATTTGTTAAATACAAGCAAAATCAAAACAAGATTTAGGGGTTATGTACTAGAAGGGGATACTCACTGTCATTCTAATAATTCCTGTCTATTTCACACTCTTCCTTGCTTCACTGCCCTCAGGTCTGTGCGAAGTTAGCTGAGGTCGGTATATTGACTTCCTAAAAATAGGCAGAGGGGTTCTCCAGAATTTCAAGTAAGCAAGAACTTTTTCCTAAATCCCCCCAAAAAACTTCTGCTGTGAGTCTGCTCCTAGTGGTATCCACTGACATGAGAGGTGACACGTTCAACATGAAAGCAGTCAGAGCAGAACTTGCTACTGATTTTTGCTTTGAACTGTGCTGAAGGTAGGGCTGCCCTATATTTGCTGCTAGGACATTCGAGCTGACTACGATCCAAAGAAACAAGGCAGGAGAAGAGGGGGGAATCCTCAGCAGAGTTGTATACAATCTGTCAACTCTGATTTCAATTAAGTTTTTCAGTCAATTATCCAACCATCTCCTGCAAATGAATTTGGGTCTGAATTGCTTGGAAACTACCATCTTTGGATTGTAAAATACTTGTCTGTCACTGTCTGTGGCATAAAATGTGCACATGGGTATTTCTGCTCTTTCTTGTTTGGATAAACCGAAGCTATATTCAAGGAAAACAAAAATCAGAGTGCTTTTTGAAGCGGATGGGCTGTGAAAGCAGCCTTGGTTATGTGAGGTTGAGGTGGTTGTGAAGCACAACTGGGGAAAGTCACTGCAAGAAGAAGAAAAAAACTTATAATACGTCATCAACAGAATTTGAAATACCTCAGCAGTGTCAAAGCAGATCTTGCAGTCAGTCAGAGGTGGTCACGTCCAGTCTGTGACTTGGCCTGGCTACGCGTATTCAAGCTCTAGACTAAGAGAAGGAGAGGAGAAATACCAAGGATGGGAGGAATAAACTGAACCAAGAAGGAAGGTGAACTTGCAGTGTTGTTGTTCTCTCCTATGCAGAGTGACTCCGTAAGTTAGCTTTAGAGGAGGAGGAACAGACATGCAATTTCTGAGGAGTATGTTTTAAGAGATTTCATTTCCTAAAAGTATTATGAAACTATAGTTCTTGTTGGTGAAGTTTCTGGTTATTTTACTGCTTCTTTCTTGTTTCCTCTTTTGCATGATCCAGACCTCCATAAGCACTAGTTATGGTGCCTTCTTGCTACAGAAGTCTAGATGAGTGGAAGAAGCAAGATTTACAGTTTTTTAATTATAATAAAAAATTGAGCTGAGAAAACTGCCACCTCTGAGCCGTAAAAGCCTTTCTGTTGGAGAAATCCTCTGAACCCTCTTCTGTGACAGGGACAAGTGTGAGTGCATCTGCTTTTGGGGAGCATCCCTGGGAACCCTGTCGTGGGGAAAGCACTGCAGCAGTGCAGGGATGCAGGCCAGGGTGGTGTCCCTTAGGCACTCAGAGGTGTCCGGGAGGGAAGGCTGACAGAGCTGTCCGAGAGGAAATGATGCTCATAGGCTTTTCTGGCGATGTCCTTTTCTAGGAAAACCCATCATCATGTTCTTTATTCTTGCTCATTAAGTGTGTGTAAACAGACTGTTGAGAGTAAGCTAGTCTGGATTGACCTTAAATGCGAGTCCTAAGGAAAACCTGAAATAACAGATGAATAAAATCGTTGCGGCTTAGCTTGCACCATAAATATTGTTTTCCTTTTTAAATACATTTTTGGGAAGTAAAGGGAAACCAATTACAATCACATTTAAAGCAAGCAGACTTTCCTATATTTGACTGAGGTGCATGATTCATCTTGACTGGCCTTTTCCTCATTTTGCTTGTGCTGCAGCCATTCCATGAGCTTATTTTGTTAATTTAGCCACCTGAGCAAATTAAGCACATGTCATCGTGCAGTGTCCCTTTTATTATGTACCTACTGGTCACAGTCAGAGCATCGTCATTTTCACCTGTTTCTCTGCATAGCCACAGGAGAGAATTCATCCTGTGCATTCTTTTTCCAAGCTTTGAAAGTTTTTTGTGTGTTTTTTTTTTGTGCAGATTATGTAAATACCATGAGCATCTTTTCATTGCTTTGGTATTTTTGTGTCTGCTAAAGCCTTTGCTAAAGGCTTGAAGTGCAGGAGTGGTAAGCTAAATTATAAAAAAATGGTTCTTTTATTAGAAGCAGTGGTGCACACAAAAAGCAAGAAAGATAAAAGGCATCTGGGACTAGAAAGTGTCCTGTGAGCCGTGGAATTTGCTCTTCCAACATCGCAGACAACTAAGTCATAGGCAATTTGTACAGAAAACTCTACAGAGATTCTGTCCAGTTTTCTCCTGTGTGTCACGGGTCACAGAATACTTGCCAATTACCCTGGAAAAAAATGAAGAGAAGTAAAAAACAAAGCCTAGATCTGTAGGCTGCCAGAGGAGAGGTGTCTCCTCTTCCCCTTCTTTTTTTTTTTCCTCATTTCTCAGGATATATCAGTGGGGTCCTTACAGCAATGAAACATTTGCTAGGTTATGTTCCCAATGTGGGACATGGGCTGTGTTCAGTGTCACAAAGGCAGGTGAAAAAAATTAAACACTCCCTGTTAGTTTGATTTGAGGAAATTTTCTTTGCTGGTCTTAGACATTGCAATTCCTATCTTTGGATGCAAGAGCAGGACTCAGTCACTGGGTCCTAGCAAGCTATGGTGCCACTAGGAGCACCGAGGCTCTTGCTGTAGTTGTGGTCAATCTGATGCTGCACAGGAGGATGGAAAAAGAGCTGCAGGCTATCAGTGCCAGTCACAAAACACAGAATTAACACAGGGCAATTGTGCGATAAAGGATTACATCTCATTTCATTCTGCTTTGGCAATACAAACACATCTGACACCTCTGAGCTGATTTCACAAGTTTTAAGTTCTAATTCCAGGAGCTGCAGGAATAGTGCTTAAGTAGGACAAATCAAATCCCAAATTCTCTCTCTGTTTTTCAGAAGTATTTCTGTGTGCATGTGCTTGCTTTGTCTCCCTCTTATGCTCATGGTCAGCTTGCTCTTAGAAGAATCTGGCATTTGCAGATAGAAGATGATCTTGGAAGTAGTTTCAAAGAGATACAGAACGTGGGTACAGTAAACTAATCTTGCTGAAGGGACCTGCTTTTTTTTCAAATTCATTGTTTTTTGGTCTGACTTGTGACATCTGTACTGGTTTAGTAATACATGAATTAGTATTTGAAGAAGCACTGTCTAGAAGTTACTGTTCAGCAGATGTCCCAGATATGAGTTTAATCTTAGATAATGCTTGAAATCATATCCTTACAAGTATCGCAGAGATTAAACTGAGAAGATCTGGCTACCTGGCAATGGAAATTAATTTGAAATGATATGCAGATAATATGTACCCTGTATATGGTAGCTGATTTAATTGGATTTTTTTTAATAGAAAATGATAAAGTTTAGTAATAATAGAAGTAGAGTTTAAATGAAGCAGCATTAACAAAGTACGTGTCTGTTAGAAATGCAATCAGTGAGTAGGAAGTGATGTTAATAGATACAAAATTTAACTGACTGTACTCTCTAATGAAGATGCAGCTAAATAAATATTTCAGATATGTCAGTGAAGTGAAATGGCAATAAATTTTATTATTTAGTGCACTTAAAAGGCCCAAGGCAGGAATATGTCTATATTCAGGAAAGCACTTAAGCACATGCTTTCCTGAATAGGGATAGTCCAAGGCTTGTACTTAAGTGCTTTCCTGAACTTGGGCCAAAGTCTTCTAAGAGTTTATTTTAAAGACACTCTTTCCTTAATTAAAACACTCGGTTGGATTTAACAATTAGGTGTCAGCTTGCTTACTGTCACAGAGCAACTTTCTGTAACAGCAGGAGGTAGTACTATACAATAACTGAGGTCAGGAAGTGAAGACTACTTCATCAGCTGACACTGGAAGAGGAAACTTAATTTTATTGGACTCCCAATAGTTCCCTCTGGTGAATGCTGGTGGTCTAAAATAAATTGAAGAACTCTGCCAAGACATGGTCCAAAACTGTTTACAGAATCTGGTATGGAACCAGGCTGAGCTTAAGGCTTTTCCCCATTGTAATAGCTCTGAATAGTATTGTAATTTTTACTGGTGCAGCTAATACATGTGGCTGGGCCACAGTGATCCCAGCCAGATGTTTTGTTCTGTTTATGTGGATGTAAAAGTTTTATTTGGTCATTCTTCATGAGTGTCCAGTTGCACTTTTTCTCACTTCTGTGGCTCGGAGCCAATGATACTAATGGCACTATCAGATGATCTGAAGAAAGTGGAGTCATTGTAATGCTACTTTTTTTTCTTCGCCCTCCAGGATCCTGGCTGGTCTGTATTGCTCTGAAATGCAGGATTGGAATATTACTTACTCTGTCCTTCATCATGTTCGATGTTCACTCCTTTCTACCTAAAGGAAGCAAAGGTTGCTGAAACAGTTAGGGAGATGCTTCCTTGGGAGGGAGAAGTGGGACGCCCAGTCGTGCTTTTAACAGCTGCTACTGACAATTCAGTATTTGGGTGATGTGAGGATATTAACACTAATAATAATAACAATTTAGCTTTTCTTTGGAATGCATAGCTAGTGTCCTTATTCCCAAAGGAAGTGTCATTCAGGCACCTCCTGGAATAGCCAGCAAACACTGAGGGCTAAAATTTTGAGTAGCTTGGAGACAAAAGAGCAATCCTTGTGGGAGGATTTCTCTAGAGAGCCTACTCAAGGCTAGGCACTCAGGCATCCCTATCATATCCATGTTGCTGAAGTGAGGTTTGTTGGAAGGGGTGTTGGACTCTTGCCTGGTAATAGCTTCAGTTATCTACAGAAAAGGAAATTCACTGTTGGGTTTTCAGTCACGAGACAGACTTAAAACAAGGTTATCGACTTTAAGGTCCTATTATATTTCCTTTCTGGCCTCATAGGTTTACTGAGTCTATCCTTTGCCTTGTAAAGTAGAAGTAGATCACTAAGTAGATCAATATCTTCTCTCTGTCTTGCTGCACAGAGGTGACTCCATTGTTACTGTGGTTGTCCTATGTTGCTTATTTTCCTTTTCTTTGCTCTATAATTTGATATCTGTAGCTGTGGGATAATATGCAGAGTCTAAGCCCTGGTTTTTGTGTCAGTGTCTTCCTCTAAGTTTTCTGCAGGGGGTTTTCCTAAGGTAGAATAATGTTATTTTTTAGATCAACATTTGAGCTCTAAAGTTGAACAATGCACTATTAGATATTAACTTCAGACAGCATTTTCACTACAACATGCCATTTGTTTTCTCCCTTCTACCACCAAAACAGAAAGACTCAAGTGTGAGCTTGTTTGTTACATGTTCAAACCTGCTTCTGAAAGAGTTTCCCATGCAAAGCTTCATATAATGTTGTTCACTCTCTCTTCTTGCCTGCCAGTTGATTATCTCAAATACCTGTTTCATCTTGTCCTTTAGGTTACAAACTCCTGACTCAGTGGTAGAAAAGGACATTCCCTTCCAGTATAAATTTTATAGTGTGCCAGCACAATGGGGTCCCAAGTGGTATGAAGCTTTTAAATGTTATTTATGTTATGAACTTTCAAGGACCTGAGGCTGTTCTTGGCATTGTCCAAGAGCCAGAAAATATAACTTAATGCCTCTTCTATAACTGCATAAAAAATTGGCCTCTTGAATGTCGGTGCTGTCAAGCTGTTGTTGGAGAATATTCTCGGATAGGGCTGCGGGGGCAAGGAGGAGAGGAATGAAGGAGAAAATAATTTTTGTGAAAAAAAGAAGATTCTAGGGTTTGGTGAGTGCAAAGTGGATGGCTGGTAGGTTGAATTTTCCATTTTATGGAAAGTGTGTGAGAATACTACAATAAAAGACATACTGCATTTCCTATGCCTTCCCATTGTAAAATTTGAGAGTCATTTCATATTAACCAAAACCAGATACATCCATCAAGTTTCCATACTCTGAAGCAGTATAGGGTGGGGTGAAGCTGGTATTAATAGGTCTATTCATCACAATAAATTTTCCTGGTAGATGTGGGTGGTTCAGATTATGTGAAGAAATGGCTCAGAAGTGATCAGTCTCCACCCAGAAGAGCAGGAATTTGTAGCAGGGAGTGTCCTGCATACCGGTAATAAAATATGATGGCTAAATGAAGAATGTTTTCCTTCAAGAGTTTTATTTTAAATTCAGGTGAGCCATGATTTACCTAGCAACAAAATTCATTTTAGTTTCACAGGTGTTTTTTGATCCAGGTTCCAGGTCTATCCTCCATAGGCAAATATGCATTTAATTAAGACCCTCATGTAAGCTGCCATCTTCATGGTTCTATCCCAGTGCACCATAAAAAGCCCTATAAAATATGGAGGTTCTCTAGGGATCTAGTAATCGCTGTTCTCACCAACATAAACCCAGCATTTTTGTGAATTTCTGTCATTATGCAAACTGTGCATTCTCTTCAGAATTATATATGTATATATATTTTTTGTGGCAGCGCTTAGAGTTAGTAAAGAGAACTGCATGGAGCTGGACAATGTATCACTACAAAACAAGGAAGACAATTCTGCCCTTCACAACAAAGAGGACATGACAGGATAAGAGTAACAACAGAGGTGGAGGATAAAGTAACAAACTGCATGGAGATTAATGGATAAATATGTGATGACTCACAGTCACATTAAACCAATTCTTCGATATATAGTTTGTTATATATAAGCGATGTGGGATCATACATTTTGCAGAATTTCCTATCAGATTTGGAGATTCAAGTGGTTTATTTTTTAAAGGAAAATAAGAATCATACAAAATTTAAGGGAAAAGAACTCTTTGCTCAGTGAAGAACAGAGAGATAAAGTCTGTTGGGAAATTATGCACTTCCATTTATCTATACTAGCTCGCACTGCTGTTCAGGGAACATATATGTACGGAGACTCAAATTGATCAACTGAATGAAAGGAAAGAGAAGACAAATCTCAGTGCAAAGTCTGAACATGAACAGAAGGGAACCTTTTCCCTTCAAATTAGGTTGTTAGGGATGTCAGGAGTTCCTGTGACATTTGTGGCACTGAAGCCCCTCTGGAGCACAAGCCTATCTGCCATTGCCTTCCTGCATTGCTTGCTTTGGGCATCTTCAGAGGTAGCCAGGATGACTCCACATTTGGTTATGGGCACTATGCAGATGAGAATTACCTTTTTCCTGTGTCTGGTAGATGGTCTTCTTGATTTTCCAAGCCTAAATGGTTGTTCTTGTGTCAACAACTGGAAATCACTGAGGCTGGGAGGAGTGAAGACATATAAAAGTTGTCCAGAGAGATCAAACAGCAAAATGTACTTCCATATCTTACAGTAATATCTTTTGAGTTTCTTTGTTGTAGGTTGTGTATAGAACTGAAGAGCAATTGTACCTCAGAGGAAGGGCATTAGCTGTTTAGTTGAAACATAGCTCATAATTTGGTAAAGACATTTCAAGATCATCACGTTTTTGTGGATGAATGTAGGAGGCAAAATGACAAGCTGTGCCCTTACTCTCTCATGTTTTACAATTTAAGCCTCTCATTTGCTGATTCTATAAATGCTTAAGTTTCTTGCCTAGGTCTGGTGCTTCCTTGTTTCTTCTCTTGGTGGAAAACAGCCATCTTAACTGCAGTCCAGTCAGCAGGGTTCAAGATGTGCCTTATTAGACTCGCCCTGTACGTCCCGTGGTTTGTGCTGTTTGCCCCCATCACACGTTAAGGATGGTGGGTGGCAGAGTGAACGTGTGAACAGTTACAGGCTTCTCGAAATACATGCCAGTGACATGGCAGCAGGGGAATTCAGACAGTAAACTGGACCCGCATTTGCAGTGGTGAAGGGAGATCTGCAGTAAGGCAGGTTGGGGCGAAAAGGAGCCAAAGGCTTGAGGCAGGCTCCTGTGTTGGTCAAGTAGGGATGCCTGCAGGGTGGGGAGGCCAAATTCCTAAAACAGCCGTGTAGGTGAGTAGGAGTCAAGAGAGTATTTCTGAATCAACACCTCAGTGAGCGAGTGACTTGAGTGTGAGCATGAGTGGGATGACAGAGCACTCTCTAGGCAGGTGGAATTTCAATGTTGTGCAAAAGGGCTGTGCTTCTAGCACTTGGCTACATACAATTGCCTCTGTCCAGTGGAGGAAAAAAAAAAAAAAAAGGCTTTTATGCTGTGGCTTGCTGTACAGTGTGTTGTCGTTCACTGTGTGCTTGGCCAGTTGTGGTGGGCTCTGCTCGTGCCCTTAGTCCCATGCTCACATGGCCTCTCCTCCCTTTCCAGGCATCAGAAATGCCTGCGGACAACTGCCTCCCCACCAAGAGAACAAAAGGGAGATGGATGGGGAAGGCTCTGCACATCGATCGTTTCCTCTGCGCCCTCATGCTCCTGCAAGTACTGGGAATCACTAGCTTGCATTTATTTTGAGCCTGTGCTTGTGCTCAACAGAAAAAATAAAAATGAGGAACTTGCTTTAGTCGCTCTCGTAGCCTCTTAGCCCATTGAGGTAAATCTCTCTGTAATTAGTTAATGTTAATCTTGGTAGCTTCCCTCCCCTCTGTCTAACAGGAGTGTTTCATCTGTTTGCTCATTTCTGAGTTATGGCTGAAGAGGACAGGGCATCAACTTCACATAGTGCTTGTGACGGTTTATCTATCTACCTTTTCTTTTTCTGAAATAATTACATTTTGAATTCAGATTTTTCATCAAGTTCTATAGTATTTCTATAGTTTTCTGCCTATAGAATGATTCCCTAGCAGAAGGAATCCAGATTGAAACATTATTTACAAAAGAGTTCAGTGGTTACTAGCTGCTAATTTGACTTGAAACTCACATAGGTGAGGGTTAGTTCTGATATTTAGTTTTTCCTGTTAGTTCTGGTTAGTACTGATTTTGGTTTCACAGGAATATGACTTTTTATGAGTCACATGCTAGATTTCATCATTACTTTTTGTTTAAATATGATTTTTTAATTCACATTCTTTTTTTAAAACGAGAGCTAAAGGTTATGGTTTGGGCTTTTTATGGTTATTACTCATTTTTCTGCTGAAATGGAATTGGGAAGAGGAGGACAATGAAAAACAAGAGTGTTTTCTGCATCAGAAGAACTTTTTTTCTTCACTCATATTGGAATATGTAGTGGATATTTGTAAAAGTTTTTCCCATTTTCTAGCAATCCCCCAAGTGTTTTTTTTTTTTGAGAAAGTATTTTAAATATGAAAAAAATCATTGTCTGTTTATTTTTAGGACTTTTTAAATTCCATTTTGGGAGTGAGTTATTCTGTCTATGAGGATAATAGAGCAATTGGTTCTACCTCCAGAATCCATTTTTGTCAGTGGATGTCTGTGTGACAGTTGTCCTCTTCTTTTTCACAAGCATAGGATTGTCATGAAAGAACCATCCAAACATAGACAGTGGGCATAGATTAAAATATGTAGCACAGAAGAATTATGAGAAAATGTGTATCTCATGCACTGTGAGAAACACCAGGGGAAAAAAGTGTCATATTTTGAAGATTAGTTTGTAGAATACAAAATGAGGAGGTTACTAAAATTTGGGTTAAATTTCTTGTATCTTTAAAAATAATTGAAAAATCAGTTCCTTTCATACAGTCATGCATAGTTATTTCTTTCACAGTGTTGTTATTGCCATTTCATAACTTCATTTCTTGCACAGTACTTCTAAAATTCCTTTCCATCTTTCTCAGATTTTACCTCAGTACATGTGCTTTTGCCATTAATCTCATTCTTAAGCATTCATTATTTTACTAAATTCTAGTTAGGTTACAGTCAATCTGCACGCTTTGTGCATTTTATTTTCAGGCTCTGTTTGTGTTCAGTTTATGTTCCATGTGTAACTTTCTTCCCTCAGAACAAATCTATTTAAATTGTGACAACACAATTTTATTATGGAATTCTTTGCCAAAGGATGAAATGGAGGCCAAAAGTATGGAGATGGAGAATACATCTATTGGTAGCTGTTAAATATTAAGGTCTGGGTGCATTTTCTAGGAAGTTACTAAGTTTTATGATGTTTAGAGGTGTATGGTCAGGGTACAAATCCTTCAGTAGGTTTTTTTCCTTTTTCTTCCTACACTTTTCTTATTAGCCACCCTTGGAGATCAGATCCTGGGCCATATAAGCCTTTGGTCTGGTTCCTTAAGGCTGATTTTATTACCTTATTAATCTACATTCTGACTTGTGTTAGTGTTCTTTCATTCGTGGCATGAATAGCATGTAGCTCATCAGCAATAAGATGATGAAAACCTATTGGAAAATGCTGTTTTTTGAGTGCAAAGTTCGCATTTTAAAAAGTGAGAAAACAGAGGAAACCACACCGTGAAAAGAACTGTAGCTTTGTATCTAGTGTACCTTTGTGTCTAGTGTAGTCTATGAGCTTACATTTACAAGGACATTACTTGTATGTTTAATTATCAGAAGAGGTAACGCAGTTTCTCCTGGATGCACTCTTAGTGCTTCAATGAAGCATTTCGCTGCCCGGAAGAGGTGATTAGTAATTAAAATATTTTACAGCTATCCAGAGACTAAAAAGGCCTAATAAGGAGCTTTTTGCCCTACAATGGTTAAGACATCGGAGCAAATAAGCATGAGGATCATCATCTAAAAGAGAGAAGGGTGAGACTCATCACTGTTCTGCAGCCTTCTGTGACAGTGTATTTTGATTAAGGAATTGAAACATGGCCAGCTCCTAGAGCCCTTTAGCTTGCCATAGTGCAGCAGGAGGCAGCATTATTGGAAATTGTCCCTTCTCTGATCTGTTTCTGGTGTGTTTTTTCATAGGGGTTCCTGAGAGTAGTATCTAAGAGCATCCTATTGCCATGACAAGAGCTTATCGGTATGCTACCATGGATAGATGTCTACACTTCCCTGTGATTTTGTTTTATTCCCCCATGAACCTTTTCTTCACGTGAAAACTCCAGAAAGAGGGATTGCTAGCCTTTGTTTTGTGTGTGTTTGAATAGAAGACCAAACAAAGACCAACACCTCAGGTCATTGTCCTGAGTGAAAATGACAAGATATTTGATATTTTTGTCCATTGCACTCTGGGTTTTGAGCCTGCAGCTCCCTGTAGAAGGCTAGAAAGGCTAGAAAATTATATGCATAATTTAATACAAAAACAAGTTGGTTTTAGTTATTGGCTGACTGAGGATTTGGAATGTATAAAAGCAAAAATAAATGTATTACAGGACTCATGAGAAAACTCCTAGGTTTGGTAATGAGATGAAGTGCAATAGGGATGGTTCAAGTGCATCAGCTGTGCTACAGATGTGCTCTGACTGCAGGAAAACCCCTACTGTTGGTCAGCTGGACAGATTTTACCAGGAGGCGATAATATACCTATACTATGCTGACAAGAAGTAGGTACAGTGACCAATATTTCAGTTCTAGATCTATCCTCTAAGGTCCTTTCTGTCCTTGAATGTCCACCTAAATGGTACACAGAGACCTATAAAAATTGCACACTATTAATACTGTCTTTACAGTATGAGAACACACACAATGGTAACCTTTTGAGGCAAGATTGTTTGGTTTGGACATACCCACAATTAGGGGGAAAAAAAGTGCAAACAGCTGTTTCAAGGTTTTGTTTTGAATAAAAGTATCCAATCCTAGTTCATGCTAGTTTATGCCAAGTTGTAGGTCAAGGCCAGAGGGAGATCTTACAACTGATTTAGAAAGTCTTGAAATGACTCATAAAGCAAATGCCAGCACAAACTGCAGTGGCACCTGTGGACGTAGATGTGAAGCGGCTGGGGCTGGTCCGGACAGGGGATGAGTGTAGCTTCCCCAGCATGTTTGTGGTGCTGTCTGCCCACGTGGAGCTGTCCTACGGCCGCTGCAGAGCTCGAGTCCTGCGACGGGACTGTTTAGCCTGGCCTCAGTCCATGCACTGTGCATTGTACTCTAGAGGCAAATCATTTGTGTGTGTGTGTGCATTTGCTGGATCCTGCAAGAAGTGACTTGTTTTCCTTTTGGAGGGAAGGTGTTTTGGTCACATGAGTTGATAACTGGGAAGCTACCTAGATGAGAAGCAGATACTGGGAGCTCATCAGCAATATGATGTTGGAAAGCTGTGGGAAAAATGCTGTCTCTCCCTTGCTTTCTTGAGTTCAAAGTTCACATTTGAAAAAAAAAAAAAAAAAGCAAGGAACCAGAAGAAACCACAAGGTGAAAATAACTGCAGTTTTGAATCTAGTGGAGTCTCTGAGATTATGCCTAAAGGGACATAGTGACTTGTATTGTTGGAACCTGGGTTCTAAATATTTACCTTGGAAAATGTGAATCATGTTGATGCTAAATACTACTACTAGGAGTGCCTTTTAGTTATGTTGCTATCAATTAAACAGAAGGACATAGAGTTGAGTGAGGGCAAAATAGTTTCACAAATATTTGCTTGCTTTGGTAAAATAATTTTGTTTAACCATATTTGTGCCTCCTTTTAAATTTGTTGTCCACAAGTAAGTAAGCAAATTGACACATTGGTTGCACGGTTGACAACTGAATGAGTATGGTATAGTAGAAAGAGAATTTTGAATTAGAGAGTTTTTGTCTTTGAAAACTATAACAAGAAAGCTAGGGGAAGAAGCATTCCTATAGAGAAGCCTGCAAACATTTACATACTGTTGATGTTTAAGATAAGAGTGTATGATTTTAGTAGCATTGCATGTTGAAGTAAAATAAGTCTGTAAATATAGTGACCACTAAACAAGCTGGTTAGGCAGTGAGCAGTTACTCAGAACTGTATGTCCTTCACTGACAATCTCAGATGTCAATAATCAGAGTGGCTTATTCAAATATTAATTATTCAAATTATTCAAAGCTGCAGTAATCACAGACTACTCATTGACAACCAGAAAGTGGAACTGGGCAAAAGAAAAATGATGTTTTGACTAGCTGAATCTTTGCAGTACGGGTCATTCTGAGAACATCCTGAGCTGAGGGCAGGGGAAGT
The DNA here is from genome assembly GCA_013389825.1 of Crypturellus undulatus. Taxonomy (NCBI): domain Eukaryota; kingdom Metazoa; phylum Chordata; class Aves; order Tinamiformes; family Tinamidae; genus Crypturellus; species Crypturellus undulatus. The sequence goes on along the minus strand of VWPW01019012.1, from coordinate 1,096,168 downwards.
ATTTGAAGCTAGGTAAGAGCATAAGTTCAAGAGATTTTTTTTTCTTTTTGTTTCACAAGCTAAAATTTGGAAAGACTGACTTGTCGTTATGACTGTCATGGAAAGTGAGTGTGTCTCCGAAGAGACTATTTCTAATAGTTATTCTAATGTTTCTAATGAGATCCTAATATAAGGAAAGTAACTGTCAAGAAGGTATTTGCCATCTCTACGTGCAGTAAGAAGAGCAAACTATCTAATGTAGGTGGAATTGGCTCACTTTTAGTCTCCCTCATCTACCTGGAAGTACAGTACTATACAGTAGGCACACCGTGCTCTACAGCCAGTGGGTTTCCAGGTGAAAAGATTTGTTTCTTCCATATGCTTACTACTAGGAGTGCCTGGCTATTTATCTTGGGCATTGAATTTTATTTTGGACACTTTTTATTTCCATGTGCTCAGAACATGTATGATGTAAGTTTTACTTTGTAGTCTTAAAGTATTCTTGTTCATTTTTTTGTATTATCATTAGGATGAGATTTGTCATATATCTCAATTGAGAACCCAGTGTTGCATCTGCTTTTCACCCAAAAGAAGTGTAAAAGGGAGCTAAATAGCTTTTGGTTTAAGAGGTGAAAAGATTGAAGCTATTGCCTAAGGTAGAGGTAGCATGCAAGGGCCAGGCAGTGGGTGACCTATGTGGGCAGAGATATTTTTCTGTAGGCTTGAAGCAATTATCAATGGCCGTGCATTGTTTTTGTGAAGGAGTAGGGGGGGATATGTACGGACTGAGGTGGAAATCACTGGGCAATGCATAATGTTTGCTCCTGGAGAAGGAAGAAGAGGTGCTCGTTGTGTGGGTGGTGAACAAAGAAAGATGTAGACTTCTGAAAACGCAATGTGAGTGCTCTGCTTGTTTGGTTTCTACTGTATTTAAAGAAACAGGACTTTGCATATGGATACATTCTCAGTAAACTGGTCGTATAAGACAGAGGAAGTACTTGACAAGAGCAAGTAGCCCCTGTGCTGTGCAGAGTTTCAGGGTCCCCAGTTCTAAGCAACTGAAGAATCCTAACCATGGCCCCCAGCTTAAGAAAAAGTACTTCAAATTTTGACCAAAACCATACTTGAAAGTAATCAAGATTTCCTGACAACTGGAAATCCTGTTTTTCCACCAGTCTGTACCTGGCTCTGATTTCTTCTTCTAATGGAAACAGCCTGCAAGATTCTAATTATTGGCCGGTGTCTCGGGACAGAAGAGGTAACGGCACTGTTAAATGCAGAGAGCAGATTTCGTCCGTACTTTGTCAAGTGTCTTGCCTGCTCATTCGCTGCAGCAGTGACTCAGCCCTGGTTCCAGGATCCCTGCTCCAGGACTCTGTCATGCCGGATCACTCTGCAGCACAGATTTGATCTGCATCAGCTGTGAACAGATGACATGGAATTTAATGCTACCTTGGTGCTTTTATGTTGACTTTATGTTGCCTGTGGGAGGAATAGAATGACAGATGATTTGGCTGGGAGCCTGCCAATGCGCAGTCAAATAGGTAGAAAAGAATGGAGGAACTTTGAGCTGCCAGAGGAGTTTTTTACTGTATCTTGCTTCTTTGTCACATTTTTGATTTGGTAGTAGGAGCTGTAAAGCTGGATTCACCATACCAGCAAACCACAGCATCGTCATGAATATTGATTTTAGATATGGGGCAGGCCACCACCACATTCTTATTTTGTTTTATTTTATTTTGTTTTGTTTTATTTTATTTATTTATTTGTCAGGTCGTTCTGCAGATCTGATTTTGAGCTTGGCTCTGTCAGCACTTCGCTGAGCACAATGATGGGCTGATAACAGATATCAGAGGTAGAGGACTGTCTGGAATGGCATTTGGGAAGCAGAAATGCAGATATAAATCTGTAAATTGTTTCTGCTACCAAAGGATAGATGCCCTGGGCCTGCCCTCGCAGAGCCAGAATCTATCATCCTGTGCTCTCCAAGTGGTCTCAGAGGTGTTTCTTTTGTTGCTAAATATCATTCTACTGAAAATATGGGTTGCCTTTCCTGCTTTCCTCCTTTTTTTTTTTTTTTTTTTTTTTGGTGTTTCAAAATGTCTTGTATGTGTTATTTCTTGGTGGAATTCTTGATAGTTTATCAGGAGAGTGACCATTCCTGTATATTGGTTTTGAAGCCAAGCCTACAGGTTCTTTCCTGTTCTGAGGAATATTAAAGAGGCTGACACGTACAATTTAGTAATACAATATAAAATTTCAAGTGTTTTTTTTGCAGGATCATCGGTTTGCAATGTATTCATAAACAATAAGCCCGAGGGGTCTAAATTAAATCTGAGTCCCAGAAAATAGTAGGACCTGATGTCCTCCATCTCCTGTGGAATTCCTTATCCCTCACCATATGCATGCACGTATACACATCTACAGAAACACTGAGCTTGTGTGGTAGCCAAATTGTTACATGATTTTTATTGCAGCTCTTGAAAATTACAGCCTCTCTTGCTTTTCTCATTGCCAAAAATCTAGTTGTTTTTGTCTTTAAGGAAAGATTAAACGTAGCTATACCTACACATATTACATCTGAATTTATATGTACCTCCTTTTACAAAGTGCAGGTCTTTGGAGGGCACAGTGTTGCTTTTTGCACTGGACTGCTGCAGTACCTATTTAAAAAATCAGAAATCAAAATAAAAAGTCTGTAGTTTGAAGCCCCTCCAGGTTTTGCTCACATCTCAGCTCCAGGTCTGGGTGAGAAAAGGTTCAGAGATTTGTTGTCTCTTAACTTTTTTAAGAGGGTTTCCTTTAAAAATCTGTTTATGGTTGGGGAGGACATGCCTGAAAAAACATTTGCACATAAAACAGCTGTTAAGTGAATCTCCACACACTGAGATCAAGAGAACGTGAAGAAATATGTACTTCCAAGGACCTCTCTGCCAACTTGGAGCCTCCTTCAGAAAATAAATACAATCTCCGTACAAGTCTCTGGTAACTTAGTTACTGAAAAATAAATTGAGCTACTTAGACCCTTGAACCTTTTTTTTTCTTTTTTTTTCTTTTTCCCTCCCTCCTGCTAAGTCTGAAGCAAATGCATAAAATTGTGCTGGAATGAGGCACTCCAAAGCCAAACAGATTGGTTTTAATGTCTCCTCGGCATGTTGTCAGCTAGTCAAGCGCAGGCAGCGCCCGCGTGTGAACTAACCGCTTCCAGTAGAGCCGCCCTTCTTCCAGCAGCGCGCTAAAAGCCTTGGGAAACCCTCTTCAAAGCCCACGGAGGGCCAAAAACCAGCGTCTGCCGGGGGAGTTAGGTGTTTGGTAGGGTTATTGGGCATTTTAGCATTGGCGGGTTGGCTGCTCTTTTCTTTTATGCCTGGCCTCATGTGTGTGTGTGGGAAGAGTGTAGCGAGGGCGGTGTATCCAGGATTTCTGCTTTGGAGCACCCCACGGCTCCCTGCAGCGCTCCTCTGGGTCCCTGTAAGAGCCCTTAGAGGTGGCAGCGGCAAGCGAGGGCTGCTGGTGCGCTACAGATGTTTTTGCAGTTCCCTTCCAAGCAGCTGCTTTTCCCTTCTGGAGCCTGTTTTTCCTTTATTTATCACGTCCCTCCGGACGGCGCAGAGCTCGCAGCCCTGGCAGCCGCGGGCCCGGCGTGAGCCCTCGCACCCGCACCGGGCTTGGAGGCGCACGAGGTGGCATTATCCAGAGCACTGCAGGCCTCAGGGGTCCTGGTGGGACCCCCTCACCCTGACCAACAGTGTTTCATAAAACCATGAAGAAGAGGATGGAAAAGCACTTGTTCACCAGTGGAGAGTGTTAGCGCAGAGACCCCTGGTCTGCGGGTAGGAGCCAACTTTTCCTGCAGGGCACCCCATGTCAGAGCTCTCATCCTGGTCCTTCAGCAAGCGCCGGGGATGAGAGGCATCCTGTCTCGGTGGGCAGCACGCGCTTGCCTGCTGCTGCCGCAAATCCCGGGCTCTTCCCTGGTGTGCGCAGGCTTGTCCGATGCTGACACCGAGTACTTAGCTCCCAGGTAATAGGAAGCCAGAAGAATGAAAACAAGCCGTAAAGCCCGATTTGGCCAGCTGTCAAAAATCCGAAGGCATTCGCAACTGAATCCCTGGCTCACGAGTGGGATTTTTCCCATTCATATTCTGTTTTGGCAAACAGATTTCTGTGGACCGTTCAAGGGGGAAAAAAATAAGTCTGAAGATGAATCCTTTCTCCACCCGCTGTTTAACAAAGTTCTTTGTTTTTTAGCTTGTTTGCAAAATGAAAAGAGAATATTCTCCATCTGCTGCTTTTCATTTATTGCCATTCCTTCATCTGAAAAAGTGCATTGCAACTGCATGTTTTGGGGGGCATTTTTAATTAGTGTGCATCTCTTTGGTTGTGTCATGCAAGCCCAATAAACCTATTTTTTTTCTAAACAAAGTTTTAAGTTTTGTAACTCCAGGTGTCAAGCACTACCTGGGTCTGAGGGTGTTAGGGATTTTTTTTTTTTTTTGCTATGGGAAAGATCTGCCTCTACTGGGTCTAAAGGCCTGACAACTATTTTGTTGCTGTCACATTGTAAAGTCAGGACAAACAACAACTAACTCTAAGAAATAAAGTTGTTTTTTCAGTGAAAGTTCTAAGAGTGGCAGCTGGAAGACTGAATGCTAGCCAAAATGTTTTGCTTACCTAAGGGATCTATATGGTGCATAAAACACACTGATAAAAATGATTTTGTAGTTTGCATGATTCATTTGTAGGACTGTAGTAATTGCATCTCACATTGGCTTTAATTAACCATGCAGTCTTGCAAAACTCAGTACAAAATGCTGCAATTCTCTTTTAATAAATTATCTCTTTTCTGTTGCTTTTTGCACAATATAGAGAGCATTGGGCTGCACAGGGTATGAAAGAAAACAGCACTGAGAAATAGAATTAGAATAGAATAAATGTTATGTAAGTTGGCATAGTGCTCTGCAACCTGGAGAGGAGTGACAGGAAGACTGAAGAGTATTATTCATTCTTAACCTATTTCTGGAGATCTTCACAGCATGCTGGGTGGATCCTAGCTTCCCTTTGGAAAAAGCGGCAGTCTGGATCGCCTGCAGCAGAGAAACAGCAGGGCAGGACGGCAACGCTCAGACCGTGGGAGGCATCATCCCTTCTATGGGATCCTGCCTTTCCCGGAGTGGGGGAAGCAGTGCGTGGGTTTGCTTAGTGAGAAACTAGTTTGAAGAATTTAGGGCTTTGGTAGCATGCCTCTGCTCCGGCCCTGAATTGTTTGGCCTGAATTTTGTGGTGAAGAGAGGCTGAAGACAGGCTCACATGAGGAGTCATATGTCCTCAATGAGCTTGCTGCTAGCTCTTCATTTTCTATTGAGGGAAGGTAATCAGAAATACCAGCAAATCTTGAACCATGACCCTTGTGAACACTCTTGGTCTTCTAGGCTTCAGTGGTCAGCTGCGTCACTGGGCCAACTGCGTCCAGGAGCAGCTCAGACGCTAACTGACCTCTCTCTTACACAAAAAAAACAATGTTACTGGCATAGTTTGTGCTTGTGCAGCAATGGAACAAGACAGACGTAGGGATTACTGGAGAGGGAGGGTCAAGACAGCTACATGGCATCCATCCTCTTGGCTTCTTCAGGTCCCTGCAGGGCTGAGCTTAGGGTACCCGTGAAAAAGATAGATGTGTGGAATGTTGTTACAAAGCTATCCCTTCACCTTTCCTCCCTTCCCTTTGAAGAATGCCTTTTACTCAGTCTTCTGTATCTATTAGTTAAGATGGACATTTTTCCCTACAACTTTGCATGTAGTTGGAAATCTCCAAATTTTACAATGGATAGTATTGCTAAATGTAAAAGGGAAGTTCAGGGTTACTTGCAACGTTCCATCGAATGTTTGGGACACTACCTGAAAACAAACACTGGACTGGAATACATTTGAGTTCCCATTTGAGTTGTATTTCAGTTTAACTCTTCAAACAGAAGCATGTAAATGGATGATAATAACTAGGTACGGGCTGCCTACCCTTTTTGTTTTCCTCTCCAAATAAATAAATAAAAATAATGATGATCATTTCAGATGCCTTGAAAATACAGTAATGTTAGGTAGTGTCTGCTCTCTCTGACATCTGTTGATTGCATTTGCATTAAGTCATATGTTTGAGATTTTACTTGATATTTAGAGAACACAGTATTGTAGGGAAAAATGGGAAAGGGTGATACTTTTAGATCTTTTCGGTACTCCAGCAAGATCTGAGCAGTTTTCAAAAACCTTACCCAAGTACACTCTAGAGCTGTGTGAGATACTTAGAAATCATTAGCTTTGGCATGAGCAAGAAATCAAAGACTTATATAGACACGACCTTCTATTCTCAGTTTTAATTTTTCTTTGCTTTTGTGTCTTGCTTATTCTCAGCATTTGAGATTCTTCACTTCTTTAACAATCCCAGTTCTGAACGGCTATCACAGTGATTTGCATCTCTGTTGTATCATGTGGTTTCAAGCTGAACATGGCAGGACTCCAGTGCATTTGCATGCTTAGTCTGGAGGAACAAAACCACAGACGGTCCGTGCCCATTACCCTCTTTCTATACTTCAGGTATTTTGGCAGTGGTCTTCAACTCCTCTGTTTCTCTGTTCCTCTTGTCAGGCAGAATCTGTAGCAATGTATTTTTCATAGTTTATCTGTTGGAGAAGTCAACCCTTCAGACTTAACATGGTAAAAGACAATTTGGCATCAACACAGAGATAATGCAGCAAGATTTTCCACCTGCAGTTTCTTCAGTATTATGGGATTTGCAAAATTAGCAAATGTGATATGAAAACCATTAGAAGGCTAGGAAGACACATGGGGGGATATTCATATTTGCAAAACCGTTCTTCAGAACAAAAGCACATGTTAAGGTTTATTGAGTAATGAGAGTATGGGTCAAGATTTTTTGATGTTTAAAAGCAAGGCACCTTCATTCCTGATAATTAATTGGTCTCATTTTTTTTTTCAATTCATCTGGGCCTACCAGTTTTGCCCAGATAATCAAATAAATATCGAGCTGCTCTCTCTCTTTAAAACCATCGTGCTTCTGATTTAGCTTTCTGCAACTATAATTTGGCGAAAGCCTAAGCTTATGGCTAAATGTGGATGCTTGGAGAAGATGACGAAATGTTCAGGTGGAATTTATAGAATGAAAAATGGTGCTCGTGTATACCATTTTGCAGGGTTGAGGCTTTCAGTGACTGACAAAGCAAAGATTTGATTTTATATACTACTGAATGAAAGCATGGTTTTGCTCTGCTTAGCTTGAGCAAAAGGATTACCATGCATCTTCCCAAGAGCCTCATACCGCAAACCCTCCTCTTACAGAATTATGACTGACTGACTTTTGTAGCGGATCTCCACTCAGAAGGTTTGTCACCCATGATATTTGCATTTCATGACTATAAAAAAATCAGTGTATGTAAACTTACCCTCAGAGAAGATGATGGGAAAGCAATTAACTTCACTTCTGACCAGCATTATTTTTGACAAAGTTTTTGACCAAAAAGGGCTTAGTTTTAGAATACTAAATGTGAAAATCTGTACTGCATAACTTTGTTATTAACAACAGAAAAACTGTCCCATATGTTTTATTGGCAGAGAAAAAATGTTTTTACATAATAGAATTAGAGCAGAAAATATTATTCCCTTTTGGAAACATCATAGTATATTAAGTATGAACTTGGAAGCTATATTTCCAAACAATTTGATTCCAAAAGCTCATTAAAATTTGATGTATGCTCTAATATCCTTGATTTATGTTGGTTTTATGCATTCTAATTAGCTAGGAAAACACCAGTTGACAGCTGTAAAATCATGAATGCGTGAATTGCCACTCCTGATTCTTCAAGGACCTCTTAGGAAATACGTTAACTATTTTGAGGCTTACATTACATGAAAAAAAAGGTACATGAAAAAAAAAGTGTACATGTAAATGACCATTTACCCCCCTTAAGAACTAACTCGTCTGCTTTGTTATCACTGCTTACTGGGGCGAACATCTGCATTTTTGAATGTACTGTTTTATTTATGGTGTCACCTAGAAAGAAGCCTTGATCAAAACTGGTTCTCTCCATGTGCAAGCTGGTCTGTTTAGGGAAGAGTCACAGTCTGAGAGAGTTCACAGTCCAGTTAAAACCAGATGGACTAGGTTGCAGTGGTAGACAGGTCTCCTGGTGAGAGATGGGATGAGCACAAGGCTCATGGAGACACCTCTGCTGGAGATCTGGACCTAAATCCTGCAACCTTTCATGTCATCAGCTCTGTCTGCATAGAAGCACAGGCAGGGCACTCACGAAAGGCTCTGCGAGTGACACCCCTACTGGGTATCCTTTACCAGGCATTAAATACATATTTCCCTGTTGCTATTGGCCCTCCATCTCACTTCGATAAAATGCAAGTTGCAAGAAATGGCATTGGCAGGAGAAAACCCTGCTGGTAAAATGAATCCATTGGCTGGAAAAGTAGGAGAGTTGAACCACTAACTGACGCTTGTAAGCACTCAGGGAACAGGTTCAGTTTGGGCAGCAGTACTACCACATTCCCCATGCTGCTCCCCTCTAACTGGGCAGGAGGTAGCTGAATCCTGTGCTTGTTCAGGAGCACGGACTGCATCTGTGATGGTTTCCAGATGTTGACATTTCTTCTCAGAGCTGGACTGAGAACAACCACTTCCATTTCAGTCACTGTCCGCTCCCATGAGTGGTTACAGACATTTTAACTGGAGTTTATTCATTCAAGGCACGATGTGTCAGTAAGGAGAAATATTTGTGAAAATTGCTGGAAACCTCCCCATTTCAGCAGGCACACCTGTGTTATAGCAAACTATCTGTAGTTAAGAGATGGAAGAAACTTCATGTAATTCTGGACATATTAACTAAATTCATTCTTAGCTTCTAAAAAACACTTTTAAACATAGGGTATTACTGGAGACAGGGAGAGGAGAGAGCTCTTTTCTTCAGCGAGATGCCTCCAGGCAGTAATTGGAGATGAGAAAAATATTTAAAGAAAAAGACTTTAAAGTGTAAGCACATTTTAACAATACTAAGAGAAATCAAAGTCAAAAAGCGTGGTGTTTCCTTTGTAACTGCTTTTTTTTTTTGCATGTTAAGTGGTCTTTTATCATTATGACTGTCTGGTCAGAGAGCGTTACATGCACACATTTATTAGGAAGAGCAAGTTCAGGCATAACTTTTTTCAGTTTCTGTATTGTGTAGCGTATGGTGTATTCATCTATGCTTTCACAAAAGTTCAAGTCCGTATCTCAGCTTGGAATATAAACAAATTAGAATTTGATTTAAAATATTTGACATGGAACATGAATAGATTAGGACTAATAAATTCCCATGCCATTTGGAGTGCAGGACTTCACTGAAAGGGCTTCAGGCACTCTTAAAAATCTCCCCCATAAATAATTCTGTAAAATGCTTCCTTGCTCCACATATAACAAAAATCTAAAGAGCAGAGCTATTTGTCACAAGGCTGTTTCAGTTCCAAGCTGTCCATAAATGTGGCAAATTTGGAGGCTGATGAGTACTCCTCTGCTTTTCTCTTTCACAGTGTAGCACCTGCTCTAAAGCCAAATCAGACTGCATGGAGAGTGAGTTGAGGAGAGTTTGAATTTGAGCCTTCGTGGCTTGACTGGAGGTGGTGCTGAGCTCTTGTGGCTGTCATTGGCATCAGTGGGGCTTGCGAGCAGCCACAACTTGTCAGGAAATGGCCCAGGTGTCTGTAATGCAGCCCTTGCTAACTGAGGCTATGATCAGGACCTTATGCCACCGGTGCAAATATTTCCATCAATTCAGTTGGTCTTTGGGATAGGCCCTATATTTTACAGCTGTTACTTAATCCTGTTGGCGCTAAAGAACAGTATTTTCATCCTTACCGGTCTTCCCATTACTCCCAGTGTTTATGGACTTGTGGCAAACGCAGTAGTCTGTAAGCTTGTTAGTCGTCTCTGCATGCCCACGCTGCCTTCATCACCAGATCTTTCCACAACAGAAAAGAGGATTAGTCACAGGAGGAAGCAGGTGTGACAGATGTATAGGAAAGAGCATGATTAAACACCAGTGTTTTCTTCTTAGGCTTCTCCAGTGAACTGCAAGATTCCTCGTCCTTCTCAAACACCCGCCGCGGTTCAGCTGTGAGGCTCAGAGAAATGACTGCCCCAGACTAACACCTGATGGGCTCCCAGCTGTGTTTTTTGCAGAAGCATGCTTCATTTAATTACTCCGCGGGTGGTTTGCCCCTTTCTGTGTGTGAGCCTTGGGAGGAGGAAAAATACGACTTCTTCAATTCACAGAAAGTATGTTTAAGTGGTTATTTCTTTTTTCACCCTTTCGCTGAAGAGTCTTTCAGTCTTTACCCATGAAACTTATTTTTGCTTCAGTTAAGGCAAAGCCTGAGTTTTATCCCCATCGGTACCCTTTTGGTGGGAGGGATACTCCAACTGATAACAAAAGCAGTATGAGAGGAAGAAGAGGAACCTGGATTTGCTGCTATTAGGATTACCAGGAGTGTGTGGGAAGGTCTGCCTGCTGTCCCTGCTCTATGATAGCTGTGACAGCAAAGCTTCTTTCTTCATCCTTCTCTTGGGGGAGATAGCAGCCAAATGTGGCTTTCCAGAGTGATGGGGTAGTTAGTGGGGTGTATTTTTCCCTTGCCTTCCTGTAGCAGGCTCTTATTTTAGAAGCAGGTCTCCCCCTAAGTCATACTGCCCACGTTTGCGGAGGGAAGATAGGTAACTTGTAAATTTAACTCTTCAAAATAAATAAAGGTGATGAAGGCTACATTCTGTATCCTTATTTCTGAATGCATCAAAAATGGCAATGACTGCGTGCTTTCCAAATCTTAGTTAGCTTGCAATTGCTACGAAACAACTTGCTTTTTCTTAATTTTTTCGAAGTTTTGTTTCTGGCACTACTGTTTGTAGCTAGGCGTGGGTTTAGCTCTTTAGCATGGTTTTTGGCATTTTCAAATCAGACACTGTGAAGTAAATTTTGCCTGTCTGGATCTGAATGTTTATTAAAGGGAAGCAAATCCAGGTAAAGACAAAATTGTTTCATCTTAGTCAGTGTTTTGGGAGTAAACTTGAACTTCAGATGCAACTGCACAGCTACCTCTGAAGCCAAGTGCAATTATGTGCATATCTGAATTTGGGCTTTGATGCTATGATCTGCCACGACTGGGGCAGGTTACAGATGTTTTTTGCCAAGTCATGCATTGCCTACAGATTTGGTTTTGAAAAACATTCTGAAATAATTTTAAGAAATGTCTGAAAATGTCTAGAATGAAGACAAAATGTTTTCTGTATGTTGTTATTGTAATTCCACGAATTTAGCATAAAATATTGCATTTTGGAAGAAACAAAACTAGTACTAGGACTTAGCATCTCACTTCTCATTCACAGTTGCTTTGCATATCACCTGCAGTAACGAATGAATAAAACGCACTGGTTATCACGTCCATCGTGAAGGTGCACACAATATTCATGGAAGTAGCTTGTTCATTAATGATGCTCTCCATCAGAGATATCAAAGCCACATTATAGAATGGTTATATGTCAGTAAAAATAATCCCTATGTGTTTTGACAATATTAAAAAAAAAAAAAAACAAAAAAACCAAAGCTATCTAGTCAGGGTATTATCTTAATCTGAGTCAAGAGATAGTGCTGGGAAATTGCAGGAGGCAAAAGCATTTGAGGTAGTTTTGTTTACTCCAGACAGTGAAAGAGATGTTCGTGAAAAAATTCCACAGATAGTCTAATTATGGAGAGTATCTAGAAAGAGACCTTATGTTGGGAATATGCATTGAGTCTCCTGATAGGAACAAGCATTTGCTAATAAGGTGATTTTTCTATCTGGTGGTTATCCCAGGAGCACTCTGTAATGCGTCTGGGGAAAAATGGTAATAGAAGCACAGGGGGCTCAATTAAGCTGTTTGGAGAAGGCAGGGTGAGGTGATGGGCTTGGTGATTTGTGGGTTTGCTTCTCGCTCCTTTGAGTCTGAGATTGTATCACAAAGATGTAGCCAAAATTTTAAGTCATTGACAAATGAAAGATGATTACAAGGAAAATGTACAATGAAAAATGCAAAATATGTTGCAGAGAAGTTTGAATGTGAGTGGATTTTTGAGCATTATTATGAATTGAAGAAATTTGTTCATAAATACCGTGATAAGGCATAGCTGGTCAGAAAAGGAGATGAATGTTATTCAAAGGTGATTCTTAAGTAGTTTTATAATCTTCCTGTCAGTAAACTTTTATTTGAGAAAAAGGCTTAGTCCAGTGGTGAAAGGGATAGCGCTGTCCTTCAAGCAAATTTATCTATGACAAAAGATCTTCAAGTGTCAAATGAGTGCAGCACAACTCAGCAGTTGCATGAGAGGCATCTTTAGTTGGCCTAACTTGGCCTGAATGGAGGATTTAAGTAACAGACATGGAGAGCAAGGAGGTTTGCCTTGGCTAGAGCAGCAATTAACATGTCAGAAATGTAATTATGCGTGATGGAAATGCTGTAACTTTTCCTGCTTCCTATTAAAATATGCTAATGCAAGTCTGTAAACTAATGAAGACAATCTGGTAGTGCTTTGGAGACAACCTGTTTGTCCCTGACGTGACTAAGTTGTTTCCTCATGGGACATGGTTGTAAAGAAAGCTGCTGGCAGCTATAGGTTTTCTCTACTGAAAACAAAGGAAATAAGGCTGTATGTCTGAGGCTGGTTAATACCCCTAGCAGCTGTAGGAATTTCCAAGACTCCAAAAGCAGCTTATCTCCTGAGGGGGAGAACCCCCTCCACTCCCCCCTAAAATTAGACAGATTAACTTCCTAAGAAATAGAGAATTTTTCTACCCCAAACCTATGCTGCGCATTCAAGCTAATCTCTGGAGGGCTGAAAGGCCTCTTGTCTATGATTGGAATCATATGATAAGGCCTTGTTTTCTTTCTGTTTCATTGCGCCAAAAAGTCAGTGTTGCTTTTGATCTAGCTGAGAGCTAAAATGGCTTCTAATGTGTATGTTGTATGGAATGTTTCGAGACAGAAGATCGTGTCTGGTCCCTGGGCTTCCAGCATGGCATCTCCTCACACTCCATGCGGTGCTCTCCTCAGGCATGTGCTGTGCTCTGTGCTTCCTCTGACGATACTCTGAGAGGGACTTCTCCACCAATGCCATAAGGTTTTTGAGACCCGCGGCAGAGCGTCGATAGCGGGTATTTAAAATCTGAACAAGTAATGCACTCGCGTGGAGACAGTCCATGCTGTGGCGCTGGCCTCTGCAAGTCTTGAGGACTTTGGTGTGAGAAGAGTCTTGCTCAGCTGTGCTGTGACACTCATTTAAAAAAGCTTTTATGCCCTCTGTATAAAATGCAGCACTGAGCGGCTACCTTCTAACATGAGAGGGGTTGAGCGAGATTGTGTGTGTGTTGCAGGCCGTGCCACCAAACTTCATGAGGAAAAGCATCCATAGTGAGAGCAGTTGGATGGGTTGTAGGCTGGAATGCCATGTAGGCTTCACTGGGAAATATGAGGGCCAGCGGCCAGCAGTGTTTGATATCAGTAAATGTAGGATGTTGCTTGACATATTCAGAAGCTAAAGGAAAGAGGCACAAAATGTCTCATCCCAATACAAAGTGTTAATTTGCACTCACGCAGTGATGGGTTCCTTCCAGTTTTGCAAAGAAGGGAACTGAAGAGGGATTAAAACTGTAATCTTAATTTGTAGATTATAATCTGAAATCTAAGAAGAAGAATTTTAATCCATTGATCTTTGTCTGATGAGCATGAATTTCTGAAAGAGGTCTAACTATGGCACATGCACTTTTAAGGATATAGATTTTTTTTCTCTTTTTTACTTCTCTCTCCACGTTGCTAAATGCTAATAAGTTTTTTACATGAAAAAACACATTTCTTTTTTCAAAGAGTGAACACTCTTTCCTTCTTCTACCTCTGTAAATTTCAAGTTAAAAGATGTCTTTCCAGTATTCAATACATGAAGATTGTAAAAATGCAGCTATCTCAACATAAGTAAGGTTCATGCTTCCCAGGACAAAATTCTCATTGCTGAGCACAACTACAGCAGAATAGGTTTTGCATGGATAGGTGACAGAGGCATTTCAGGAGGAGGAAGAGGCGTCTTCCGTTCCACGTTTCAGTGCTGATGTCTGATGATAGTGTTGACACATCCTCTACATGAGGACGCTCTACCTGAGCTGCAGCTCTTGGTGGCAACTGTGGGAGCCAGTTAGCCACTCTGGCATGGGGAGCCTAGCTGGTGAGCTCATGGCAGGGCTCATGTGTGCGAAGGCTGGGCCGGCGCTGTGGGCATCTTAGGGACGTTAACACGGGCTGCAGATTCCCTCCGCAGCTGGTTGTCCTGTGTTTTCCCAGGGTGCAGTAGTTTGATACCACTCCTGCTTTGTTTATCCCTGGCAAGGATTGAGGGTTCTGGGAAAAACTTGTCCTTGCAAGCCCTGAAGGGAGGAGCAAGAAAAGAATTGTAGGACATGTGGTTAGTTGAACACTCTTTAATTTGGGATCCTCAAAGCAGTATCCCAGGCTCTCTTCTGATAAGACCTCCAAACTGTGTCAAAAACAACTCCAATTTCTGATTGCAGCTTTGACCCTGGCTCCCTTTTGACCTTGAGTAAATCATGTCATCTCCCTTAAGGAACATAAGGGGCCTTGTCCTTTGAACCTGTGGTTCTTGGCTCATCCCTTCTGTCTTCCTCCTTAAACTCTTGGGAGCCAATCTTGTTTGTGTTCGAGTTGGGAAACCGGCTGCCCAGCCACTGGAGTGCGTCTCAGAATGGGTGGGGGAAGATCCGTTCATTTATCCCACAGATGTGTCATGTCTGTCTGTCACAATGAAATTTTTGCCTTTCTAGTTTTTTGTTTGTGTTGGTTTTGTTGGTCTAAACTTTGAGTGAGTGACAACTCAGTCAAAAGCCTGTTTATCTAATTTGGTGTGTATCATTAGACATTTTGGACAAAGAGGCGCCTGCTGGGGATTGTTTTCCTGTGCCCTGGGAAAGGACGTGATGATCAGCTTGGGGAACCTGCGTCTGCCTCCCATCACCCTTCCTAAAGTCCCCAAACTCCCCTCAGCACCCGGAGGGGCATGGGAGAGAACACAGTCTGCCTCACTTAATTTGAAGAAACAGAAATACAATGGCAAACATGTAGCACACACAGCACGTACACTCTGCCCACACACTCATTTTTATCATGGGAAAGCATGATGTTTTTTATCTTTGAATTAATTGATCAGAAATACAGTAATCAGATTCGCTTACATTGGGTTTTGCTTCCTTCACTACCCCTATGAAGGTGAATGTGGACATTAGAGAGATTACTATAGGGGAAGCTGACACATAATGTCTTCTCGTTATTTTTTCTCTCTGTGATGATAGTAAAAACTTCATGTTTCTTAAAACATCTGTGGCACTTAATGCCCTATTGTTTTACTGCCCTGCAAGCAGGAAGGGATAAATGTATATTTTCTTTTACAACAAACCAACCTTTGTCAGCTGCTGAATCACTTGGCCTCATTGTGCTGACCGGCTACAAGTGAGTTCATTGTGTGCATCTCTAACAATGCGTGGTTCAGGTCTCACATTTTTTGGATTATAGAATCATATACTGATGTACAGGTATGAGAACTGTATTGCATCCATTCAGCACAGGTGAGATTGTTATCTGGACAGGAATTAGGTTCAATGGGAGACTAGCTTTGATTGTTCCCCTTTGATAGCTTTGCACAGTTGCGACATTCAGATGATAGTATTTTTTGCATTCAGATGCAAATATTTTTTGCATTCCACAGTTCTTTTTTTCTTCTTCTTCTTCTTCTAATAGCTTATCTCCACTTTCTATGGTTCAAAATAGATGGCATTTTAATTGTGTAAATCTATCAGATACTCTGGAATGAAACCAGACCTTTCACAGTTAGGGTCCTGCTGGAGCTTTCATATAACAAGACTGAGTATGAATCAAATACATAATACTTTATTATGAGGAAAGAAAACAAACATGGCATCTATAGTGGGTTCAGCAGTCTTTGTTTGCAAAAAGAAACTTGTAGAACCATTTAAGGAAAAAATAAAACCCCCAAAAGATCATCAAAGAGCTCAAATGACAGCATAAAATACTGTACAATGAAGAATGTCACAAAGGCTTCAATGTCTAAGATATGCTAGTATGTGAAAAATTTCAGACTGAGCCTTCCCACACTATGGGAGGTCATCATGTAAAGCAGAGTTAGCTCTGTTTATCTCCAGTCAAAGCGACACATGACTTCTGGGTTTCAGTCTCATTACTGCTCAAGTGTGAAGTGTCTGGTTAAAAAGACTACATACTTTTCACCCATAAGAATTGCTGTATTTTAATGGGTCAGGTCAGTGCTATGGCTCAACGCTTTACACATGATTAATGTCTAATACATTTTAAAGTTAAGTCTTTGAGAACACCAAATTAACCCTGTGGATGTCTGAGATAGGGGCTTGATAGTGTTCACGCAATTTCAAGGAATACAGTGTGCCTTAACTTCTGGCAGTGGAGCACTGAAACAAAAGCAGAACATATTTTTCTCAGATCCTATTGTTCTTCACAGAGTAGGCCTGGCAATCTGTGCTCTTGCATCCTCAAAGATTGCCAGGATGAATTATTTTACACAAATGTGTCAGACCTTGAGTATGAGAGGAGAGCAATCTAGATCAAGCCAGAAAGTACTCCCCTCTTCCCCCCACACAAGGGTTTTCTATTTTTTTCCTTTTACTTTCTGCATTCCTCATACTGCACACCAAAATTTCAAACAAAACTTATCCAGTAGGGAGGGAGAATCTACTTCATATTCTTGCAATTTTTGTGTGGAGAAAATGAGCAGACGGAGTGCCCTCATAATACCCCCAGGTTCTTAAAACATTTTGTTGGATCTCACAAGATTTCACACACAAAACCCCCAAAACATTGGTGCCTTTTAATATTTTAAGCCTAATGTTTGAAGTCTAAGATGAGGAATTAAGAAATTGGTCTGGTTTTGTGTCCTGTCAACAATATTACTTTCATGGTTTTTATCATGTCTTTTTGTGTTTTTTATAATTCAGAAAGACACACTGAATAAGAAACTTCTTAAAAGTAAGTTGTTGCCTTTCTGGAGTGCCTTGAGGAAAAGTTGCCTCAGTCGCAATTTTGAAGGAATCTAAGGGTCTATCCAGTATAAAATCTGAGAGAGGCAAATTTTTATGGTCGCAACATTGTTCATTCAAAACTGTTTTTTAACCTAGAGTAACTGACATTTTTACTTCTAGAAAACCATGGATGTTGAGTTCTGTGTCTGCATAAACAGTGGGATGATGAGTTAAATTAGTGTATATTGATTTGTGGCTTTTTATAGTAGTAGTAAAAGGAAGCATAATTAATTAAATGTCTTAAATTTTAAGATTACTGTTATTCTGTCTTGATCCTTTCGTAGCTCTTGTCATTCAGATATTGAGTGCCAGAGAAAGTATTCTGATCGGCAAGGCCTAATGGAAGGCTGTTTCTAAAATGAGCTTATGAATCTCATAAATCTTTATTTCTGAGACCTTTTTGGTGTCTTGAAGCTGAAGCCAGCATGTCACAATCTGTTACTCTGAACTAAATACAAAAAATCTCAGCTGAGAAATTTTTGTTTTGAGCTGACCATTTGTTCTCAGGAAACAGAAAGACTAAGAAACATGTTGATATTTCCCTCTCACCACCGGCACTAGAGTTGTCTTTTTTTTTATTTGTTTTGAGAGACAGGGAAAATTGGACAACTGGCTGAACCACAGTATCCAGCATCATCCGCTTCTTATTAGTTCTGATGCTTCCTTAAACTTCTGAAATCTTGCAACTGTAAAGAAAGCTTCCAGTCATTTTTTTTTTCAAAAACCACACAGAATCTGGCAAAAATTTCAGTGTTTTCAAACAATGACAGGATATACACTGTCATCCTTGATGCGTACATTGGAAAGGGCTTTGCCCCCTACCCCATCTGCACCCTCTTCCTCTTTGCAGTTAAATTGAGCTGTCAGAAGTGGTTTCAGCGTATAACCCTTTACAGACAGAAATAGATCAGTGACCCTGCAAGCACCAGTGTGCCTGGCAGACCCCCCAAAATGCATTCCAGCTTATCGTCCTGCGATGCGAGATGAAGTTCTTCATGGTGTAGGGAGTTTAGCAGCCCTTAGGAGAAATGGAAGAGCAGCTCGTGAGTTGCGAAAAGAATGCGCAGCATGGATCTTGTTTTTCTTTGTGGTTGGGTACAGGCAGAAAAGGATGAAAATGTGGTTCTGAAATCAAATGCAGACAACCCCTGCCCTCCTTCGAGGACATCATAGAAAACACGTATGCAGAAGATACTTCTGACCACCGACCACATCCCACTCATTAGGGAATTTCAGAATTCATAAGAAAGCAAATGACAAGAGAATTTTTTTTTTCTCCCCGAGGGACTATTTATTGTGAGCGTGTCATTCAAGTTTTTGCAGCTGGTGGATTACTTTATATCTGAACGAGAAGCTTTATGTGGGCTGGTGGGGAAAATAGGAAAAGATTCAGAGGTCAAAGAATGGGGGAAAAATACTTAGGACATTTGCATGCTCTTCCTGAGGCTTTCAATTATTTGAAGACAAACCTCAGATTCAGTTGACTGTATCAAAATCATGTCATCCTTCAGCTCTTATAATAGAGTAGCACAAAGATTTGAAAAGACTATGTTGAATATTCTGAGCCTTAAAAGGCAGTGTTTTAAGGTGCAGGTGGCTATTCCTAGGCAGGTGGCTTAACTTTGTTGAAGTCTGAAACATGTCATGTGTAGGAAGGTAGAGGTTGCATCAAACCTGCCTTAAAAGTTTGAGTTTGGGTCCTTGTGATGTGCCCCGGGGTGGAAGAAGCCTTAGTTGAAAGCACCTGCCAATTGCCCAGTGTTTGCATGAGTGTAGTGAGTTGGGTCAGGCTTGTGGAGCCAGACTTTTCCATCGGGCCTCTGCTTTGTGCTGCCCAAATACATAACAGGTCCCAAGTTGGATTAAATAGATTATGCAGTATCTGAACATGAGTTGTGATTTTATTTTCTAGTCTCTCTGCACATCCTGCCCTATAACTTGTGATCAGATTGCTATTTCCTTCAAGTGCAAGATTTTGTTACAGTTTTCTGCTGCGTAGGAATGCAAAGTGAAATCTAAATAAATGGAAACTTTTTATGATACTCATTACCTACATAGGTCAAAAAGCAGATGTCTTTTTTTTTTTTTTTTTTTTAACTTGGTGGTGGTGAACAGCCAAATAAAGTTCAGCCAATTTTATTGGGAAATCAGGAAAATCAAGTAAAATATTTTCCAGGATTAAATTGCCTTGCTTGTCCAGCATGCTACTGGTATTTGAAATACGGATTTGTTACAGATACCAGCAAAGTATTTCATCTTAGAGAGAGAAAGGGATTGTGAGGAAGGAGCATGATTGTCCAAGGTCTTAGCATTTTTCTAATACCAAAAGCAAAGAGGGTTGTGTTTGTATGTACGCCAAACGCAAATAGCTACAACTGGTAACGACGCTCTGAGAGAGGTTGCTTTGTGAAACTGGGTTTTCATTGAACAATACTGTGATAATAGCAGACGTATTGTGGGTTTGTGAAGGGTGTTGCTATTGTATTTGTTAATAAAATAATTTGTCATATAGTGCTTTTAGCTGAGTTGGGCAGTTTGGACTCCAGTACTTCAGATAACTCACCCGTGTCTGCTTCTGTAGTTGGTATTGCTTAGTTTAAGTCTTCTTGCCCAAGCAGAAGTGGGCGTAAGACTGTTTTTCTTGTAGCTGCCACAGTTCAGTTAGGCTCTTTGTGTGTTATTTGGAAAGTCATTTCAAGTGTACTTATGTTGCACTGACTGTGTGGGTTCTAGCTTATAAAACAGAAGGTTTCAGTGAAACCAGAGAAGTTTTCCTGTGCTCCTGACCTCACTGGCCTCTGATGGGCAGTTTTACTCAACATGGTGTAGAAGCTGAAATCTACCCCTCTATCACCTGGTTCAAATCACTGGAGGAACCTCACCTTCTTTTCCAGAAAGTATTTTCTGAATGTATCCATATATCTATGTTCCTTCATTCACTACCCTATAAATAACTAAGCTTAATTAATGATTATAATGATGGTATTTCTATCAGAAAGGATACCAGTATCTCAAAGGTACTGTGATGCTACCGTGTAACCCAGTGACAGGGTGTCAAGGTGGTTTTGGGAAAATTGTGGGGATCTTTTTTTTTTTTTTTTTTTTCTTCCCTCCATACTCGTACCCTGCTCTTCTACCAGACTGTCCTTGTTGGAGATGAGAGCCCAAGGAAGCACCGTGTACTACAGTTGAGGTCTTAGATGGAATTGGAAGAGGGTGGGGAGAAGTTCAAGGCTAAATTTTCATTTCTGTTGAAAAATAATGCAGTATCACTTAAATAATTCCTAGAAGCAAGATGATCTCATTAAAAGGACTGATTAAACCTCTTCAGAATTATTTGTAGAGGAATTGGCCAATTAGTATATTTTCATTCAGTGATATCTGTTTTGTCGCAAGCTTGATTTTCTGTATACTGTTAACAAAAAGCTTCAGCTTTTTTTTTTTTCCAGAATTTCCATTTCACTAGCTTAGTTTTATGATATTTTGGTATCAGACTGATTTTAAACAGCATTCACTCAAAACACTTGTGTTTTGGAAGTAGAAATTACATTTTGAGGCCTATCATAATCCTAGGCTTTTTAAGATCGCTAGATATGTTACTTTGAACTTTACATTTAGCTTTTAATAGAGATACAGATGTTGAAAAGGTTTTAAATGCTGTGAAAAACAGAGTGAACTAGATGTCTGTATGAACTATGGACTGCAGGTCTTTTCACCTCAGTTAGTGCTCCTAAATAAAAAAAAATGGGTGGGAATTGATCAACTCTTCAGCGAATTTTGAGCACTTAAATGTCAAATCAAGTATCTAAACATTAGAAAATCTTGTTCACAATATTAAAAAGCTCTATGGTTTCATATTTGCAACTGAATCTACTGCTGAATCTAGAGGTTTTATTTTACAATATCAGTACTGATTTTTATTTGACTTAATCAACTTGCATTTGATTCCATGCTTGCTGTCCACATTCGTAGTCATTTGGGAAGTTATCAGTGCAGACTTTGTATTTAACAATGTACCAAAAAAAAAAAAAAAAGGTGTTAAAAAGGCGTTAAAATCCTGCTAAACTTTTATTGATAGACTAGTTCATGAAGTTCGCTTTGGGATTTTCTCTATGCCATCAGTTCTGATAGGAATATGACCTCTAAAGGAGTTTTAAATGGGAGGAGGGGACATGAAGCTTCTGATGGAGGTCCCTTGCAAGCCTAACTGTGAAACTACCACAAATGGAATATAGGAAGGGAGCAGGAAGAGACTGCCGCTATTTTGTTCCTTTTCACTTTACAAGGAAAAGTGTGGAAATGGGCTTCCCAGGGTGCCCAGAGATCAAACACACGTGGCCTTTGGCAGATGCTATGATTCGCAGAGCTGTTGTGTTGGCTGGCGCCTTTGCTGTGCCGAAGAGGAGCCAACGTAGCACGGCAGTGCTAGGAGCTAGGACTTGCTGTGGTGGCTGTAGAGAGTAGTGCTGGTGGCTTTACATTAAACATGGAAAACCAAAAAGGTTGCTTAGGTTACAGAGCACTCGAATAACCCAAGCACCTGTGGAAAATCGTCCCTTTGGAAAGGGAGAGGCGCCAAGAGACAGCAGTCCACGTCCTGGGACGCTTCCCATCTTGACCGCAGGGAAGGACTTAGAGGAGAGGAGGTCCGTACCAGAGCTCAAGTGTTGCACTGTGCAGAGGACAGCTGGCTTTTTCTAACCTAAATATTAATACTGTTTCATCAGATACCTGTCTAAAGGGATGAATGTTTATGGTTGGTAATCCCACGTTATCCAAGCAGGATTTAGTTGTGGCACATCGGGCCAAATCAAATTTATTTGTCAACCCACTGTCTGTGCCCAGTGCCTTTTTCATGAGATGCAACTAGTGTCGGCCCAGTGGGACATGAGCTGAACGTACTGTAACTCTTCCAGCCCCTGCTGCTGCATCGCTGCTGCTCTTGCCACCACAAATTGACGGGGATGAGTGGAAAAGTGAGAGCAGAGGGGAGGGGAGGAAAAAGATTTTTTTTCCTAAAATTGATCCAAGAATATGAGGTTAGAATACATACATAGTAAGGGTTGTATCAGTTTTGTTGTTGGTAAGCATTGGCTTTTTTTTTTTTTTTGGTTAGGCACAATGTATTTAGGTTAAGCATGGTTGTTTTTTTGTTTTTCCTAACTGAAGAAACTAAATGATCCAAAATATTAGTAGAATAATTATGAGAAAGAGGATTTTTTTTACTGAAGTCTTTATTAGAAAATATATAACTTTACCTTTTTTTTTTTATATATTTCCCACCTTCTCACAGTGCCTACAGTATGATCCACAAGCACCCAGACTTTCTTACACAGCCTAAAGCGGAGTAGCTCAAGGTTTTGTTTTTTTTCCATGTGGTAAAGGCACAAAATGCATTTTTGTCCAAAAGAAAAGATTTTATAAAACTAGATAGAAAGATCTTCTATCACTTTAAATAGATGCTATCCCCCAAAAGATAATCCTTTATCTAGAATATTTTCCAGCTCAGATTTTCCTTTAAGGAAAAGATAAAAAGCAATTCTTTCCATGCATTTGGGTAACAGAGAGAAAAAAGTTGCTTGAAACTCTTCATAATCTTGAAATACAAAGGTGTTTTGAGGATTTTTTTTTAATCTCTTAGGCTGAAAAGCATGGGTCAGAAAGTGTCTTAAGAGGTTATATATCAACACCTCATTGAGACATCAAATATGTGGAATTCTATATTACAGTGACTACTCTTTAAAGAATGCCCCAAAGAATTCTCTTAAACTATCCATACAAGTGCACATACATCAGATACTCACAGGTCTTCAAAAAACAAACAAAAAATTCTACCAAAAACTCCTTGGAGTTGGCCTATTTCCTGTAGTTTTCTAAATAGCATGAAGTAGCCAAAATCTGTGGTCTAGACTGGTTTGTTCTGCAGATTTTTTTTCTTGGGGATTTACAAACCACAGAGAGTTGGAATGTATCAGAATAAATATTTGCTCCTGCACCTAGTGATTAGAGTTTTCAAAGTCCCCAGTCTTGTTACAACACACACGTGAGCATTAGCATTCAAAGGGTTAGGTAAATACAAGAGTTTTCCTTCCCTTCACCTACCCGCTCCCCAATTTCTCTTTAATGGAAGCAACATTTTCAATGATGTGGTGTGTTTTCTTTTTGGTATCCCGCAGTGTTTTCTGACTAGTAATTCTCTGAGAGACTGTTCTTGTACCAGAGATCACATTTTTCAAAATGCTTTTTATCCCCCTCCCTTAATATCAAGCAAATTATTACTCATCTTGGAGTGCTTCATTGATGCTGATTCTAAGTTGGAGCTTCCTCCAAGTATGATAGCAGCTGCAGCTAATAACATTGATTATACAACATTTAGGTTCCTTTTCTCCTATTTTTCTGGAAGTTCTTACTGGAACATGCAGCCTGTCTCTTTTCAATATGCAAATGTTATATAAAACTTTAACCTTTCACTCTGTAAGTGAGAATTGCAATAAAAACTCTCCCTCGTGCCTTCCTGAACCCCACTTTTGCAGTTAGTTTAGCGTACCAAGGTTAAACTAATTTAATAAATGTATATTAAAATTATTTTTGCTTATCAAATCACCCCCCTTTCTACACATTTGTGAAGAGAGAGTTGACAAGTCATCCTGGTCCAACTTTTATAATAGTTGATAATTTTCTTTTTAAAACGGAAACAAATTACAAAAAAAATAAAAAAAAAAAGTACAAGGTATGGTAACCATGACCTTGGAGTCTTTTTTTGAGTGTCAGATACTCACTACCATGTTGCAGTAATTAAAAAAAAAAAAAAAAAAAAAAAAAAGGCTATTTTTTTTTTCTAACCAATATGCTTGCCACTGAGTCATAAACTAAAATTTGTGTCTGGGCAATCCAGCTGCTGACAACATTAAAAACACTTCAAGCATGACAACAGATAAAAGGCATATTTTAAGACTAAAATGGAATTGATTGTGGGTTTTTTATTTGAATGTATCTCTATATATCTATTTGTCTTTACTGAAAGTTGGAAGAGTCTTGGATATTTTCTCTGAAGATGGGATGTGACCAGTCAAGGCGAGAGAGGAGGGCATTACTAAGAGACATGGAGCGGAAAAATAAAATCAGTGATGACAAGGCTCAATTGGGTGGAGCAGAAAAATGTTCAAATAGCCAAACAGCCGGGACATGAATCGCAAAGATATAGAAGCCAAATGTTTTAAAAAATTAATCTGTGGGCAAACAGCTCTGTTTGTGAATTTTAACACATTCTCTCTTGTAGTTGGAGGCAGTCATTCATTTTTAATTCTGTCCTCAGAAACTTCCTAACTTAAAGAAAATGAACAAGACAAACCAAAAGCCAGAATCATCTATATACTGGGTTGGTTTTTAACCAATGAGGTTTATTAATTTCCTACTAGTTAACCCGAGCTCATTTTTGAGTCAGTTCACACTTGAAGACCAGTCGTATGTAGCTTTCATTTTAAATTCCTAGATCCTAAGGATTGTTTTATATATTTGGTGAAAGGGAAAGGGGGAAAAATAAAATAAAATATGAGAAAGAACTTGGCAGAGGCTGCCTGTTTTCCTGCTGGATGCTTTTCAGGTGAACTACCCAACTATGCTACTGTATTAAAGTCAGGCCAACTATGTGGAACTAAGGATCTATTCCGCAAATCCTGTTTTAATAGTTTTTTAATAGTGCTTTTCCTTAGTTCTTACTTTTTCCGAGGGTTTCATACCCCAGTCAGTTTTCTCTTATCTTTCTCGAAGTGTTGAGTCCCCCTCTCCTCTCGCACAGTTGGGAACTGTGAGCTACAGCCAGGAACAGAAGCTGTATATCTTTCAGGCCGAGTATCTGAAATTGTGCTGCAGTGTCCAATCTCTTTATCAGATGGACAGAAACATTCCAAGTATATTTCTAGCCATTGGGGAATATGGGAATATTTAAAAAAAAGAAAAAAAAAAAGAAAGAAAAGAAAGCTTAGAGAAAAGCTATTAAGCAAGTGTGGCTTTTTGTCAAGGTTGTTTTTATTTTTCTTTTTAACATTTTCAGGGTTTTTTTTAAAGGGTGAGATTCTTTACCCCTACGCAGATGATTAAAGTTGTATGATGTCACTTTCTTTTCTTTTTCAAGACAAATTGTGAGAAACCGAAAGGCTGCAGGTTAGATGAAACTATTAATGACCGTTTTATGACCTCTGCTCTAACGGCCCACAGTGATTAAATATTTTTTCATGTCTGATGGCTATTTGGCTCTCCATAGCATCATAATATTGGTTGACAGCAGACAAGATTTCAGAGGGGAAAATAAAAAGTTGCTTCCCAAATGGCACGCTTCTTGGCATGATCAGTGGGCAGATCAAGGATGGAAAAAAAGTGGATTTCAGCAATTTGGTAGGTCGAGAGACCTGCGTTTCTCAACCTGAGGCATGCAATGGGTTTCCCTGGTTCCCCTGGCCACATCCTTTTTGTGGTTTGTCTGGAAATGAATGTGTAAGAGCTCGTCTTGTGCAGCCTGGAGTCTCTTTCCAAAGTGCATCCTGTGGGGCACCCCAAGAGGTGGTTGCCTGGGGGCTCCTGTGGGATTCCCACATGGGTGTTTCTAGCCACCACTGGCAGTGGCTGATGAGCACTGACTTGCTCCTGTGCAAGGCACGGAGGCTGCTGGGCGCTTTGACTTGGAACACTCCTCTGCCTGGAGGGAGAGCTCCTGCCTTCAGGATCCTGAAACCTGGGCAGCCGGGACAGAGCCAGTCTCTCCGATCATGAGCAGAGGGTGAGATACCTTCACAGGCCAGCATTTAGAGGTCAGGGAAAAAACACTGGAATAAGTATAATACATTTATGGGAAGTATCGTATATGCTTGTCCTGTCCTTAGTTTTCTATAGGCATCTGCTTTTGGTAAGTGTGAGACAGGCTAAAAGAACCTTTGATTTGACCGTGGGTGGCCGCTCCTGTGTGCTTGTGTAAATATGGCCTGTTGGGAAATGTGTGACCTCAGGAGTGTGTTGGATACAGACTGAGGCCGTGATCCTGCACAAGTTCAAGATGGGTCAAGTCAGAGGGTGTTGGGAAATCATGGGACAACACACAACATGGGACAAGTGTGGAGAGAAAGCTTTGCAAGAAGTCACTGTCCTGGAAAGAGGAACAGGGCCCCCACATCTGATATAATGACTGTAAAATGTGCTGTGATTTCTGCCTTATGTTAAAATTTCTCCAGTTTCCATAGAGTTCTTGAATGCTTCCCAGATATGTTAGGGTTGTGCAGTGAGGTCCCTAAGGGACTCCCTAGTCCTCTGTCCTTCTTGGAGGAGGCTGGGAATGGGATAAAACTCTCATTTGCTGCCTTCTGGCTTTTCTCTTCATTCTCTTCTTTTGATTATTATTGTTTTTTTTTAATTTGGCCTTGAAATAACATGTTGGAGAACAGGGTTACTCACACCTTGCGGTTATCCAAATTCCATGGCAGATCTCACGTATGGGCAGATGAGACTGTCTGGTACTATTAGTAAATAATTCCAGATAATGTCAGAAGATCAAAGTGATTCGTGTTGGGGCTCCTTGCATTTCCATTAATGGAGTTTACTGGGAGAGGGTCTTCCTGAATCTCCAGGGGAGGTTATGGGATAGTCAGCCCCATGACAGAAGAAAGTTGAAAAAGGAATTAAGAAGGGCAACACAAGAAATTCTGGGTTTATTTCTAGATCCAAGGGTGCCCTGGTGTTTCTGTAGTGTAGTGCGATGTCTTCCAGGCTCTTTCAGACAGTGCTCGGGGGTTGTCCCAGGGGACTGATGGCATGGCCCAAATGAAGATTCAGAATCTGCAAACCTGATTAAGCTCCAAGCATTAGAGCCATCCAAATCTGTGAGCCAAGACGGCACACAGTAAGTGGGGGCAGTGAGGGGTATCGCTTCCAAACCATGCTACTGCTTAGACAAATATAGGTGAACATCAGTAGTAATTTTAATTATTTGACATTTCTTCAAGCACTCCACATGTTCTTTGTCCTCAGTCTTTACGCTGTGAAATCTTGTGGCCTTGACTCTTGCTGAGCCGTTTGCTCCATAATCACATCAAACGTTAAGAATTTGTGACATCTCTGGAGAGCAATATTTACTCTTTCCTACCTCTCCTGCCACTTTCCGCACTTCTCAAGCTTGGTGCTTCCTCTCTTTCCCATATCCTGTCTTTTCTCTTGCTGATACCCACTTTGCTTCCGTTCGTACCCTCTTCTTACAGCCGTTTTTTTACAGAGCAGACGGACAGTTCCTCACAACCTTCTGTGTTGCATCAAGACACTAAATAAACACTGTTTAGTGCAATTGTTTAAAACAGGAGTCCTGCATACAACTAAACACTAAACACTAAATACTAATGCTGAGTTAATGCACAGTGTTTGGTGGAGCAAGTTTGGAGATTCCACTGGAGTCACAAGTCATGTCAATGAATGCTACAGAGATAGTTTGATTAGACTATATGCAGTGTAATAAATTGAGGTATCTTATTTAATTATTTTTGTATATCAGTGTCCAAAGGGCTATGCTTGAATGCTGGATTGAGCATTTCCAATAATTTACAGCATTTTAAATCCTGGGCAATATCTTTAAAAGGGAGAGACTGCATTTCGTTCAAAGGGTATCGTTCGCAGACGGGTTTTTAAATGAACTGCTCACACCTGCCTGTGATGTCCAGAGATTAGTGCTCAACAAGAAGGAAGTGTAAAACTTGATTTGAAAACGTTTTTTTGAATTACTTGTTTTGCTATTTGGTGCCGATTGATTCACAGTCTTGCCAATAAATTTTAAAGCTCCCCAGTGAACAGGGGACGTAGGGAAATGGGCATAAACTTAAAAACAGTTTCCATGTTGCACAACTTCAGCATTGAAATTTAACTCAAATGCGCAAGTGAATTGGAGCGGACTGCCTTAAATTCCTACTGGAAGGCAGGCAATTTTGAGAGACGATGTGAGATAAGCCAGGAAACTGCTGCACTGTTTAAAAATTCCTGAAAATGTTTCAAAATCCAGTTGATAGGGCTTGGGCAGCTGTGCCGTTCCAAGGAGCTGCCATTGAAATGATGCTTCCAAGAGGAAATGCAGCATGACCTGTGTCAAGCCCGAAGGACGGGAAGCGCCAGGAGCGGAAGGTTTCCACGGATGGCTTGAAGCGTCACGGGCGGTTATTGCGGGGACGTGGGCGCAGGGGCAGGGGAAGGCCCAGGAGGCCGGCGGCGCTGCGGACACACTGCTTGCCTTCCCCGCACCGGGCTGCTGGTGCGCAGCGCTGCCGCAAGGCTCACGGCACCCGCTGCTTCGCAAAATGCTGCACCCGGGGAGCCTCACTGGGAAGCGCAAATGCTTTCTGAAAGGCATAATATTATTTTAAGCATGAATTACTTTGAAACGCAGTAGCTCGAGATCCCTTGCTCCAGAGAAGCAGATTTTGCAGGCAGGGTCCTTATCGTCTGCTCGGTGGGAACTGCATTAATGTTGCCACAAGAATGCAAACAGTAGTGCCTTTGATTAAAAAAAAAAAAAAATTGGCAATCTGTAATGGTGAGATGTTTGGTTTTTGAAGGATATAACACTGTTTGCAGTGCTCTATGTGCCAGCTTATGGAAAAAGATGCTGGTTTTGTTAGTGTTTGCAGGGAGGAGGCTGTCTGGACCGTTGCAGAGCGATGCCTGTGCGGAGGAGCATGCAGGAAGGCTGGCTGTGGATGTCTGTGGCAGAGATGCTGGGGGCCCACGGCCGCATCGCTGCTCCCAGGCCGTCCTGCACCGGGATCTCCTCCTCGCAGAGGATTTACTGCCCTCTTCCCCTCACATGTCAGAGGGAAGCTGGTCCCCGGTGCTGCCTGGTTTCCAGCGTGGAGGAGAGGAGTGTTGCTGGCCATACAGTAGGCATCTTTGTGGACACTGTGAAAATGTCTTTGAGTACTTCCCGGCGTCCCCTGGGTGTTATATATTTGGTTAGTGCATTATTTTGATTTTAAAGCTGCCTTTGGTTCAAGAATCCTGAAAGGAAGCTGTTGTGCAACTGTTTTAATCTGATTTTACAGGCTGATTCCAGATTGATTCCCAGCACAAAGAAACAAAGAGGAGCTCAGTTGTGTTGGTTTTTTTAACCAAAAGTAAAGCCCTCCTCCTTTAAAGATCTCTTCTAGAATGTTATGTTTAGAAAGTGATTTGCTATTGTTTAAATTTAATCTCCATAATGACATTGGGATTGGATTAATCACGGGTTATTTTGCTGAATCGTTCTGGTTTGGCACTCACAGCGACTGAGTATAAAGCCAGGTCTTCATCAGATGTAAGCTGGCATTGCTCCACTCAAGTCAGTGGAATAAATCCACTTTATATTATGGCAACCCAGATGCAATATTATAGCTATTTCTAAGAAAGCACCCTTTCTGGAGTTTTTTTGGCCTTGAATCTTTTTTACTGTTATTTTTAAGCTGTCATTAACTTCCAATTGCATTATATTTATGGTAGCTTAGCTAGCTGTTGTCTGTAGGTCACCTCAATTGGGCCTAGGGGGATAAACAAAAGGTGGAAAGCCAAAATCAACTCTAAATTTCTTTGCTTTTTCTGTTTAAGAGCTGTCTGTACCGCCAAGAGCATAAGCAGCTGTCAGTGGGAGAAGTTGATTACTCACCGCGTTCACCTCTCGGACGCCTCCGTACGCTCCTACAAATCTTTGCTCCAGAACGCCTTTCATCAGCGGTTCCTCCTGATGACCGCGTGGCCTTCTGGAGGACAGTGCAGCAGCACTGTGTACGGCACCAAGGCTGCTCGGGCGGAGGTGTGCTCCTCGCTAATCCCAAGCCTGTCGGAAGCGTGGCGTGAAGCTCCTGTGTGGAGACCCTGCGGGGCTGTGGAGGGCTGCCGCGAGGGGCGGTTATCAGAAGTGAGTTATGGGGCCAAGAGTGAGGGAAAGATCCCCCTGGCTCAAGGGGCAGTGAAGCGTTTGCTTTCAGGCCTTTGGCTTTTAGTATCTTTAGTGTCTTTAGATGTGTAAAAGACAGATATACTCGTTTAAATCCTGTCCCTGATGCCATCTCGCTACTTCAAGGGGCTCTACTGCTGACCTGCTATTACACCTGTGGGTTCATTCAGCAGCACTTAGCTTTAGTTAGCTTCTTAAAAGGAGAAAGGAGATGTGAAGCCTTTTCGATTTCTTTTTTTCCTATTTAACTGGTGCTTTATAGTCTTTGGTTCTTTTCAGACATCTAGAAAAAAAAGGCTTGTATTATAACAGAAGTCAGCTTTAATCTGTAATGCAATCATGCTTCTGTAGATGGTCATCTGTAATTGTGAGGGTCTGCCAGTGCAACAGGGAGACACTTGACCTGATAGATTTGGAAAAACCCAGACCAGCTTTCAGGTTCATCCCGCGTATCTGTTCAGAGGGAAAAAAAACCTGCTGCAGATCCCATACTTGTAGATGCCCCTGCCTTGTGGTCTGGTTAAGCACTTTTTTGACACAGGATGGAGAATGTAAGACCCAAGTGAACACTGCCACTTACACTGGAGTCAGATATCCTTCATCTTGGATGGATGAAGTGCTTGCATGGGTAAAATTTTGCCCTCCCTCCTTCCTCTGTGTATCAGTTAGTCTAATAAAAGGACTGTTCCCTTTTTTTTAATCTTGACTTGTATTTTGTTTCCTGCTGCTTTTTGCTTCTTTTTACAGAAACTGTGACCAAGGCTGGTTGGTCTGTTCTTCTTAAGTTTTGTTTTGTCCTGTGCAAACTCCTGATGGCTGTTATTGAAGCAATCCCATTGACAGAGCTGTAAGGCTGCAGCAGTACATCAGTCGTATACACTGTGGCTTTACTAGTGGGGACTGTTGAAGCAAAAGTGTTTGGGATTAAGTTACTGCTTCATTGCTGCAGATTTGATAAATACTAAGGCCAAGAAATGATTAGGAATGTTTAAATCAAGTATCGTTTATAATCATACTAAATTCATGAATACATGGGGAAAACTCACTCTACATAAGCAGGTGGTGAGCGCTAGTGACTTTTACTGGAATGTGGTACTGACTCGCCATCCAACAGAACGAAGTCGTGCTTGAAACTCTTGGGGTGCAAGAAGTTTTGGATTTGCTGGGGCAGAATAGAATATCATATCGCAAATGGTTGCAGCCCCAATCCTTTTCCGTCCCACTCTGCTTCCTTCCAGGAATTAAGTTGCCAAAGAAATTGCGATTATTTATATAGATAAGGAAAGGTTTTTTTGTTTGCTTTTGAAGATCTAGGTTTTGACTAAATGCTTAATATATGTTTTTTGACTTTAGCTCCAAGATAATGAGACTTTCTTAAAGGCACTACAGAGGTTTTTAGACTGACATCAGAATGTCAGTCTAAATGAATCAGAATGAATCAACCTATTGCTTTTCTCAAATCCTGAGAACTTGAGGAAAACCAACAAATATGAAGACACTTAGTGCTGCTGTTCTGGATGTGAACTGTGTTTACTCAGGAAAGACCGTTGTCCTGTTACTTCTGCATAGAAGTTACCCGAGATTCCAAGTAATGCTGATGCACAAGGAGTTTGTTTCAATGACAGTCATTAGGGTTAGTTATCTTTAGTCCGAGGTATATGTGATACACGTAAATAGAAGTGTAATGGTATAATTAGCAAAATAGATGCATTGTGTTAATTGCTTAATTCTTATACACAGTACTTTTAAAGTAAAAAGTATTTTGAGTGCTATGTTATTTTTAAACCAAGGACATTTTGTGCTGAAATTGGCTATTGCAACACTGGTTTAGAATTAGAATACACAAAATTCAAAACCACAGTAAGCCTAATTTTGACATTCTTGCCTTTTTAACTTCTCAACAATAGTGTTGTGTTTGTATAGTATTTAAAAATATTTGTTGAGAGGAATGTAAAGAGCTACTGGCAGGCTTCTCTGTTAACTGTTTATGTGTGCTCAGCTGGCCTTGGTGCTCAGAAATGCGCTGTAATGAAAAACCCGGAGGTGAGTGCTCTGCCCTCAGAGCCCACAGCTCAGACTGCGTGTTGCCTGTGATGCAAAGGAGCACCAGTAGCCTGAGCCAGGTTGGGGCAGAGCAGCACAACGACGCTGCTGCCGCCGTGGCCTTTGGCTCAAAGTGCTCACTGTGCCGCGATGGGCAAAACTGTCTGTCCAGCAGTTCCTCCCATCCCGGCTTGCTGGGGTATGTGCATATCTGCGCTGGAACTGGCTCCAAGGCACAACACTGGCAAGCAAGTAGTAATATTCAGAATAATATAATTAGACTATGAGAATGCATTTTATGAAGTTAGTAGTTAGTATTACGATGCTACAACATCTATTTCTCCTGGATTGTCCCCGATGCCCCAATGAACACTAGAGAGAGGTTTAGGAAGGCCAGTGGAGCTCAGGAACTGCTTACTTTCAACCTGCTGTGGCCACGAGCACGGCTAATTTTCTCAGCAATGGATTTGCAAAGTTGGGGCCCGCATGTGTCGATCTCCAGGAAGAAATTAGTTTTGGATTTAACATTTCACCGATCAAACCAACCTGAACGAATTCACGCGGGGGAAAGAAAAATTGGAAAGCAGCTTGAGAAATGATTTCTCCTTTTTGCTGTTGCATTGCATTTTTGGCATGCACTGTCTGCATTTTGAATAATAGGTCATCTGATGCGATGTAATGTGATAGCAATACAAACTGGGTAATCCTGGGAACAAGCAGCTCGGATCTTGCCTTTCCAAATTTTACTGTTCTAAAACTTGACTTCTTTGTTAAAAATGAACTATTTCCAGGGGGTAAAAATCCCCTAGAGAAGAACTGTTGGCATTTTATATTTTTAAACTGTCTTGCCGAATGAAAACAGTTGATTATTAACTTGATGGGGTGACAATGAGTATATAGAATTTAAATATCTCACCACTCCCACGAAGTAAAAAAAAAAAAAAAACACCCTCCATTGTATCATGGGAAGATACATAGCCAGAAAAGCTTTCCAACTCGTTAAACTTTTGTACTTGCTTCATACAAGCTTAATGTGGGATTTTTTCCATCCCACAATGTTGTAGGGACACTTCAGAATGTAGCTGGGAAGGATACCTTCAACTTAACTTTTTTTTTTTTTCTTCTGAATATTCCTGTAACAGAAAAAGCTAAACTTAATCCGAAAGAGTACAAAAAGCTTTCCTTGCCTGTGCCATTCAGCTTGCTTGTTCTGCTAATCCTGATAATGAAATAACTTTGAACGTTTCCCCCGTATTCCATTTAGTCAGCTTCTGTGATTGTATGGGGCTTTCAGACAAGCAAAATAAAGGAAGAAAGCTTTTAAAAACAGGAAAATATTATTGTAAACACATCTTAAAAGCCATAAACTCTGAAAGGGTACTCGGAGTCAAATGTTGCACCTGAATGTACTTTCTGTGTTCTGCGGGGAATTCTTCAGTGATGTTGGGTTTTGGGGGCTTTTTTTGTCTTCTTTGGTGATAGGGGAGAATACTGATTTAAAGGACTAAATTTTGGCTGTATCACTTATAAGCTAACATTTTGTACTGGACATGGGAGGAGATCAAGGCATCATTCTGATTTAAGGTCTGAAAGTAACATCAGAAAGTAACTTTTTTGTTCGTTCTGAGCCTCTTGCGCTCTGCTGTGTGTCCCTTTTGCAAGTCAGATGGGACAGTTCTTCACTCTGTGTGCTCTGGGAGGCCAAGTCACATCTTGGTGTAGGGCCATGACTCGCAGGAAGTGTACAATATCCCTCTTATTATTTCTCTGCAGTATAATTTTAGTTTTCCTGCGCCCCATCAGGTTTCCTGTTATGATTTTTGTTCCTAATTGCCTTTTCCAGGGTCTCCTGCTTGTTCTGATCATGCCCTGCCATTTGTTCTTCTTTGTCCTCCTTTTTGTGGTGCTCCATCGGGTTGTTGCCTGCAGTTGCATGTGCACAGCCCATTGCCATCCTCTGTGACTAGCCCTGGGGAAAAGATACCATGTGCTCTGCAGGGCTGTGGTGGTGCATCTCGCCCATCTGGTCCACCAAGCAGGAGGTGGACTTCAGTTTTGCCTGGATGCTGCACACACAAAAAAAGGACTTTGCAAGTTCTAAATCAAGAATTATTGCTTCATACTTCTGTCTCTCCAAAACAGCTGATTTAGACATTCCCTCACCATTAATTACATCCTCTCATCTTGTAGCAGCAAGTAAAATGGCCATTCTGGACGCATCATTCTGCTAGAAACAGTCAAGTACGACTTCTTATTGGTTGGAGTCCTGCAAGTTTCTGAAAATACATGGCCAGTCCGTTTTGAGAAGTGCATCCTGCTGCGCTTGAGTGAGGATATGGAATAACCAGACAGCTCAGTCCCTTTCTCAAGACTGTGTCCAGGCAAATCAGACCAACCAGTTCAGTGTTTAGAGTCATTGCCCATTGAAACCAGAGGTAGACACTTTAAGGGAAGTACAGTACACTGATGAGACATGGCTAGCACTGTTTCAAAACAAATTTCTAGGTGGCTTTAAAAGTGCACGATACCACTGTGTCGATACTCTCACCCAGAGAGTGGGTGGTACAGCCCTCCTTTTGGAGGTCACAGGATCCAGGCACCCACATTTGCCAGTAAGTTGACTTCTAAACTGTTCAGGCAAATATGTGGAAGAGTGCCCAAACTTCGACAACAGTTTGCAAGCTTGCCTTTGCACCCTGTAGCAGTTTCAAATGCAGCATCTTTTAAGTGCAGTGTACCACAAAATGCTCCATGAGAGTCATGTAGAGGTGAAAAGATTTCCAGGCAAACTTCAAAGAGAAGGATGTGACTAAGTGTCATGCAGGACGCCAGGACATGGTCACAGCCAGATGAGGCAGCTCAAATGGAAGAAGTTCTCTCAGCTGCCAGGGAAAAGGGAGAGGGTTTGGAGGAAACTGAATCTGGAGGATGATGATGAATAGGCAGATGGGCAAGGTAGAAGGAAACATCTCCGTGGGCTATGTTTGAAACGCCAGGAGATGCGTCTCCTCTCCACGGAAAGGTAACCTGTGAGTAAGGCAGTGAAATTCAAGGAAACTGCCCATAGTTCCTGGCTCTGCCCCAAACTTCCTATGCCTGTCCTTGGACAAATCCCTCTCCCTGTGACTCAGTATCCATCTGTAAAATGGGGATGGCTACTTACCTCATATGATGTGTGATGTGTGAGTTTAATCCTGTGAATGCTTTTGCAGTTTAATGCATTAAAAAGGAGGAGAAAATAAAAAGCAGCAGAAAGCAAGCACAAAGTCTAACATAAGAAGGAATCTGTCCTTCCCTCACCTTCACTTCTGAATTTCATCATGTTCCTAACCATAATATACTGGGAATGTACTCATAATTGAAATATATTGCTTCACTTGTAGTGGTGGGAACAATTTATTGTTTTAGGTTTTCTTTTTCAGAGCTCTTAAGATGTAATTATGTGTGTTTATACAATCTGTTGTGGTTTTAAGCAATTTCTAGTAGGAAATCAGAATAAATAATGAATAATAAATCAAAATTAGACGAATACAAGTTGCAATCAAGTGACACAAGAGGAATGGGACAAGAAGCAAGAAGCATTTTCAGAGAAAATGCAAATCCTAAGACATTGCTTGCAGAAGGAGTGGTTCTGGCTTGGGTCTTCCTTGCACTCTATAGCAACCTGAAGAGGACAAAGCCCAGGGAAGACAACTGAAGAAAGCACAAGGGGTTCATTGCCTCTTTACTCTCTCATTCTCAAATAAACTTCTACAAAAGGAAGGGATTTTAACTGTGTTTGGGTTTTAACTTTAACCCTTGAAGTACCTGTCATGTCAGTCTTATTCAGGTGG
Source organism: Crypturellus undulatus (assembly GCA_013389825.1). Taxonomy (NCBI): domain Eukaryota; kingdom Metazoa; phylum Chordata; class Aves; order Tinamiformes; family Tinamidae; genus Crypturellus; species Crypturellus undulatus. The sequence goes on along the minus strand of VWPW01019012.1, from coordinate 1,060,153 downwards.
CAAGCCAGAATGTAATGGCTACAGTCCAAACCCAGGAGCCTAGAGATGGCAACTTTTAGGACATGCTGTGCATTAACTTACCTTATGCTAACAGTTTATTCTGTCCATGCCTTGATGTCCTAATGCAAACTGGAGCACCTCATCTCCTCTATTAGAGGAGAGCTGCAAGGTTTCATGAAATGCTCTGAAGAAATGGAGATCCACAGGTGGAAAAGGCTCAGAGTTACAGGATGTTTTAAACAGGATGTTTTGACTTTACCTGTCAAAGCTTATTTTTCTTTAAGAATTATAAAAATCTCAAAAGTATATTAGCTAGAGAAGATGAACCTTATCTAAATTGTATTTGAAAGGCCTGCATTAGAAAGGCTGCAGTTGCATAAGCTTTCATGGCACTTATCAAGACCATCTTTGGAGAATAAATATGATTTTTATTTTCTTCAAGAAACAGGTGGCAGCATGTGGAAACATTTTGCTATTAAATTTTAGTCATAATTCTTTTTCTTTTCCTCCTTTCTTCTTCCCATCTGCAGTTGAATATGACAAGGAGTTCACACCTCACCAGCGGCACCACAAGGAGTTCAAATTTAATTTGTCTCAGATTCCTGAGGGCGAGGCCGTCACAGCTGCTGAGTTTCGAATCTACAAGGACTGTGTCATGGGGAGCTTTAAAAACCAATCCTTCCTTATCAGCATCTATCAAGTGCTACAGGAACATCAGAACCGGTAGGCAAGCGGTGGTCCTTCTGCTTTGCTGTCCACTGTTTCAGGGAAGGATGAGGGTGTGGGTTCATGCTGGGGTTCAGGAGCTGGGAAGTCAGCTAAATAGCTACCACATTTTTGCTCAGGTTGACAGGGTGTGTTACTGTATGGAACACAGTATGGAATACTGTGTGTTACTGTAGGGAATATAGTAGGGTGCAAATTGGTCCTCAGCTGAAGAAGCACTGCAGTGTATTAGCTCCGGGTGTCACTTAGCTGCAACACTTCTCTTGTCTATATATAAAGCAAGACTCTGACATGAGGCAATAGAATTTGACAGCAAAGATATTATTTGCTATTATTGCTTATGCAAAATGAATTATACATATCTCCTTTCACCATAAGCGTACAGGCAGAAAAAAAAAAGGTCCAAAAAAGACTGGTAAATTGTGCAGGCTTCACCTGCTTACAACTTGTATCTTTTTAAATTCAAAGCATATCAACTTTATCAGACTTTTGCTAGACTAAGAAAAACAATAACTGTGATTCTTGTGCTATTTTACCTTTCTATATAAAGAGAAATGGTAAATGAAATGGTACCTTATATAGGAATATCACTTTTTTACTTTACTGGGAGATATATCCAGGTTATCCACCTTCTTTTTTTCCCTCACTGTGAAAATCCAATGAGCAGTTGATGGTGATGTCCTCTGACAGATTGAAGTGATACTTAAATCTGGTTTGGGGAGCATCAATGAGAAGCATTTAAAAATTCTACCAAAACAGACTGAAATAAAATACACTGAAGTATTTCTACTAGAAATCTAGATCACTAGAAATCTAGAAAATCTAGAAATCTAGATCTGCTAGATCACTGGCTGGATGGCAGAGCAACCGGCTGGACGGCAGAGCCCAGCGGGGAGTAATAAATGGGGCTGGGTGTGGTTGGAGGCCCGTGGCCAGGGGTGTCCTGCGAGGGTCAGTACTGGGCCCGGTGCTCTTCAGCTTGTTCATCAGTGACGTGGACGAGGGCCCAGAGTGCACCCTCAGCAAGTGTGCAGATGACACCAAACTGGGAGGAGTGGACAACATTCCCGAGGGCTGCGATGCCATTCAGAGGGACCTAGAGGAACCTCATGAGGTTCAACAGGATAAGTGCAGGGTCCTGCACCTGCGGAGGAATAACCCCAGGCACCAGGACAGATTAGGGGTTGGCCTGCTGGAAAGCAGCTCTGTGGAGAGGGATTTGGGAGTCCTGGTTGACAACAGGTTAACCATGAGGCAGCAGTGTGGCCTCGTGGCCAAGAAGGCCAATGGGATCCTGGTCTGCATGAGGAGGAGTGTTGCCAGCAGGTCGAGGGAGGGGATCCTGCCCCTCTGCTCAGCTCTGGTGAGGCTGCACCTGGAGTATTGGGTGCAGTTCTGGGCTCCCCAGGACAAGGACATTGAGCTGCTAGAGAGGGTCCAGCGGAGAGCCACGAAGATGATTAAGGGACTGGAACATCTATCATATGAGGAAAGACTAAGCGAGCTGGGCCTGTTTAGTCTGGAGAAGAGAAAGCTGGGAGGAGATTTGATCAACATGTTCAAGTACCTGAGGGGTGATTGTAGGGAGGATGGGGCCAGGTTCTTCTCAGTGGTGGCCACTGACAGCACGAGGGGTAACGGATGTAAGTTGAAACACAGGAGGTTCCACATCCACGTGAGGAAGAACTTCTTTCCTGTGAGGGTGACAGAGCCCTGGCACAGGCTGCCCAGAGAGGCTGTGGAGTCTCCTTCTCTGGAGATCTTCCAAACCCGCCTGGATGCAGTCCTGTGCCACGTGCTCTAGGGGTCCCTGCTGGAGCAGGGGGGTTGGACTGGCTGATCTCTAGAGGTCCCTTCCAACCTCAACCATTCTGTGATTCTGCTAAAATTTTGGTGCCCTGTCTGCATGAGGCTTTGATCAACTTTTTCTCTAAAACAAAAACAAACAAAAAAAACCCCAAGCAAACACACACACACACAAAAAAGAGCACAGACATGCTAGACCTTTGCTGCAGTTGGACATTGAATTACATTAGACCATAGATACAAAATACTCTGAGCTTTCAGTGGCAATGAGATAGGCAAGAGAGAGAGGCTGGGATAAAAATTGTGGCACACAAATCTGTAAAAGGGTAAATTCATGGGTTTATTTGAAAGGTATAACTTTTGTGGTGGGGAATTCATGCAAGGAAAATTATGCAATTAATAGTCAAAATAATGCTGAGTTACAGAAATGTTTCATAACTTTTGATGAAACTTGTAGATACTGTAACTGTTGCTTCTGCTGGAGGCAGAGAAAAAGAAATAGGAAATATCAGTGTTAAGAAAAAGTGACATGTTCCTTGCTCTGTGAAAGTTTACCTGATCCTTTCTTTCTGATGCTTCTTTCTTCAGCCTTTTCATTGATAATGTTTTGAGGGATCTGTCTTCAATGAATTACTGTTGTGAGTAATTCAGACTTTGAACAACTGATAGTTATGCTGTGGGGAGGGTGACCTTCATGCAAATTGAGAGAAATACTGAAAATAGGAATGTCAGCGGCAAATTACGTTATGAGGACAGTGTTCTCTTACTGTGTTGAATTGTTGCTTGGTGGACTGTCTTCTAGATGGGGTCCTTGCTAGGTAGGATGTTTTATCAATTAACATTTTCTTCAGAATTGATAGAAGTCCCATGTTCATGCAAATTTCATAGATATTAGCTGTACTGCCAAAACATTTATGAGCATTGATCTATTTTACATTTCACAAATGCAGATCCCATCACCAGAGGGGAAGGAAATCTTTGTGAAGTGTTACTGAAAGTGATAAATACAGTTCTCTGTGCTAGTCACGAGCGCAGGGTGTAGCGTTACATCAGGTTTCAAGTTGTCTCTTCCAAGGAGAATTGTCAACTTTTCTGTCATTTTAGAGTAAACTGGGCAAGCAAATAGTAAACAATGCATTGCAAGAAGGAGTAGAGGGTAACTAAGTACAGGGTACAGGAGTACAGGGTAAAGCAACTAAGATTTCACATTCGTAACAAGTTTATAAAATCTTTGATCCAAAATGGCTGTTAGTTAGGCAATGACATTGGAATCTTTTATCTTTATTTCAAACAAAGAAACATGCCAAAAATAGATGCATTTCAAAACTGGGGTATGCATCCTTAGGTACCACATACTTTAGCATTTATATGTGATCAGCAGCTCTGTATGTGCAGAGTAAGGGTGGCATCTGGAAAGGAATGGAAGGGCACTTTTTCTCCAGAGCTGGTGAATAGCTGGGGTCTCCCACTTCCCCTCTGCTGCTGGCTGCCTGTGCTGGAGGGCATCCTCCCATTTCTGCTGAGCATCATAAAACAGTTTTCTAGACAAAATTCCCAAGAATGCACAGTCCCTAGTGACATGGGCTAGCCTTGGACTGGTGGCCCAGATATGAGTGTCTGTCGGTCATTACTAATCTCTGACTCATCTAGTCAGCTGCAAAGCTCATTTTCTCTTTTTATGCAAGTGAGTGGAAGGGGATTTTTGACTAAGAAACTTGCAACTCTGGATGGGGTTGTGTGACTTGCCACAATTCTCATCTACACAGATGTGGGCAAAATGTAGATCATAAAGTCTTGAAGTTGTAAACAGAATATATCCTCTTTTTCCTTTTTTCTTAAATGAGTGTGTTAGACATGCAAACATATATGAAAATATGTATGACTGTATACATATATATGTATTCTCTGTATCTGAATATAAATAATACTATATATATAATATTATTTATATACAGATATATAATATAAATAAATATATAATACAGATACAGATAAATATATATTGCCACTGAAAGCTCAGATTATTTTGTATCTGTATATAAATATATATAAATATATATATATGTATACAAGACTATATATATAATAGATATAGAAATTGTCAGCACCATGTTACAAACATACAAGTATAAAAAGACCATTATAATGAGATACCAGAAGTTGCCTAACAGCTGTCTTTGGCTTTTAAAAAATAAATAAATAAAGTGTTGTGTCATATTTCCTTTAGACTAATGGTTTGAGTAACAGCCTGGTATTTCCTGGCATTTGATGACGTTGTATTACATAAGGAAGTGTCCATACAGATTGTGAATTCTCATTAGTGAACTGGTAGACTGAAGAAAAATTGAAGTAGTACCCTTTATCATCTTACTCTGTTACCACATATTTCTTTTGGTCTGGAAAATTCATCTCTGAAGACCATAATCTGTTCAGTTAACATTGTTAGTCTCTAGAGAAAATTCAAAGTTGAGCTTGTTTTTTATGAGGTTAACAATTGTCTTGAGACAATCTAGTCTCTATAGTAAACCTCCTGAGTCTTTTTGGTAGCTAATGAAATACATTCAGGTGCAAATGAAAATGCAGTGAAGTGGCTTAATTCAGCGTTATTTGAACAGAAATGACACCCAAGTATGAGACTCCAATCCACATGTGTGGACTGTTTAATAGGGTCACAAGCAGTTCTGACAACTCCCCAAGACACAACATAATGGCTTAAACCAAAGCCTCTTATATCAAACCTTTTCTTTTTTTGTGTCCTCATAGACAAACCTGAAGACAAAGATTGTATAGACTCATTCAAAATTGTCTTCTAGATAAGAGTCTATGCAGAAAGAATGAGAATGATCAGAGATTGATGCTTATTAAAATAGCACAAGAAAGAAAAAAAAAAGAAATGTCAGGGAGTTATTTGATGTTATTCTTGCCTAAAGCAATCAGAAATATGAAAATGATACTCATGGAGTTTGCAGGCAACAAAGCATGCATCCAAGACAATGTGGTCTAAGCACATTCTCTCTGAAAAAAGAAAACATTTTTAATACTGACTCATTCAGTAATATTTTCATCTCCCCATTCCTTCCACCCTTTTGTAAGGTTAAAAAAAATAGTGCCTAGAAACTTAGCTTTTGTTTTAAAACTAAACCAAGGGTAATGGCTACATTATTTCCTAACGCAAACTGCTGGAGTTGTCAGTGGAAGGCTGAGAAGAGATTAATGAAACTTATGATAGGTGAAGCTTATGACCAACTGTGCATTACACAGATTTCTGACCATGTGGAAAACAGGCTTATGAAACAGAACTGCCGTGACGCTGGCTTTGCTTGGCACAGCTTTAGTCTTTGACACAGGCAGTGGAGTTAGTCTGATGTGAGGAGGGGCAATGTGGTGGTACATCCAGCTGGTGCTGCTTGCTTTCAGCTTCTCGCCCTCCAGTTTCTTAAACTGTGTTGTTTGAGGTCTCGGCTGTTTTTTTTACTGTTTTGGTGTGTAGAAAGTGGGGATCTTTGCCAAGCAGCTCCTTGGGGGATACACCTTGTCTCAGCGGTTGGCTCAGCTGGTCATGCTCCAGCCTGTCCTCCTCTGCTTTGTGCAATGCTCAGGCAGAACTGAGGCAGAGGCAAAAGCTTGCCTGGTTGATCTCAAAGGTACTGATTTTGTGGAAGACCAGCAAAGCTCTCTGTGATTTCTGATGTTCTTTGGGGGTGGTTTACCATGTAAGTGAGACTTTTGGAAGTGCAGGAAAGAAATGAGTTTATCTATCTCTGGCAGCAGATCATTAATTTCTTCTTCTTTCCTGAAACATCCTTGCTCTCACCCAGAGAGGTGTCAGGTCAGGACTAGAGAGGGCAGGCAGTTTGTGGTTGATCAAAGATGTCAATCCTTGGCTTGGATCACTAGTATGTTTTCAAGTGTAAATATCCTGTTAATACAGGCTTCCGAACACTCCCACACTGTCCAAACAACTGATCTATAAAAAACGTGAAGCAGCGGCCTGTGCTAGTGATCAAAGGAAGATACGGTACTTGAATGGTCAAAGTTTATTAAACAGTTTCATTTGCCCCGAGAATGAAATATGAGAATCTGATGTGCCAAAAGATTCCTCCTATATGATAAGACATATACTGATGTAGGTGTGCCCTCCAGACTGAGTGGGGAGAGGGGTTCCTCTGCTGAACATCATTCTTTAAGGGTTAAAGCTGTCATTGTTTCTTAGCTGACAGTTACAGTGGTAATAAAGTCTTCCTCTTTGCAAGATATTTATACAAATAGGATCTGAGCTTCTAATCTAAAGGGCAAATTGATTCGCTGGCCGTGTTTATAGCTTAGAAAATAAATAACTGTCCTCAACTGGATTTTGGAATGGGTTGTGTAATACAAATGACAAAGCTAGCATCAATCTGTTTCAAGTTAAGGTCAGGTTTGTATATAGTGTGCATATATTTGTATATTATAGAGCTGTTTCCATGATGCTATAGAGAAGTGTCTGTTAGCATTTCAGTTCAACTCCCACTGTGCATATGCAATTTGTTGTGTTTTAGGGTGGTGAGGATTTTTTAGATGTTTGAAAGTTAAAGTTATTCTGGAGGAAGCTTACTAGCTCGCAACTGGTTAGTCTTTTTGTCCAAAAATCAAAGAATGCCATTTAAGTAAGTGCCTTATTTCTTTTCTAAAAGACAAAGATAAACACTGTCCCCGACTTTATGGCTTAAAGTGCATTTAAATTCTGAGTATACTACATTACAACCAGATTACCCCTTAGGGTGATTAAATCCTAGCCAAGAAAATGAGAAATACATTTCCTATCCCTGGGTCGGAGGAGAATTTCTTTTTCTCCACAGTTCCCTTTGGCAAAATGTTCGCTCATCAAAGCTGTGAAGCTCAAGACTTTGAACTCAATGTGGGGGAGACCTTTGCACTCAGTTGCCGGTGTTGGCTTTGCTGGGGTTTGCTGCTGCTTTTACAGCTTGGCTGCTTCCTTCCCCCTGCATCGAATCATCAAGCCCCTGCAGAGCATCCCAGCATCTCCGTCCTGTGCTTCATCCTCTGCTGGCCATCAGTCCTTAACGTTAGTTAGCGCTCAAGTGCTCATCTCCTGTTATATCTGAAAAGTAACTTCACGTGCAGGCTGATAGCGCTTAATATTTCCTTCATGTGTTCCAAGACAGTCTTGTATAGCTTGTACATCATTTCTTCCCCAGGCCCAGGAGTGGTATAACTTCTTCAGGACTAGATGGTCACAGTTAAACTCAATCTTGCTTCCTTCATGAAACGATATGATCTCCCTTTGCTTTCCGTAAAAGTTCATTCCAGGTGTTGGCATTCCCTTGCCTGAGACTCTTTGTGATCATTAGTGCTAATTAATTAAGATCATATAGTGCCTTTTAATTTTTGCAATAATGGTCATTTAGACATACCAAGTTTTTTGTATTGTATCTGTTGGCAGAATTTTGTGTAATGTAAACTCAACAGACAAGGTGTTCTATAAATAAAAAACTTCTTTGTTAATTGAAAGCAACTTTTAACCTCTATTGAATGGTGGAAGATTTAGTTTTGAAAGGCTATAGTTTCAAGATTTTGTCTGTGTAGCAGTTTCAAGATTTTGTCTGTGTAGCAACTCTATAAGACTGCATCTGTGGTGGGTGCAGCTTTTAGTGTGTTATCAGTTGATAAGAGCAAATAATCTTGATAGTTTATTCTGTGAAGAATGATTTTTACCAAAGGTTGACATCAGTAAAACCGAAGGGCTCAGATCCTGAGGCACACAGAGAAGAGTATTTTGAAAGTATGTTAATTAAAAATGTAAATCCCCCACACGTCTGTGCAAAAATCCCATTTCAGAAAGTGCTGTTAGGCAGTCTAGACTATTATGTCAACTTGTCTTTGAAGAAAAGTAAACAAAAAGGTTCAGCTGAGGAAAGTTTTAGAGACTTATAGTAATTAATGCTTTGGTAAATGGCTGTTGATGCGTAACAATCCTTTAAACACCTGGGTAATTGTGAGCTTTGAAGTTGGTCCAGAAATGTTGTTGTGAGATCTGTAATTAAAATGAGAGACTTCTAACTTGGTCATTTTGAAGGTGAGAGTTCTGTTTATTCTCACTGCCTCCTTGGTAAAACTTCAGACCAGTTGGGAGAGAAAAATCAGGGAATGGGAAAAATAAAGAAAAAGAGAGAGAAAATAACTAGTTCAACATATATGTCTTAAATTTAGCTTTTTATAGCTTTGGTGTTTTTCCTGTAGCAAAGTTCCATGTTGTAATGTGTATCCAGAGCAGAGAAATTATTTTAATCGGGACATTTCAGTAAGTATAGTAACTAAGATTAACCACTTGACCTGGTTACTAATTTGACTGAGTCCTAATCTAATTAGTGTTCAATTAAAGTGAATTAACACCCAGAGACGTTTGTTGAAAGGTTTACACAGAGGTTTTAGTTAACAAAATATTTATGTTACAGGGAAAAAAAACCCACTGAAATTAGATGAAAACTGTTTTTCCTATAAATGTCCTGAGTAGATGGTTAGGATGCTAGTGTTAAGAATAGTAGCTGTTTATGTTATTTATATTTGACAAATCAGCTTGCTCGCTGAGGGCACTGGAGCTAAATCCTGCCTTCTGAATCCCACAGGTTGTATTTCTCCTGTAAACTGTGTATTTCTTAATGTTTATTTCAGCCACTTGTGCTTGCTCTCTTGACCTTATCTCCTCAGTCCAGCTCTGAAGTCTTCTGAAGGCTTTGGAAATGCTTCCATCTATTTCCTTGGCCTTCAGCTTCATGGCTCTGATCCAAAACAAATGGCTTCTGTTTTGAGTCAGGAATCCCCAACTTGCATTTTCCCATTTAATTGCTTCTGTTTTCTCAGAAAAGTTCTTTCAGCTCATTGCCTAAGTTTCTCCCATTCACTAGCTTCTTTCTAATAATTCTTTCTAATAATATAAGCTTAATACACATTATGCCTGTAGCACCCTAATTATGCAAAGCAGTAATTAAACTCATTAAGGATAGTTGAACACACTGAAAGTAAAGATGAGTTTGTAAGATATATATTACAGTGACAGTGAGGTTTGATAAAAGATGTATATGAAACCAGAGGAAGGTTTGACGATGAAACATCTCTTCTGTACACTGAATTTGAAACTCCTCCATACTGTTGTGTGTATGCCAGAGGTCCTGTGATCCTTGATATGTGCAGTTTGTTGTGCACAAACTTGCAGTCTGGCTCTCCTTCAGTCTACGTTAAGGGTAGATACTGTCTTCTTCTTGGTTAAGGATGCTGGTTCATGTATTTCTTCATTTTCCCAATTTTTCTTATTTTTCATGCTCCCTTTCTGTTTCCCTCAGTTCACCATCTCATCTCTCTTATTTTCAAATGCCAGAGTTTTGAGATATTTTTCAATTAATTTGTCCATATACATGAATGCATACTTCGTCCTGGAAGACAACTGCCTGCCTCACTGAACAGGATTGATGTAATCATTTAATAAATAGAAATCTGGTACTTTGTTTCCTATGACTGGCTCTGTACATGATCGCCTTCTTGTCCACTCGTTTCTGTGTATATACACATATACATAGAGATATGTATAGCCCTCTTCAGTATGATATTTGACTGCTTCTCCAACCCTTTCTTTTCTTACCGTGGCTCTGTGGGGAAAGTGGTGACATTATTCTGGTTAAGCAAACAAGAAGCTGATGCATGGTCAGGCAAGAGTAAACTGTCTCCAGTTACAGCTGGATTTTTTCTGATGGACTTTTCCCTTCTCAGTGTATGTCACTATATAACATACTTTACTCAGAATAGACCTCTGATGACTTTGTTTGCATTTATGGGTGCTTTGGAAAACGTCCATGAGGCGTTTCAGTTTGGGCACTCAGAGAGTAGCAAATGCACTTTTCAGCCCAGACTGTTAAGTTTGGTCTTTAGGTCCCAAAGACCATATGAGGGGAAACATCTGAGACTGAAATCGACCCCTCCAAGGCTGTCACCAAGCACTGCCTACTGGCTTGCAGAAGTCCCTTGTTCATTAGCTCCTACAACCTTTACAATAAGTAAGGCTGCAGTGTTTACCTGACAAGCAAACATTGTGCAAACACAGAGGACACATCATCTCCACCTCAGTCACCCTGCGGTCCAGCATCAGGAATATTGGAGTAAGCATCACCTTTAGCTCTTATACTTCCTTTGTTTCTTTTGAAGCCTTAATGGGAGGAGAATGGGCTCAATGTGATTTCTACAGTCTTTAGAAAGCATAACTGGAAAAAAAAGGGCAAATTCAATCAGGAGGCTGTGATTCCCCGCGAATATAATGGGCAGGACTGGAACTGTGAGATTCCCACCACAGACCTCTGCTACTTGAGTTTTTTGGCAGCAGGATCGCTACAAATGGTAGCAATAGTAGGTTGTTATCTTACGTGAGCTGTCCCCACAGGAAGATGCCAGGAGTTCACAAATACTTTTAGAAGTGCAGAAATGCTGAGTTAAGAGGAATGAATTTGATTCCCAGGGTATGTGATGATCACAGAGCCGTCTCTACTTCCTTTTCTCCATAGGTTTTCCACTTTTATCTCTATTTAGCCCTTGTGTGTCTATGCCTCCTGCTATTGCACTAGGTTCAGCACCCTTCCCATTCTAATTATATTTTTTTTCCCCTTGGGTCCAGCAAGGGAGGACCTTCCAATGCTGGACCCTTGATGCTGGAAGATGAGTCTATTTTAAATAATCTCAATGGAGATTCAATCAGGGGAGAAACGGTGTGGTTTGGTAGCAAGAAGTACAAGGTATTTACATTAGGCATGCAAAGTCACCAAAGGAAATAATTGGGTATTTTTCAGCCCAGGAGCATGGATCTCAGGTTTGTAGTGAATCACAAGATGGACTTGAGTTAATGGAGTTTTACTAAATAAAAATAAAATAAAATAAATACTATTCTAAGATGTATGAGCAGAGGAACAGTCTGTTAGACATATGAAAATTAATCTTCTGCTGTATTCAGTGTCAGTGAGATTTTTCATTGGAATTGAGTCTAATGAGAGCAATGAGTCAAAGACTAGAAAACAAGACCTGGTATTTCTTGAAAAAGGGGAGATTGTTGTGTCATTTCTTCCTCTTGTGGTATGAACAAACATGTGAACAAATTAATCAAAAAAAAAGGGGAGGGCATCCTCATTTGTACTGACACTGAGGACAACAAAAATCAATGGGCTTTAAGTGAAACAAGATTTACTTTAGATACTATGGGGAAAAGCAAAACAAAAACAATGTTTAAAGTGAAGCATATTTGATTTCCTGGTGTGACTGAGTAGTTCCTGAGACCGGAAATCGTTAAGACTAAGCCAGACAAACATCTCAGGAATAACATGGATGTAGCTGTTCCTGTCTAGAGTTCAAGGACTAGATGATGTCTTGCGGTCTTTTCTGACTTTACAACACTGTGATGCCTTCACAAAATGCAAGGCAAGGGGAATTCAGCTCTGAGCCTCCTCTTTGCTGTAGACTCGACCAATCCAAAGGAGTCGAATGTTCATACAAGGGCTTTGCATCTGGGCCTCTCTGGTTTGTGTAGAAATAACACAGAAGCTATGGTCATCTGGAGACTCAAATGGGATATTCTCTGGAGCAGGTGACGGTGGGGGAGAGCATGGCACTTAAAAGATGGGAAGTGAGACAGGAGATTAAAAAGCAAAGTGTGGGGAGGAAGGGCAGAAAAGGTGCTAGGAAAACCCATTTTCAGATATAGCCCATTTCAAGCACTGCCTTATTAAGGCATGTGAATTATCTAGTAGTTTGTTCCGCTTAACTTGGAGAAAAGTGGGGAGTCTCAGCTCCTTTAAGCAGCACTTCAGATTATACACCATGCCTGAGAAAGCCCAATCTTTCGACCTGAGGGTTTCCGAAATGTATAGCAGCTGGCCAGCCTCAGCCCCTTGCTGCTGTTGGAGGTGAAGGTCAGAGCTGTTCCTGAACCGCTCTTCCTGTTGGAAGTGCGGTGGCAAAGGCTTCTGTGGGAAAGGCTGCTGAGCCAATCCCAGAGCATGTGGCTAGCAGCAAGGCAGAGGAAAGCCTCCACACTGTAAAATATAGCTACATCAGGAGTCCTAATATACTTAAGTGCTTATTTTTCCATGTGTGAGCTCATGTAAACCAAGCTGCTGGGCAGTATGACATAGCAGTTGGCCAAAAATAAAACGTAACTCCAACGTTTTTTTTTTTAAGTTAACTTTTGATGAGTGGAAGGGACAGGTACCTTGTTTGCTCATTTCCATTATGTTATTGCTAGAAAAAATAGTCCTAGGGGGAGGGATTGCTAAAGGTGAAATCAGTGTGAGGGATCTGTTTTGTAATGTTGGTCAAGAGAGGTATTACAGCTCTTCCATCCAGGAAAGTTAGGCATGTAACACAGTGAGAAAAGGTAAGCAGGGTATTTTTCTGGGTGCTTCTGCAGTCAGTTTCATTGAATTGAGTTTTAGTGAGAATCTGACCCTGCAGAAAAGGCATAGACCCGAAAGCATTTGAAGCTGAAGCCCATAAGGCAGCCTTGGGACAAGACTCTCTAAGCCATGTTGAGACACCTCAACAAAATGTCTTTAAGAGGCAGCAAAGCAGTTCATTTTACTTGACCATTTGATAACTGACCCACTACTTGATTTTATCGTTGTTATTACTGCCAAGTGTTAGATGGCTGTTGCAGGAAAACTATGTTGAAACCACAAAAGCTCTTTGACAAAAGTCACTGAATGCCTGGAAATGGTCGTAGTTTCACCACTGTCCATCAGGACAAAAATTACCTTCTTCAGGAAGAAGCATGACTTACTTACAAATCATTTGCCAGTGAAGTAACACCCAAATCTGAGAACTAGGTTTACTTGCCTCAAGCGAAATAGTGAGAAGCCTTTGTAATGCTGAGTATAATGTGCATCGCAGGATAAAACTCTGGATATAAGCAAGTAGGTTTCAAGGGCTGATTTTTGTAGTTATTAACATCACTTTTGACAATTGCAATTTCTGTTTCTTCCAGTGCTGTAACAGGGTAAGCCAGTGGTGAAAAACCCAGACAGCCCAACCTTGTCTTTACTGTTCTCCTCTGCAGAGCTTCTGACCTGTTTCTGCTGGACACCCGGGCCGTGTGGGCCTCTGAGGAAGGTTGGCTGGAGTTTGACGTCACTGCTACCAGTAACATGTGGGTAATGAACCCTCAGCACAACATGGGGCTCCAGCTGAGCGTGGTGACTCGGGATGGTAGGTTACGAGCCAATTTGTGCAAATCATCTCATGAGTCTTTTGACTGATTTTGTTTGTTTGGAAGTGGTGCTAGTAGAGACCAGTGGTGGCATGAGGGCCTGAGTACTGTACCTTCTGCAGCTGGAACAAATACCCCAAGCAAAGTATCTGAGGACATGAGTTGAAGGTTGTCAACTTCTCACCTGTTGCTAGTCCTGTTTGTTTAGGGAAGCAACTATATGTAAGCTACATTTCACCCACAAGTGAGGTCAGGTATCTCTGAACAGTATCAGGATGAGCTAACAGAGTTGGGTTGGAGTAGTGTGGTGAGGCTTGGGTGAGGACAGGAAGAAACACGCCAAGTATATGGATATGCCTTCCCCTCTGTGGGCTTATGGCTTGGCCGAGAGCTAGCAGGCGCTTTCAGACCTGCCAGCTCTCACTGCTCATACCTGAGCCAGTCAAGGGTGGGAAGCCTGCATGGGAGAAGCAATGTAGTTGCAGGACAGGAGTGATCTCTCTGAAGGACAGCTGAAGCAGTAGAAATACACAGCCCACATAAACTTTGAAAGGTAGAAAAGGGGAGCTTGTAGTGGGAGACTGGAAAAAGGATTAAAAAACCCCTGCAAAAGTATATGGTATTCATTGAGTGTCAGAGGATAAGCAGTGAGGATAGAGAAGGTCTACATGAATGGAAGACAAAAAAAAGATGAAAGCTGCATGCTACCTCTGTGGAAGTGGGTCTCCAACCTTGTGTTCATATTCTGTCACTTCATCCCATTTTTTGGTACATCTGTGGAGGCAAATGAGACCCAAGAACCACTGTTCTTCCTAAAGAAATGATAATGCGAGCCTCCACCTCCCCAGATCATTCCTACTTTTGACAAAATCACACTGTCTCTCTGCCCTCTGCATCCCAGGGGTCTCCTAACTCGGCTTTGGGGGTTTCTCAGGTAGCAGAACTTCATTTCCTGACACATCCGGGCTTTGCATTTTATATATCTTTCCCTCACTTTTTTTAATGCCTAAAATGGAGTAGACATGCTTTAGGGATTAAAAAAAATTGTTGAGACACTGGTGGTGCCTTTTGTCAAGGATGGATGGGGTGTTGTCATAAAAATGTCAGTAGATTGTGGTGGCAGAAGGGGGATGTTCAGCAATAAAATAACCTGAACAAGAAGTGAGCAAATCCTACTTAAGGGGATGTGTCAGTAATGAAAAGAGCAACCCATCCATCCCAGTTTTGCTAATACATGCTTTTCTGTTTTATTTGAAGGTTTCAGTGTGAATCCCAGAGACGCAGGCCTTATAGGCCGAGATGGTCCATATGACAAGCAGCCTTTCATGGTGGCGTTTTTCAAAGTGAGCGAAGTTCATGTCCGGACGACTAGATCAGCAACGGGCAGGCGCAGGCAGCAGAGTCGCAACCGCTCCACCCAGGCTCAGGATGTTTCCAGGGTGTCTAGCGTCACAGGTAATGACGCAATGTCCATTTTGTCCGGGAGCTGAGGAAATATCCTGTGATGTTTCTGTTTGCTTCAATGTGCAAAAGCAAGAAGGGGCACATGAGGTGGGGTGCTCTTCTTGGCAGGAACAGATGACAACTGCGAAGGAATGGGAGAGGGAGTCTCAGGTAATGTTTGCCTAGAATTACGCCATGTGAAATGAGATATTTAGAAGATTCCATCTTGGCATTTGCTGTGATTTATAGTATCACACATATGCCTTTACAGCACAGTCCTCTTTCAGTTTGCTTTGGAAGAGTCTTGGTAGAGCAGCCCAAGTTCTTTTTTTTTTCCCTTGTAGGAACAGCAGTGTAAAGTGTATTTCCAAGCATGCAAGCAGGCTTGCCAGGTTTGCTGTGGAAAGGCTGCGTGTTGGAGAGGTTGTACAATGACATTATGTATGCTGTCATGTGCTGGTGTGACAGGTCTGAAATATTCACAAAAAAATGAGAAAATCTCTGTTTTCCAGCAGCTCTGTCCTGCATCACAGTGCTGGAAGTTTTTTATTCACTGAGCACCTTCTTTCCTCTCAAACACTTTGGCTCATTTCAAGTTACTTGATTAATTTGCTTATGCTGCCCCCTTCATTCCCAGTAGAAGCCCTGCTTTTCCTCTATCTGGAAATGACCATAACCCAAGGAAGATACGTGGTTGTGTTTCGTTAGCGCATGTTCAGACACTGCCCAGGGAAATAAGCCAGTGCTGCCAAAGCTTTGTCAGGTGTGAATCCCTAAGCTCTGCTGTACTCTTGGTTGCCTGGATGATGACTGAGCAGTTGTGCTGGGCTGGCAGCAGCATTGGCTGCCTTTGGGTGTTGTTCCACATATGTCCATGCTACAGCATGACTCTCTGTGTGTGTGTTCCTCTGCCCAGTGGTGCCTGTGATTTCTGCCTTGCTTGTGGGTCAGAATAGAGCTGCCCTTTTAAAAAGGCTCTGCAGAAGTTGGTACTGTGTTGCCAATGTAATCATCTGCTCCAGTCTACCTTCAATAAAAGTCATAGGTTTTGTGTATGGAAAATCATAAAGAGCAAGTCAGCAAAGACAATGGGGAACCCAAGGTAAGAGTACCCTAGTAGCACTGGTGCAACTTCAGCCCTCACTCCTGCAATACTTCGAGGTCTAGTTAACGTGCTTGTTTCACTTTCCAAAGCATGGGCTTGAGCACCAGGGCCAGTGGAAGGGCCCTCCACCAATCCTGCAGGAAAAAAGAGTTCATCTGTCCTATTCGCTGGGACTCATTTTTAGTTTTATCTTTCCTTGGTGGCTTCCAAGCCACGTTTCGAAAGGCATATGTCACAACTGTTCTCAAGGTTATCCCCCTTGGGATCAATTTGCAAAGAGCACGTGGGTAGTTCATTGATGTAGATGTTATTAAGCAATAAGTCCAGCTGTTAGGTACACAGCATGTAATTCTCCTGTTCAGGTGGACTCAGCTGCTGCACTCCTGCATCACAGTAATGTGCGAGCTGATTTGTTAATGTTTTTACAGCTCTTGGGGAAAATTATTTGCTGCTTTGCTGTTTTGTGGTGCTGGTAGTGGAGTCAGGATAGACTCCAACTTTCTCTCCTTAGACCTGCAAGCTTTGCAGTGCTAAAAACAAGTTTTCACTGCTATTAAATCAGAAGATATGACTCAAAGCTCCAGAGGGAGCAGATATATTGGGCAAAAAGGACCATTTTTACATTGCTTTCGTGACTACAACCACACTTTAGATTATAAAATTATAAAATGACAAAAGGGAAAAAAATAACCGGTCGTTTTGTGGTTTCAAGTGCTTTTTTGAGCTTTTCTAGCTCAAAGCCAGCTTTAATTTAAAACCTGGAATTTGACAGTCTAGTAGTCAACAAGGTATAGTTGAGCCTCTGTGGATTTAAAGGGTGGGGGAAAGGAAGGGGAATTTAAAGTTGAGATGTATGTTTGTTTGGTTTCTCTGTTTAGAAAGGAGAGTCTGCATCAGCTTATTTTCCTTTCTACGAGTGACACTCTTAGATTCTGTTCTCCTTAGAAGTGGTTGATTTAACAGCCTGAGGGGCACTGATGACCCAGTGGGGATTGCTCTGCAGACCAATGTATGTTTTTAGCATTGAAGAAATCACAGGGCCCTTTTTTTTTTTAACTTTTTAACTTTGTTGAGTTCTTAAAACCATGCCCTGTGCCATCGCCATGACGTGTCAGGGCTGGAGTGGGTGGGAAGCGGGTGAGCCAGTTTCTACCCTGGAGCACAAGGCAGCTGGCTCACGTTGGCACATGCTGGTGGATTGACCCTTCCCTCCTCTGTGTTACTGAATCCCCAAGGTTTTATTCTTGCCTCTGTCAAAAATGAGCCTCTTTCTGAGAAAGTGTTGGGACTTGGGATAAGGATTGCAGGCCATGCTTAAAAAACCCCAAGTGGGTGCCCCCAATAGGGCATTTCAAGGTTTCCACCCTGCATGAAGCATCCTGCTGGACGGGTGCTGAGCTGAGCGAGCCTGGGCCTTGCATGGAGGCCTGCTGTTAGGTGCAGCACCGGGGCCCTGCTGTGTGTTCTTTGATGTGTAGTTGTTATCCAGCTCAGCGCTCAGATGCTAAGGTTATGACTGCGGCGTAAAAGTCTAGATATAGTCTGTACTCTTTTTGCCAAGAATGCTCATTTCCCTGTATTTTAAACGTGTAATTATGATCGGTTTATATAAAGCAGAACCGAGTAACCCCCATGGTTAAAAACTGCTTTGACATGGAGTCCTGCGTCAATATGTTCTTGGAGCCAAGCTCTACCCTTTTGTATAAGGCAAGTGAACAGGAAGAAAAGGCAGTATTTTGGGCTGTTGAGGCAGAAGATTGTCTATCAATCAGCTGTAGCCCAGGACAGGGAAGAATACAATGTCTGGGAGAAGGGTTACCTGCTGTTATCTGCAAGATTTGGAGTCTGAAACTCAAGTGATTTTTGCAATGTGCTTAGCTTGTGCTCTCAGGCCCTTTGCTGATTCTCGTTGACCTGAGAGGGGAGCTCTTTTTACCATCACAGATTGTGACTGCAGGGCAGAACAGCTTTGCTGCCATGCGGCCAGCTCCATGAATGACCTAAACACGGTGCTGTAGCATGCAGCGGTGCACTGGTCTCTGCCTGTGCCCAGCAGCCGTGTGCTCTTCTGCTGAGATGGCGCTGCAGCAAATTGGTTGCCACAAGGCTTTCCTTACAGAGGTTGTCACATACAAAATCTGCCTGTTGGCTACACCTACTCTCCTGAATTTAAGTCTTCCTTGGAAATTGCCCTTCCAGTGCCGTGCTGCATACACGCACAGTGCATTGCTGTGACAGACATACCCGGCGCCTATGAGACCGCAAAGCACAGCGCACACAAACACCAAAGGTAAATAAGGCCAGATGCTTTCATGGTGGCAGAAGTCTTGTTAATAAACATCATTATCATTATCTGGCAAAATCTTCCTTTTAGTAGAGTGTTGAAGCGCAGGGTGGAGCAAGGTGGCTGCAGTTTCTGCCTATGCCTTCACATGCACGTCCACTTCAGCCCTATGTCTCTGCCTTCCCACCCAAGCAGATGACTTTCCTGGTTAAGTGGACTGTTGTTAACCGCACGATCAGTTTACACCAGCTTTATCCGGGCAAAGCACCCAAGTCAAACACTAAGAAAAAGGGGTTGGCCTTGGAGACCTCTCTCAAAGCTATTTTGGACCATTGAAGCAATTAATTACTTTGTGGAATCTGGTAAACTGGCACCTCGGGATCAGCAGGGGTATTCTCAGACAGATTAAACTCAGTAAATATTTATATATTCTTTGCCAGCACTTAACGTGGGAGAGGTTATAAGAAATCTAAGATTGGTGTATAAGTATCTGGAGGAGGAGGATCACTAGGGTCAGACTATCCTCTCTCCCCTTTAAGCAGCACAAATGCCAGTGTCCAGCCTTAAGGGAAACATCTGTGTTCACAGAAAGTCAATTTTGTGCACTTGTGCACAACGTCGCTGAAACCAGAGACCGTCCAGCATGAATAAGCCAGAGAGACCAGCTGTCACAACCGCGCTGCTTGAACCACGCTGTCCTGGAAGCTGTTTATAAGTGCAGGACTACGGATTTTGTTTTGTTTTGTTTTAATCTCCCTGTTAGAGAAACAGTTTGCAATGTGATTCAACACAATGTCAGAATTCTAAGTGCCAACATAGTGCTAGTGAATATACCAAAGAGACAATTTTGCTAAACTCCCAGAGGACCCGTAGGAGCTCCCTAAACTTGCATGGATTTTTAAGGTCTCTGGCTAAAAAGTGTTGTGGCAAATTGTGTTGTGGCACCTTAAGCTGTTCTTGCTTCAGTTGTTCACTGTGTTGCTTGGCCGCAGGTTCTGCCTTCAGCCCTCAGTGCCCTCTGGTTGTAAATTTGGCAGGGAAGAGCCTCTTGAGAGCTGGGTTGTGCAGTGTCAGTCACCTCAAGTGGCAGCATGGGCTAAGACAGTGTAGCCCGCTGGAATGGAGCAGTGGTACTGATTTCCAGGGTTTGGTGAAAATGTGTTGTGGAGGCCAGTTTCAATAGGTCAGAAAGCTTTAGCTAACCAACTAAAATTCTCAACCATATGGATTTGCCTTTCCCAGGCCCGTAATTGGAAGTATGTGGTTCCAGGCCATATGCCGAACCCCAGACTGTGGAGAACAGATTGTTATTATGTGTGTCTGCATTGCTGGATTTTTTTCTCCCAGTTCAAAAAGTGACTGCTAAGAGCTGAGTAAAGGTTTAGAATGGCCTTAAAGCTGGGCTGAAGTAGATTACCTGTTAACTCCCCGAAGTCAAATTAAAGCATAGTAAACAAGCATCTTGCAACAAGGCTTGCCCAGTGTAATGCAAAAATCTTGTATGCTAAACCTGAGAGTAAGCCAAGGGATGGTGGACCTTTAGGTCTTGTACATATGCATGAAAGACTACTGCTATTTTGAGTGTTCAGCAGAGAGAAGTATGGGCTGGCTTCCTGCATCCCCTTGAGATGACTTGCTCCAGTTTCTCATACTGATTTTCTCTGCAGAAGTTTCAGAAATGCCAGCTATGATGTGCTTGACATGTGGCTCACTGTGTCTCAGCTAAAAGGATTTTGAAAAATCCTTCTCTCAAGTATTTGCAGGACAAGGTAGGCAGATGGAAATAAGTGGGAAAGGAGTTTGGAGTGAGGATTAAACAGAGGAAAAGGCAAATCCCAGGAAAGGGGATGTTTACTATATTGGCATTTAAAAAAGCAAAGAGTGAGTCTGAACAAGCAAGGAGGTAGAGCTCTGTGTGTATCATCTGCCTCGAAAGGAGAGTGGGTAAGAGCAAGGAACTTGAAGAGCGCAGTGAGAATAGCCAGCACGTGGTGCTGAGTGTACACCAAGTGCTGTGCAGTACTCACGTGCCTACCAGGGAGGTGGGGCGCATCATCAGGGCCAGTTTCACACAGGGCGATGGGTCACATTTGTAGCACATTCTGCTTCCACAGGGCTGATGAAGCCGCTCTTCTTTTTCCCTCTGGCTTCTTGCAGCCTCTGCTCCCACTCGCGTTCTCTCTGCCTCCATGGCCTTCTCCCCTTTCTCATAGCTGATTTGAGCAAACCGTGGCTCTGTTGGAACAG
Organism: Crypturellus undulatus; assembly: GCA_013389825.1. Taxonomy (NCBI): domain Eukaryota; kingdom Metazoa; phylum Chordata; class Aves; order Tinamiformes; family Tinamidae; genus Crypturellus; species Crypturellus undulatus. Next base: position 1,039,306 of record VWPW01019012.1, on the reverse strand, counting down.
ATCATAGTTTTGCCTACTTAGTCATGGATAGATAATCCCCGCCTAATTAACACTGATTATGGAAGGTTCTCCCCTGAGCCAACAGCATCTTTCTAATGAAAGAATAATGGAAGTCATGCTCTTAGGTACTAAAATGAAAGCCTTTCACCGCCACAAGAGTATCTACTACTCATTTACTTCCTCATTATGATCTGATCATTTAGAGAAATCTTTTGCTAGGAATTTACTCCTTAGGTAAATCAGGGACAGAAAAGATTAATCTACAGTAACAATAACAACAAAAACCCTCATGATTTCTAGTAGATCTGTCTGCTTTCAAGATGGAAAGCTTGAATAGGAGAACCCACTTCCATTCTTGCTGCCGAGGGCTTCTGGAAAACCGTGTGTTTGTGCTGCCGCAGTCTGTTACCCAGCACCGCTAACTTGATTAAATTCATGATTGAAGCGATTCTGTTCAAAGAGTGAAATGCAATTCTTGAAGTTTAAAACCCAAACTGCTTCTAAAAACAACTCTGTAATCTTTGGTGGTTTGGAGACTAGGTTTGTTTTGTATGTGTAAGGGGTTTTTTTTTAGTGTTAACTGTACCCAACTGTAATGCTCTGCTGCCTTAATGTCAGTTGGATGTGCTTTTGGTATTATAGTTTTTCCTTTGAATAAATATTTGCATTTGTAGTTGCAAAACTTAAAAAAAAAAAAAAAAGGCTTATTCAAACCCAAGGAAAAAGTCACTAAAAATATTTTCCTACCCCAGCAGCCGCATTTGTGGACTGGGCCAGTGCCCTTTCACGCAGCACTGGGGGCCGCGACATGCTGGTCGGCGGGGGGCACGTGCACTGGTGTGTGGCATCCGACTGCTCATGGAAGTCCATGTAGTTGGAAATGAGGCGTGCGGAGGAAGGATGGCCCCCGCTGTTACGACATGGGCCAGAGACACTGGCAGTGTAGGTCCAGGCTGCTTTAAAGCCTTCCCACGGACGAGTGAGCCGCGTGTGACTGAGGACCGAGGGCATGAGCTCTCACGCTGCTTCTCCGAATCTGCCACCTTCCCCTTCTCCCTCATTTCCCCTCACTTTCCCTTTGCCATATGATAAATGGGAAGGGCATTCCTTTGGGATGAGCGCTGCTATTTTTTAATCCGGGGGGACACGAGCAGGACTGGCCTGTGCGGACGTGACGGGGTCAGCGTGGTGGCTGTGGATGCCGCCGCGGAGGCGGGTGGTGTCTGCGGCGCCGCTGCCGCCCAGCGAGGTCGGGAGCGCGATGAGGTGCAGCCCCGGCCCGCCAGGGCTGCGGCTGTGCAGCCCCCTGGAAGTGAAAGGCCCCTCTGTCACGGTCTGAATTCTCCCTTCTCCGCGGGACTGCGGTTCCAGGTGCTCGCACGCTGAGCCCTGTCGCTTTCTAAATATAAATGGGAAATTCCACTCACCATCAAAAGCTGCATTTTGTGGGGCCATCCGAGCAGCCTCGGCACTGGTGAAACATCAGCCGAGCTGGGCCATGACCCGGGGAGAGGTGGTCTCGCGTTGGAGGTCTGGGCCCATGCTCTTCTGTATACTGTGGGCAAGCTAATCCCCTTAGCGCTTATCCCCTTCCTTCCTTCCTTGCCTTTTGGGAGGGGAAGCACTGCCCATAACGAGGGTGCGGAGGGAGCCGAGTACGGGAAGGAGCCGCTTGTCTCCCACGGCATGGCGGAGGGACTGTGCCCGGTGATGGCCTGCGTTGGGCTGAGAGGGACAGGAGCAGCAGCTTGCCTGGCTGTGGGACGTAGCTGTGGAGGGACCTCTGCCCCTTGGCTAACCAACCCAGGAGGCACGAGGCGATGCTCAATGTACCTGGGGTTATAATTCATGCCATTACTGTGTGTGTTTTGGTCACCCCTTCTTGGAAACCATCACAGGACAAAGCAGGGGCAAACTGGAGCACATGGTGGGGACACGTGTGTGCCGGGCTCAAGGAATAGGGATTGCTTTTTAAGAAATGGTTTTCCTCGGGCTGTTTTATGAGCGCCGCTCATCAGGTTGTTAAGGGACACTGAAGGAATTACAACCCCGTTGATGTTGCTTGGCTGCCTCCTTTCCTGCTGGCGTCTTGGAAGCGTCAGCCCCAGCCCAACTCCGTGCGTCCCTCAACACGGATCTTCTCGTCGCTGCTCGGGCGCGCGCTGTTGCTCACTGCTGAACCCTCCGCGTACGCAGATCTGCCCAGCTGTGCCCTGCAGTGACGAACTGCCTCTCTCATTAATCTCCTGTCCTTTTTTTTCCCTTTTAACAGATTACAACAGCAGTGACTTAAAAACAGCTTGCAGAAAGCATGAACTTTACGTTAGCTTCCAAGACTTGGGATGGCAGGTGTGTGATGTTTCTCTCTGGGTAAACTAGACGTTTTGTTATGAAATGTTATCTAAACAGTGTCATGGTAATTCCACTCGAGGCTGCCATTATGCTTTAAAATGTCCCCTGTGCCTCCCCGCTAAGACCAGGCACAGGGAAGGCCAAATAAATATTGATAGTTGTGACATCTGATAAAAGCCAGAGGAAGGTTGGTATTTTATGAGATTTAAGTATGCAGTCATACTCTGTCACTTACAGAGCCACAGCACATGCAAGGTCTCATATCTGTGTGCCTCATTAAGAACCCTAGAAATACTAGCTTTAACCAAATCAATCTTTTTTAGCCGTCCGTCTATTTTTAACCTAACGTAAGACATAGCCCAAAGGCGTTAGTGCTGGCTGAGGTCGGTCAGTTGAAGATTGTGTTTTTTTTTAATGGAAGTATTTTTATTTTTAATGGCAGTTATTCAGGGCCAAGCCATAGCTTCGTCAAATGTAGTATTCCAGAGAACGCCCTTATTTTTTTTATTTTTGTCATTCAATACTTTTGTTAGGGAGGTCCCAATTCTGTCAGTTATGCTGTTTTTGTAGATTGCACTTCAAAGCCCTCACTCTGTGCTGCTCTCACTGCCTTTTAATAACCAGGACCTGAAGGTCCTGTCTGCAGCTAATGGAACAACGGCATTTCTTGTAGCTGATGGCCAACTCCAGGCTTGCTGCCTTCCCTCCAGCCACAATTACGGCTGTCCACCAACTCCAGACCTCATTACTTGGTAGTGCCATTGCCTTTTGCTTAGGCATAGTCATTCTGCTCCACCTTCCTATTAGTTAACTTGCCCTGTTTCCAGTTAGGAAGTATAGTCCAGTTTTGAAATCCTAATTCCAAACAAAAGCCAGTGTCAGTAGCCCCAAAGGCACTGCCTTTTTGCCTTTCTAGCAGCCAGCTTGAGAAAAAAAAAAAAAAAAAAAGCAAGATGATGCCAAATGCTGTCAGCAGACCAGCAAGGCTTACTGCAGGACTTTGAGGCCAGGTACAGTGGAGTGGAAAAGTGGCCATGACTGAGGCTAGGCAGAAGGTCTCTCCTATTTTTGGGTTCTACTGCCTCCTTAGTAACCTTTTTTTTTTTTTTTTTAATTATTTTTTTCTCAGTTTAATATGGTGTAAAGATATGGGGAAAATTAGGGACACACTGAAAAGGAAGGGGTGAGGATTTGCTTACAATCAAATAGCAAGCTTGGTTAGCACGGGTGTAGCAATATTCTCTAGCTCGGTACTATTCCTGCTCTGTTACTAGATTTTAAACTATCCAAATTCAAACTAGCCCAGGCAGTTGGTGTTGTGTAAAGGGGAAACACTCTGAGCATGTATACATGTGCTATATATTACAATGACCTACTGAGCCCGACACTGAGGGAGGAGAAGCTTCTCCTACCAACAACTGATGTGACTTAAACCCAACTTTTTGGAATAGTAATGCAAGGGCCAAGTGTTATTTGCAATTTACTTTTGGCTCTTTTGTGTCAGCAGCAGAAAAACTGTCTTTTTGGGGGGGGAGGAGCGGGGGGAAGCTGCACCTTTCTCTATGGCATTTCATGCAACCTACCATCCCTGGCTCATCATCTGCATGTGCAGAGCAACTCCCCTGTTGGGAGTATGCCTGAGGCAGGCAGAGAAAGTAGTTAGTTAACTACTAACTAGGCTCTCNAGTAATGCAAGGGCCAAGTGTTATTTGCAATTTACTTTTGGCTCTTTTGTGTCAGCAGCAGAAAAACTGTCTTTTTTGGGGGGGAGGGGGGGGGGGGAAGCTGCACCTTTCTCTATGGCATTTCATGCAACCTACCATCCCTGGCTCATCACCTGCATGTGCAGAGCAACTCCCCTGTTGGGAGTATGCTTGAGGCAGGCAGAGAAAGTAGTTAGTAAATATGTTAGGCTCTCCACAGCAGACTAACAAGCATCCCTGTAAGAGTACTCGAGGCACAGGGTCCGTGGGGCACCACAGCAGCGTTTTACGTTGTTGCTGCTCCGGCAGTGTGTGTACCTGTGCGATGTTTGCTCCCACAGGGAACACCAGCTGAGGCTGCGGTTCAACCTGGGGAAGGTAGTTGAGCCAGAGGGTCTCACCTGCAGGAAACACTGCTGCATAAAGGCATCCAGACCACAGTCCCCACAAGGCACCAGTGCAGCAGTTTTAAAAATAAACTATTTTAGTTCTCAGCAGTTATACTATGCATAGAAGTGCACCATTCTTTGGACATTAAAAAAAAAAATCAGTGTGTCCACAGAAAAGTCACAGCTCACAAAGAAATGGTTTCAGGGAAAACACATTTTCACCCTCAAGAAAAGTTAGTGGAAAAATTTCAGCTGCTCTTAATTGCATGCAGTTGTCTGTGTGAGCTGGCAATTTCTTAATTTATATCATGTTCTATTTGTTTCCTAAAAAGGACTGGATAATCGCTCCAAAGGGCTATGCAGCCAACTACTGTGATGGAGAGTGCTCTTTTCCACTCAATGCACACATGAACGCAACCAACCACGCCATTGTGCAAACTCTGGTAAGTCTCAGAAAGTTCTGCCGCAAAGCAAGAGGGCATTTGTAAAGAAGTTATCGTTGTATCAATTGTCTTTTCTTTTTCGGAAACAGGTTCATCTTATGAATCCTGACTATGTTCCCAAACCATGCTGTGCACCTACCAAACTGAACGCCATATCCGTTCTTTATTTTGATGATAATTCTAATGTAATCTTGAAGAAATACAGGAATATGGTAGTAAGAGCTTGTGGATGTCACTGACAGTCTTCACATGGATTCTGTGATTCTACCATGAACTTCCCTACTACCTTGCCTACTTCTATGAACTACCTGACCTTGGAAAAACGGTCTCGATGAAACACTCTTCAGAACACCATTTTTGTGCCTTGTGAGAGGAACGAGTTTGGGGCCCATACTTTGTGGTGCTGTCTGCTGTGGAGAAGACTGCTGCAGTTCTTAAGAACTGCCTGCCCAGTAGCCATTCCACTCTGCAGTGCCCGGGCTTGCAAAGCAGCAGCCGGCTCGTGCACACTGTACCCAGCTGGGGCAGCCTTAATCTCATGCTGCAGCTTGGCCTTGTCAGTTGCTTGGATATGTACCTCAGTTTTACCACAGGGGCATCCAAGCCCCAAAAACAGTGAGTGTGTGTGTTTAATTTTTTTTTTTTTTTCTTTCAGGGATGAGGGGGATGGGGAAGGCTGGAAGAGGAAGCTAGAGTAGAGAAAGTGTTATTAGTACTTCAGCCTTAGAACATATGCATCTTGTGCAAGACAATCTACAATTCTGACTAGGGGTAGGAATTGCCTGTTCTCTAGAAGAAGGAGTTACTACACCTTGTACTGTGCGTTTCCTGACATCCATGCTGATAATTAATAAGCATCTTCAGGTGTGCCAAAGCAAGTCCCCTTCTTTTCCAAGCAAGGTTAAGTCTGATGCTGCAAGTGTAAGATGGTGTGGCTGTCCCCAAAGGTAGAAGTATCAGGAGGATCTTCTTGCTTCACTATTTGACCAGGCAATTATTTCATACACTTGGTCTTAAGCATCCTCCCTCTACTCCCCACCTGGCAGCTGCCTCATTTTCCAGGCAAGATTTATCTAGGAAGGAAGGACTTTCTACAGCTGTCGGTCAGTCTGCCAGATGTTGGCTTTTTTTTTTTTTTTAAATAGGGGCCATTCATTCTCTAACTGGACAATTTATTTACAGGAAGACAAAACATGAGTGAAGTATTCTAGTCTTTGACCAAATTTTCCCCTTCAACCCAGGCACCTAATAAACTGTTTTAAAGGATACATTTACATTGTAGCCACAACTTTGGACTTAAGATTTGTCTAGCAGAAACTAATAGCAAACTGATTGTTTTGATCAATATTAAACTTGTATTAAATGCACTTACCTCTAATTCTTGCATTTAAAAGGCTCTTGTAAATATAAGCTATAATTTATTGCACTTGTCACTGTATATTCATTGTGCTGTATCATTTATAGAAAGACTGCTTTTTTTAAAAAGTTTTTATTTAGAAAAATCTTAGTGTAAACAATTGTACCACTTTGATTTTATACAAGAAACTCATGAGATTGTGCTTCACTAAAAAAGTTGTTAAAAACTGATAATAAAGGCTTCCTTTAAGGCAGAAGTATATACATTGATCTAATACATCTGCCAGTACAACACTTATCTTTCATTCTGGATTTTTCACTCTTACAACCAATGACTCTTGACAAACAGTCAGTACCAGGAGTAATGTACTGATTTAAAAGTTTGTGGTGGTTTCTTTTTTTTTTCTTTCTTTTAAAAAAATATCACTACTCCATATGATGGACAAAAATCAGCATCTTGACATATTTGTCAAATTAGCCTGTAGCCATACTCATTCCATGAGTTTCTGTGAATATAAGATGGCAGAATTCAGTCCTTGGTTTGCTAATGTCATTGCATTGTAACAGTATCTGCAGTGAAAATTCTTTGGCTTTCAATTATATCTCACTTGGAACACCATATGCACCAAAGAATAGATCCATATTATAATCCAAGGCAACACAGGGTGTGTGGGTCTACCCCTCAAAACATATCAATAGTAACATCTTGGAAAAAGGTTAAGGCTTTAAAAAGGAATGGGGAACTATTTTTGACTACTATAAAACAACTGAATGTAAAATTAAAACATTGTACTACTTGTTGTTCTCCAAGTACTGTGAATAAGGAGCAGGTCAGTCCAAAGTCTGAATTCAGGTGACAGCAGGAAACTCATGTCATCAGCTCTAACATCTAACTGATCATTTAATATTATGGGGGTAGTTATAATAGTGCCTATTCACTTCGGCTCTATATAAATAGCCCATAGTTACTCCTCTGGAGCGGGACGGAAGCAGCCTACAACAATCCACCTGACATAGGTACTCTATGGCATCAGGAATGCGCAGGCACGTCTTAGAGTACCGTTTCTTTCCCTATGGCTAGGCCTCCCATGCTGAGGATTAAAAGGAAACAACTGGCTCACGGCAGCCTGGTATCTTCCAAAGGTGTGTGTGTTTTCAAGCTCCTGTGACTTTCCATTTCTTAACCAGCAGCTATGTTAAGACAACTAAGTTATAACTACACTTGTAGAGGCAAAATTTATTTAACACAGCTGCAGCTTTCACCTTTCTAGGAATGGTGGGCAGTCTGTATGGATTACTTTTTGACCAACTAAACCGGATGACAAAAATACTCTACTGCGTCCCCAAATGTATTTTAGTCTCAAAAGAAACTATTTACACTTCATTGCAGGAACACAGAACTGCAATAACTCTCCTAATGCTGAAAACATTTTCAATTTACACAGCAAGTACTTGTTCATTTTCCTTCACAAACAAGGTAGGACATGTCTTTAACACACACACAGAGGGAAGATACCAATGTTTAATACATTCAGTTTCCCCACAACAAACAAAAAAATGCCCCCAATATCACTATACACTATTTGAAAATTTGCAATGATTTAAATCCCTCCATTTCTGTACAAAGACAGCAAGGGATGGAGCATCCAGACCTTTATTACAATTCATCCCTAGCCTGACGCAAGACAAAGTTATGCAGCGCTTCCAGATCTCTTGTCCCGTTATGTTCACTGACTTTCTTTCCACCTCGGAAAAGCAGAAGTGTGGGATAACCACGCACCTTCAAGAGACAAAAGAAAAAAAAAAAGAAACTCACTGTTATGCTTCATCTGTATTTACTCAATTCTGAAAAGTTAGCAAATCACTCTAAAAAGCCCTTTTAATTTATAGCACAGAAAACACAATAAAACAGCTTTCACCAGTAAGCTGCAAGTTTTAAAAATTTGTAAGTAAATGGAAAAGCACCGTTTCCTCTTTTATTAGCGATTCAAACACCAGCTCATTGTCTTTAACTGTCCAGCTGCCAGTACCAAAACCCATCATTTTTTCTTTGAAAAGCTTTATGTGGGTGCCCCAAGATTGCTTGTGGGGTTTTCACAGAGGGAGGGTTCTTAAACTGGAGACTCTGTCCATGTTATCCTCTAATGATGACAGTAAGTCTCAACAATCTGGGGGAGCGGGGGGGAGGGAAGGGAAGAAAAACCCCATGTCACCAGCTGCTGTTCTGGACTACTATTTTCTTGTGAACGGAGAACGCAGCTGCACAGACACCAGGCAGCCAGCGAGACTGCATGCTAGAGCCTCCAGCATTTGGTATAGCGTCATCCAATTCACTTCAGATCTTTCACACTTACAGAAAATCTGTTGCAGACGTTACGTTCCACAGTGCAGTCTACTTTCGCTATTTTGACATCGGTCAAACCTGGAAATTGCTCTTTGGCAAGGTTCTCCCAAGTTGGAGCCAAGTTCTTACAGTGGCCACACCTAGGAACAGGGAGAGACACTCGTTTAGCAGATACGCCTTCTAGTTTAATCTCTACTGTCTTACTGTTGTGACCTTAATAGCCACCTTTCCTAACTGCTGTTGAGTTGGGCCTCCAACTCCCTCATGCTAGTATGTATGTCAGTACGTGAACTAAGAAAACAATTTTAAGTAAGTTCAGTGCTAACATCATCTATGGCTTTCATTAAATGCTTCTGAAATGGTATTGTAGATGTCAGTGCATTAGCATTTCACCCTAAAGAAGAATATAAAAACAAAGAAAGAAGAACACAGAGACTATTTAAATGAAAAATAAGATCACTTGGAAATGAGCATGCCTTAAGCTATTGAGCATAATACATATTAAGTTTTCCCAGCAGTGAAATAATATTTGTTTTTCAGGTAGTAGATGTTAATCAAGTTAAAGCTAAAAAGCGTAAACATGTGGTGACACACAATTATTTAAATGAGATTTTAGTTTCCTTGCTGAATTGCCTCTAGTGCCTAACTGCTTCCTTTAGCAACAGTGTCTACTGACACCCTGTTTTAATAGAGGCTTTTTTTAAACACAGATTCCAATATTTTAACTAAAAGTTTATATTTTCTGGGAAAAAAAAACATCATTTTCTTTTAAGTTTAACCATTACCACTGTACTTTCAGTGATATCTGCATATGAATATGGTTCATTACTCAATAATACTTGCAATGGGGGGAAAAAATTGCCTCATATATGGAATAATTCCTGTTATATCATCCATAACATCAAAAATTAAGAATGCAGTATACAGAGTACATACACAGAAACACTACCAATAAAAGAGAAGATGGTACAGAGTAGAGTAGAAATCACAGGAAAGTATTAATTTCATTTGTATTTATTTTGAACTTGGCTTAACCAAGTTCATTAGCCTTCAAGAAAAATTTCCAAAGCACTTTAGCCTTTAAACCTACATTGCTCATTTTATTCTAAACACAGCTGTTGCACCCTGCTTGTGTTATAAGAACAGCCCCAAAATTGCCTGAAGCCTGAATCAAGGCAAAAGAATGAAAGATGCCTCTTGTTTGTTTTGTTTACTTTTTCTTAATATAGTTGAGTCTATATTTAAGTCACCTTGTTAATATACAGTGATAGTGTAAAAGAATTTTTGATCACATACAGAGAACTACTAGAACAGCATGACTTTATACTTACTATGGAAGTTAACATTAATATTTATCCAAGAAACCTGGAGGACAGAAGTAGCAGGCAACATAATAGTGCTTGCTGATCCCAACATAAGCCACTTGGAAGGGAAAAAGCTCATTTATATGCAATGCACTGTAGCTATAAGCATATCACAATTTCCAGAGCTAAAAACCATGATACCAGTTACACAAATATACAAAGTATTTTCCTAAACGATAGCCTTCTGATTTTTACAGCCAGAAAGAATATACTATTCAAGAACTTGTTTCTTTGCTAGGTATCATGAGCCACTGTTTCTCAGCTTGCTATGTGAGACTTCGGTACTATTTGTGAGAACCAGCACCACTCTGTCCAAATCTCCCAAGAGGAGAAATTGACTGAAGTGCAGTACTGAAGGAATCAATTTGTTTATCTCAAAGTTTTTCAGAAAGAAAAAACAGCTCAGGTAATAAACTCCCTCATCTGTAGGCAAGACCTAGATTCAAAAATCAAACTAGAATCTTTGTGCTTTTTGCGCAGGTGTAAACTGCATTTAGCAAGCAATTCTCCTGGGAACATAGCAACCGAATAGACACAGAATTCATCTCAACTCTGGTAATTCACAGAAAGGACAAAGGAAGCAAAGAAAACAGTAAACATGAAATTGGGGTGGGGATGAACTACACAGTGGCAGTAAAGGGCTACTATTGTGTAGTTCATTATCACCCCAATTTCTCTAGGGTAAATACTGACAAAAACTGCCATTACTTAGACTATGTGAAATCAGAAATATATGCAGGCATCCTGTCAAAATTGAGAAGCAGTATTTTAATACTCTTAGGCACATTTATATACAGACTGCATTTGTCTGCATTGTTTTGTAATGGTGACCCTTTACCACCACAGATGAAAGATCTTTCTGTACTGTCAATTTTTTTCATTAATGGGATGGCTGGCAGATGGTGCCATCAGAGACATGTTGCCTTTCATACACACTATGAAGTCTATTAACTTGAGAGAGGAACTCTGCACTTTCCTTGTCTTGGAAAGCGAATATCCAGAAAATGGGGGAACTACATGTTTGGTGAGTTTTTAATTCGGGTCTTACTGGACCTCAAGCTCTGCTGGATATGCAGGTAATGGCAGATACAATGCGGGACATGACTTCTCTTCCCCTGCACTTCCCATTGGATATCTACATCAAAGCCACCTTCATCAATCATTTCTACCCTAGGTTGTTATGAAAACACATTACATGGAACATAACTTGAGAACATCTGGTAAGAGTGACTTGTGCGTATTAGCTTTTGTCAGTTATCTGAAGAGTAACAGCACACCATCCTTAGCTACACGGCCTGTAACAATTCCCAGGTGATCAAAAAAGGCTTCCACAGAGTGGGGGACCCAAAGGCCGGCACGTTTTCCGTGCTCACCCAGAGCCACCTGAAGGCTCCCCTCAGCCTTCCTTACTGAGGGTGTTGGGGCATGCTAAGCCTGCAAAAGAAGTTTCACTCTCCTTGTTTCCTTACGTTACCTGGAGCTTGAGCCAATAAAGCTTTTCTGACAGACAGACAACTTTACCAGAGAGAAGAATCCCAAGGAAGCTAACACAGATTGAGCCTTTCTGCTGAAATTCTCCAGTTTACTGGCACTTTAGTTCCAGGCAACAAATATAGCACTACATAGAACTCAAAATGCAGAAACAACTTAGAATAGCAATTAATTGTTATCAATGGAAACTAACTTCTTACCATGGAGCATAGAATTTAATAAAAGTGACCCCTCTAGCAATGGTCTCGTCAAAGTTTTTTTCAGAGAGGGAGAGCACTGCAGCCTGTTCAAAGAAAAAAAAAGAAAATATTGGGGATACAAGAGTAGCAGAAGAACACCTCACTTTTATCCTTCAGCTGCTTTCTTCCTTCAGAACGATGGCCTGCCAAAAAACAAGTCATCACAGCACACTCACATGGACATCCTGAACAATTTTTACTCCTCTTTAATGTGCAATGGTATGAGAGTGAAGGGGGAACAGCCAGTTGCTTAGTCACATACATTGTAAAAAGAGCATAACACAGAGTAGATACCATTTTTGTGCAGGGCTGTTAAGGATGGGAGAGACTCTAAAAAACAAAACAAAAACACAACCACCCACAAACAACCACCCCTACAACTCTTCTTTTTAAACAGTTTCAAATAGAAGGGGGGAAAAAAAGGAGAGCAACTGATAATATTACCAACTTACTGCAGTGAGAGTGTTAGGAAAGGAAGCCCAAAGAGGATTCAGAATTGCAGATTAAAGGTACTGGTTTAAAGGCTTACAGTTAATGACTGTGAGCTAATGAGATTAAACCTTTCTATTAAGATGAAGTATTATCCTCTCTAAAAAAATATTTCAAAGACAAAAATAACTTAAAGATTCTTAACAATCTGAAAGTAAAGTAAAACAAAGTCATTAGTGCATTTGATTACGAAATTCCTAAATAGATAATTAAAACAGATGTTCTAACCATCATCTACCATCTAAAATGTTAAGTCTGAAATCTCCAAAAACAAGGTCCTCCCCATGAGCCATACAGAAGAACCTGTATAATACTATCAGAATAACATTATATAACTATATACCTGTCCTTTAATATCAGATAACTATAAACTATCAGATTTGTGCTAGGTTTCTAAGACAAGACAGCTTATGCAGTCACTTAAACTGAATCATTTTTGATTAACTTTAGTGATGTTTAGCAGAACAGTAGAAGTCCCCCAGGCACAAAAGTTCCTACAACTTTTTTGGGGGGGAGGGGGGGGGGAGGGAAGCCATGTACTTGGCCTTTATGAGACATGAGGAATCCAAAGAGAGGCCACAGAGATGGAGGAATCGCTGAGACACACATTTCAAGCGAGAACTCACTGCTTTTGCTGCCCATGAAACTGGCTGTGGACTGCTGATGGTAATATAGCCAGTGTTCACTGCTACATGGACTAGCCCCTTTTTTCAAAAAAAAAAAAAAAAAAATCACAAAAACAAAGCCAAAACAAAAGTGCCTGAAAATAAGAAAGCAAAACATGGTGGCATCCAAAGCTGGGAAGTGAAGTTCACATTTACTCCTTCATTGTATCCCCTGTGATCCTTTCCTGTTTGTATGCGTGCTGGTGCAATCAAGACATTAGTGAGAACTGACAGCACATGTGGTTTATGTTATATCTCTAAAAATAGAAAGAATAACTTCTCTCTGCATTGAACATAAGTGTATCTTCCAAATATGAGATTAAAAAGATTATATAGTTTTTGAGAGGCATGAAAGCTGGAAACTTACCTAAAGTGACTTATAAAAACGATGTTATGTAAGATGAGTAACCCAACTGGACAAGTCAAAAGGGAGAGGTAATATTCTCCTATGAGAAGCTGCATAAAAACTGTATTTATGCTAATATAAGGTCATTCTACTACATTATGAGGGAGTGCAAAACACTGTCCATTATTTTCTGAGCAGAGAAAATGCATCTTCCTGAATTAATAAGACTTTATGTAAACAGACACCAATATTCAGTCCCCGTAGCTCCTACAAAAACAAGGAGAACCGAGGCAGTCTCATTGCCACAAAGCACCTTACCCTGACACAGTTAAAACAGTCTACAAAATTTCTGGTTGTTTGTCATGTCTGGAGATAAGCCTAGAAGTTCGGGATCTTTCTTTCCGCTGCACAGTCAGGGATGTGCCATCTTCCCTGGCGTAAGTCAGAATCTTTCAAGGAGTTCATCTCCACAGCAACAAACTAGGCTGCCACACGGACGAAGGGCCCGAAAGGGCCACATTTACGCCACTATCTAAACAATCAATTAAAACCATTAAACAAAAGGCAGACTTTTTTTTTTTTTTTTTTTTTAACCATTTCCAGTTCTTCAAGTCAGTAAAAATATATCTATCACTAAGATTTATTATCTGATTCCACTCATTAACTGCTAAAAGTAACCAGGAAAATATTTGGTAGTTTACATTTAGAAACCATTGAGCTATCAAGATGTAAACAACACACGGAAGATGTGGACAGGCTGCTGAAACAGTCTGGACACTTCTGATACAGCCACAGAGCACAGAAGCACCCACCTCAGCCTGGGTAGGTTCTGCGGGTGGTTGTTCTGTAGGAGCCATGGTTGGTTTGTCTGCTGCCGCCTCTTTCTGGGAGCTCTGTAGTTGGGAATCCACATATTCCTTTAAGGAATCGAAGTCTCTCTTTCCTTTGTACTGGTCACCCTGCAATTATCAAGTAGTTTGTGCATGTGTGCATATACAGTTAATTTAGCAAATAAATAATTACCAGAAAAACATAAGACTGACGAATGTACACATATTCATAATAAAGACGATTAACTAGTCTTTAAGCCTCCCCATGGCACTCCATTAATGGCAGTTCTTCAGGATTTGGCAAAAATTCTTCTGTATCAAAAAAAAAAAAAAAATCTAAAGTTTCCTTTAAATTACAGGTACTTCAGAAATGAATATCTAGAAGCAAAATATTTTCATTTTGGTCTTCACCTCTCACTTTAGCCTGCATTTTCAAGGTTCTGTTTTGGTGAACCTAAAAATGCAGCAAAGAGTAACAATACCTATCACTATTCAGTGGTCTCCTCTGTCATGAGAGCTCTGTTCAGGGCCCTGGCAGGGCAGAAAGGCTGATCTGCATGTCACCTGACCACACAATTATTTCTCTGGATGGGGCCAAACTCTTCTCAGTGGTGGCCAGTGACAGGACAAGGGGTAATGGGTATAAATTAAAACACAGGAAGTTTAATCTCCATATGAGGATGAATTTCTTTACCATGAGGGTGACAAAGCACTGGAATAGGCTGCCCAGAGAGGCTGTGGAGTCTCCTTCTCTGGAGATCTTCCAAACCTGCCTGGATGCCACCCTGTGCCCCGTGCTCTGGGTGTCCCTGCTGGAGCAGGGGGGTTGGACTGGATGATCTCTAGAGCGCCCTTCCAACCTCAACCATTCTGTGATATTCCTGGAAAACCCATATCCATACAGTAAGGAAATGCTCTTTAGCTGTGCAAGTTCACCTGGGAGTAAAAGAGAACAAGCATTTGCTATGGGGCAGTCAACTCCAACAGAATCTCTCTGTGAGGAAAGTCACACTTACAAACCTGCACATAATGCCAAGCAAATCTTTTAGAAGCCACAATTTGCCCCAAATGCAAATTTGCCTCAGAATTCCTTTGAACAGTTTAGAGTCTCAAATTTATTGTCTTCCATCTCCACACCGACTCTTGCATGTTTATCTTCAGCTATCTCAGTGAGAACGATCAATTTCTTTGATCAAAAGAGTGAAGATCTCTTTGAAGACACTAAACATCCACTCTGGATACAGCTTGAATTTCTGTCCCATGAAGTGGGATACAAGATACAGCCTGAAATCTCTCAGATGAGGAATAACTATTCAAGAAACAGCACAGAAACTTCCATATATCAGAAGGAAGAATAGACACGCCTCTTCAATTATTTCAATTATTTAACCACTTTGTACCTTCAAAACTTTCTACTATTTTACTACTTTTGTTATTCTTATGTTACTTAAGCACCTTCCTCACGCTCGATGAGGAGTTAACTTAAAATCATGTAAGATGCCTGTACCTGGTTGTTCATATCCATTTCAGCAAAGCAGGGTCAAGGTCCTTCCTTTCCTCCATGGGTTTCTGCTACCCCTAACCAACCCAGATGGTGTGATGCCAGATTCCAATTATGACAACGGAGCAATGGAATTACAGACAACAATGCCTGATGGCTGAGGCGGTCCTCCTCCTCCCCCTTCTCATTGAACAGTACAATAGTAGCCAGAGATACTTCCAGGAATTTCTTGGTCAGATTACTGGAAAGTTGTCTTTTTTGTGGTTTTATTTTCTTTTAAATATATTGTACCAGTCCATGAAAGAATACATGATTCTGATGGCAGTATGTCACCAAGGAATATCGCACTGCCAACAAAGAAAAGCCAGTCTGATGTCAACTGAAATATACTGCTCAGACTAATGGCAGAGATTCATCTTTATGAAATACAGCAGTGGTGATAGACTTTCCTCTTTCACTGCATTCTTGACTCAAATAACTCAGAGCAACTTAAACTTCAATAACTGGCAAAGGGTCCAAAAATATTGATCTGGGTTGTCACAGAAATATACAGTTAATTTTTTCTGCATCAATATTATGGTTCTGGGAAGATATGTTCACATCTGTGGCTATTTGAAAAATCATTCTTGCTACAATATCTGAAGACAGCAGCTGAAAAAGCCATTACGAAGTATCAGACTATTTCTATTTTTCAAATCAAACACATATACAGATGGAAGTTTAAATAAAAATGCCTCCAACTCTGGGCGTGCCACCCTGCCTGACCTGAGCGCACTCTAGGAGCTTCAAGTTCTGCTCCTGACACATACCAGGCACAGCTGGTTAAACAGTAACAAGTCCCATATCATCCTTATGAATCAGGTTGGGATGCAAAGAACTAGATGCATCTTCCCTGGGTTGCCTTATCTTACACATGTGTTCATACCAAATGCCACTCACATTTGCATGTCCTTATAGTCACTTTCTCTATAGAAGCAGATCTCGGAGAAAAAGCAGCAAACGTTTTACCTGATCTCCAAGCAGTTGGAACATTTGCCTCAGAAGAGGGAAAACAAACTGCAGCGCTTGCCCATGAATGTGGCAAGAAAACAAAAATCCCTGGATCTTAGTTTGTAAGAGCTAGAGGAGTTCAGGCTTCTCTGCTTGAAGGACTAATTTTAAAAGGCATTTACTTTAACAGATTCAAAGTATCTTAAAAATGTGAAATACTGTCACTACATGAAGTACTGTCTTAATGGTCTGACCTCCTGGGGAGCTTGCAGACTCACCTTTTCACCATCCCTAAACCAGAGGAGAGTGGGATAGCCACGAACTTGGTTTTCAGAGCAGACTTCATAATGCTGGGTACAATCGACCTACATTTGGAAAAGAATTATAAATCACTTAGTGCATAAACAGACAACAAATATCATACCCTCCCTTAAGTTTAAAGTCTCAGAAAAACACAAGAGCAGGCAATACATGCCTTCATAAGAGGCAGCATCAAGTACTGTCTTGAGAACTATTATGTTTGGTTCCCAAAAGTGGCTTTGTTGTCTAATTGGGAAACTGTAGGTGTTTGGCTTTGTGGAGCAAAAAGACTTTGCCCTCCTCTCCCTCCTTTTCATTAAACAAGTAAGACCACTTTAAAATCAGAAGATCTGTCAGTAGCTCAAAAGTTAACTTTACTCCAAGGAAAATTCCAGTGCATAGCAGTGTTCTGTTCTGATTTTCCATATATAAATCTATAAAGTCACAGTTTATAACCTTTTTCAAAGTAAAGAAAAAAAAGTAATTGAAGCAAGGATGCCTTTGTTTGACAGAGCATTTGGATTTTGAATTTCACATAAGGAACATTTTGCTCAAGGTCACTGTAGATCAATTCCAAAGACTACACAGAAGCCTGTCAGTAGATAGCACTGCTACTAAGACACTATTTCCCCCAAGTTACATAAAGGTCATCGTTCAACCTTCCTAGAAACAGTTGTTTCCTGTTTACTTACAGGCTTACAATCTTTTTGAAGACACATTTCAAATATTTTCATTATATATACAGTTAAGAAAATTGACCAGACAACTAGACAGGTGGGACAAACCTTAGTGCCTTTACTAAAAAGCAAACAGCAGCAACAGTAAGTGGGCAATGCTTGAACACAACAGACAACTGAATAAAACATAAATTTTGCAAGTTTTTTGGTTTTAGTTCTCTGGAGAATGATAGCTTCAAAGAAGATTTGTAAGCTAAGCAATGACATTATCATATAGCGAGCATTCCAGATTCTCAGTAAATCAGCACATGCAACATTTGCTATAAAATTTATCAAAGAAGTAATATCCTCTCATTTGTTTTCTCAGAAAAAAGGTCTGATTTTATATCCAAGCACATTTCAAAATGATGTATGCTCCTCTCCAATGTTAAACCACTCGGATCTGCTCCATACCTCTACAGTGTATCTGAGTTAAAGGACTTGCCAAAAGCATTTTAAAGAAGAAAAGCAGAAAACCTAGTTCATCACCCTTAGTAAGAGGGTGCTGTAAGTGCTATGAGGGCAGAGAAAGGGCAGACTGCAGCTTTTTTTCTCCCTCTGCAGGACAGTCAGCACTGCTAACTGCTACTCTATCTTCCAGACTAGCAGAGCCAACCCACAGCGCAAGGATGCGGAAGTTGGGCCTGGTAGGTTTTCCACTTCTGGCAAATGATTAGCCACTTGGACTTAGGTATGGGTCAGCAAATAAAGTGAGTAACTGCAATTGCAGGACCACCTCCATACCTCTGCATAGGAGTCACTCCACGTACAAGTAACAAGCTCCCATGGTAAATACACCACAGAATCTGGTTATCATCCCTGAGGGAAATAGTAAAGGAGGACAAGGTATCAGTTTTTAAGGTGGAAGACCACCTGAAACCTTTACAAAGCTACTCCTCCTCCTCAAGAGAGAAAAAAAAAGAAAAAAAAAAAAAAAAAAAAAAAAAAAGAGAAATAACTCATTAGGCCATGTAGGTCTAAAATGAAATCTAGTGCTGTAAAGAGCATATTAGTATAAGCCACTTACCTACTCAAATTAAATACTCCATCAAGTTTTGACAAAGAGGAAGCATAATAAAAAGGAAATCTCAAAATATTACTCCCATTATCCAAAGTATCTGACTTACTCCTTTACATCTCTGAAACACATGGAGCTGTGTTTAACATTTCCATCAAGTCTTTGCTTAAAAAAAGAAAAAGCCATCTCAAAATTAAAATAGGAAGTACAAAGGTAAAATGGCTTACAAAGTGACAACCAAAACAGAACTGTTATTTGCAGAGCACAGAATGAACAGCGTGATACTTAGCTGAAATATTAATTCACACAAAAGAGATTAAGAAAAAAAGCACATCACCAACCTTGCTAATCTTGACAGCTTCTGAATGTTCAAATGCTAGAGCCAGCTGTTCCCATGTTGGAGCCAAAGCCTTACAATGACCACACCAAGGGGCAAAGAATTTGATAAAGTGATTACCTTAGAAGTCAGGAAAAAAAAAATAGATCCAACTTATTTGGAATCAATTCGGCTACAATTAAAAAAAAACAGATAGTAAATGCAGACTACGATTTATTTCCAAAATATTACAGATAGGAAATAAGGTGGAATAAAGGCAAGGAGAGACTATCTCAGCAATCAGGTTTCCAATATTGTATGCAGTGCCATGGTGTTCCCATGTACCCTGAAATTCTGAATGGCTTCACAACCTCAAGCCAACAAATGAGATAATAAATCTACCATACATTTAGTCTAACCAGTTACTAGAATTTGTAGTTCTACCAAGTCACTCCCTTGCACAATTACACAGCAGAAAGAACCACAGAGGACTGTGTATTTGTAACAGCATTAATCAATGTAAATATTAGACTTCAACTTAAACATTTCTAAGCAAACATCATTGCATCAAGTTTCTGAGTTGTGCAAATAATTTTGTATAGCTTACAACTTCCTCTTCAGCCCTGCTCTTTGTATGTTCATGTTAACTATTCTGAAATGACTGTTACTAGTGCAGATTCCCATCTCTATGGAAGACCACAAAATTTACTATCTCATCCTAATGTTTAGTTTAAAAGCATAAACTTAATTGAAGAATGCCAGAATATGTAACTTCCTTCAAATAAGATTACTATTAATTCAAGATGTTGCATGCTTTCATACAAATCAAGGCAAAGATCTATTAGTTTAAAAGTGAACATAACTAAAACAACCAAAAAAATGCATTTGAAGGAAACACCAGCAACTGGGGGAAAGCTCTTTTTAAAGGCATTAACTCCAATTCTCTGAAAACTGCTCCAAGAGAGATAATACAAGAATTCCGTTCTAGCTTGAGGGCTTGTTCACAGAAGAAATTCTGAGGAAAGATGCCACAAAATAACTAGAACATGTTAACTGTAACAGTAGAGAACCCTAACTTGCCTAATCTGTTTTTTAATGCTCAGTGTGTCCCTGAAGGTTCACAGAAGAATGAATGAATAAATTTGATGTAATTCAGTGTTAAGCCACATATACAGGTAAATTTTAAGCTACCAGCACAAAATGCACTTGAATATTTTCCTAATTAATTGATGGTTACTTTAAGAAGTGCTAGTATGCATCTTACTTATGTTACCACATGGCCACATATATTAATTCAGTCTGGCTTTTGCTTTTAACAAAAAAGGATGGAGATGGTACGACCACTTGTTATTATGGTCGCCCAAACGTTTATCAGATATTGCCCATTTTTTTTAAAAAGAACCCCCACGTGAAAAAAATATTTTCAGAAATGGCAGAAGTAGCTAAACTGACTCACATTAAGTTCTGCAGGAAGGAGGCTGAACAATATCAAATAAGAATTTGGACCAGGACAGAGTAGGAAAAGGAGGGGGTAATATATTTGGCTAGAAAAGCAGCGTGGACTTATGAACAATTCAATGCCTCCAAAAGAAATTAAATGGAACTTGCAAGAACACTCTTGCAAGTGAGCGGTGAGAATGCAGCTGAGTGAGGAGCTCACAGAAAAGAGACAGGTTATTTAAGCAAGCTCACTTTTGTAATGTGTAATTAGGGGCCCTATTATTACTGTTTTCTTCCTGGACTACTGTCCTTAAACTTTCTCATGGCATAGAATATGTAATGAAACTAGTGCATTTTCTATAATGTATCATTTCATCTTCTTTCAATATGCATTATTGGGAAATAAAGTAGGAGGTACCAGTAAAACTAACATTTCTACTGCAAACTTCTCACTACTGAATTCTCTGTAAGCAGATTTGTCTTATATATAAAAAAAATAGTTACCTCCTGCTATATGCGTCTTGAAATTGTCTGCTGAGAGTTCATAGAGTCCCTGTTTAGATTCAGGTGCTTTCGGTGCCTCCACATCAGATTCTAGATCCTATTGATGGGAAAAAATATATATATTTTTTCATCATACAGTGAACACACATATTAGGTTCCTATATTACGCCATTCTGTGGCAGTGGTGTTAATCCTGTACCCTGGAATTGCAAAATCCTCTATGCCCTCCTAATTTTGCCTTAAATTATCAAATGTTTCCTAACAATTACGTGAACGCAAAGTGTGATAAGGAAAACTGCTATCACAATCAATGAACTAACAGCCTGTCACTATGCTGCTGTACAGGTACAATGCACAGCAACTGCTCTAACATTCATAATGCTACCATTCACACACCTAGAGTGTGTAACAGTTTTCCTTCGCAGCTTCAAGGATTAGCCACATCCATCTGCCATCACATCCATTTTGGTGGCCTTTTGGCTATTTAGGAATAGATAGTGAGAAAGCTGTCTCTCGCATCCCTGCAGTAGGGAGGAGAGGCCTAGTGGTCCTATGAGAAGCAGTGGAGGAAAAGGAACAAATACTTGATAGGTAAGTTGCAGCAAACTCTGTGCTTTAGCTAAAAAGATGGCTATTTATTAAATACTAAGTCAGAGTTGGAAATAATTTAAAAATATACAAGGCACATATCTTAAAATACTTCAGCTCTGAAGTTTAATTATTAAAAATACTGTAACGTGGAGTTTATTTAAATATAATCTTGTTCTAACTGTCATCAACCATCACCTTAGGTTTGTCTTGATTAGAAAAAGCAATTTTAAATGTAATTGTAGGTAAGGCTTGGCTGACCTATTTATGTGCTACCCCTAAACTCAATAATTTTCCTGGTGAAAATGCTAAGTAAACTTACTTCTCTGATTATTTTAAACTTCCTTAGGCTACAAAATTATTAGCTAATAATTGAGCTAAAGATATCTTCCTCATAATAACACAGGATGCCAAGACCAACATAAATACAATTTATACCACACTATAACTATATCAATTCTCTTGCTCCAAAAATATTATAGCCTCCAGGTGTCAAGTGAATGGATACACACACAAAAATCTTAAAAGGTAAAAATGCTAATACTTGATTAAAAACAATATCATAAACCATAGTTCTAACTACAGGAAACAAAAAACACATCATAGGATGTCAGTTGTAATTACTATTCTGATTTATTTGGAAATTGTTCCATATTGTTATTGCCATTTGAACTTTATTCTCAGGAGTAGATTTCCTCCTGGAAAGCGAAATTTAACCTACATAAATGCAGAAAGAAATATTTCCTTTTCCTATTTCCTTTTAACTTACAGCTGGTTCCTCATTTAGTTTCTCCAACATCCAGTTTTCCAATGACTGCAAGTCTCTAGGACCTTGGTACTTCAGAGGTTCTTGTCCTGGTTTAAGTAGTTTTAGGCTAGAAGATTAAAATGTAGAAAAGAGGTAAAAATTCCCAGACATGAAATATTCTCAATAACTTAAAATGCTTTACTGATTCACAGCAATTCAGGTTAAGCTACAGTAAGACCTCTCCAGATTGTTAACATTAGTACCATGTTTTCTCTCAACTTTAAGGGTCATAGCTACACCTTAAGGACACCACCTTCAAACCCATACAAGCTTTTAAAGGGGATTCTAAAAGAGAGAAATACCTCGTTAAAAAAAAATCCAAATACTTTATTTTGATCAGTAGGCATGCACTAATAAAACAATGCCAAATCTAGTTCTGAGGTTAATTATTCTTTATGCATATGAATCCTGTTTCAGTTTGCCAAAAAATACATCAATTTTGGTTTGTTGTCCCCTCTCCACCCTCAAGGGAACAAATCCAAAACATGTTTTTCAGGATTTCTTTTCATGTTTCATTCCAATAATACTCTTGAAATATATGACTTTTCTTACCTAAACCGATTAAAAACACTATGAAATAGGTGACTAGGGCAAAGATCTAAGTGATTGCTTGTAGAGATCTTAGCACTTCATGATTATTATGTTTAATAATCACTATCAAAACTTTATAAAAGAGTACTTAAAACTTATTATTCAACATTCATTGAGTTCAAACTGGAAGCCTATTTGACAAAGTGACAATATTTACTTCTGATCTGGTCTTTTTTTTTAAAGCATATTAAAATTAGTTTCAATTACTATTCATACTTAGCCCTCCTTTGCCATTGCAAAGATATTGTTTTGCTACAACATTTTTTCCCTCTTTAAATGTTTTTCTCTCTTCTTATTCCACAAGTTGGGAAAAAAAAAAAAGAACATATGAAAGCATTGCAGAACGACATAATGCAAATGTGCTCAAAAAAAAGAACTAAGTTTCTACTGTTGTTTCTATTCAATTTATTCTTTAGCATTCCTTGTGATGATAGGTCAAATGTTTTGAGGAAAAAGTGCAACTTAATATTAAGAAGGAAACAACAAAAATGAAACAGAAAATCATCTAAAACGCATCTCCTGGTAATACTTTTGAAAACTAACAAGAAAAAACAAATCAGTGTATTAGCTTAAGGAGCCAGTAGTACCTTTATTTGATCCAAATTAGGATAAGTTTTCTCTAATTCAGTTGAGGGAGTATTTAATAGCACCAAATAACCTTGTTACAACTGTACAAACAAAAGTACAGACCAGCAAGCAGCACCACACATAGTTCTCATTCCCAAGAAAATGCAAGAGGGATAGAGTCTCTCTTTTGACAAGTGCTCCTTACACTGCTTTTCCAAACAACACACCCTAGACTTGCAACAGCCCTTCAGTGACTGAGAAAATTGTGAAATCTCCCCAACTGGAGAAGAACAAGTTAGACCGGCTAGTTAAACTTATCCTGATTCAGAAAGTAAGAAAACTGAAAGCATGATTTCTCCTTCATCTTATTTCTATAAACAGCAGATGACTGCCTTATTATTTGTACTTCTCAAGTATATGAAAATAAATAGTTATCCTTAGATGTTCAAAGATCTTAGGAGGAGAAACAAAAAAAAAAATCAATTACAGATCAATTCATTTTCTCTAATTCAAAATCCGAGCCACTCTATTTTACAAAGAAATCACAATATAAACTGATCAAATACACAAAGATGACCAGTGTTCGCTTTTGGGGAAATTTAAAAAAGATTTAAAATTCATAATTTCTCATCATTTGTACTGGAACTAAATCACAAACTGTCTTTATGGACAATTCCTTCCTCCAATGAGGGCTTAGCTGTTTATAATTTCTGATTTCTAATCAGTTGTACTCCTCTGTCTCAAAGCCAGTACAGACAGGTGCACATGTCAAATTCAGGCCTTTGCTGGAGACAGCAGTAACACGGGGTAAGGTCAGCACAGGGAAGAAAACAAAAAAATACAAGCTGTGGAAGGGCTACAGAAGACAATATTTTCACCTTATCCCCAAGGAGACAAGTTACTAGCAAAGTCATTGTGCAAGAAACTATTTAAAGACCACAATTGGAAAAAAATCTTTTTGCTCCCTTTATTGGCTAGAAAGGGTGTAGGTGCATCTACCCCAAAAGCACTACCCAGTATGATTGCTAGATTATATTCTATGGATATTCTAGATAGTGTTTTTTCTTCCAGAGCTGACATCGTAAGACATATATCTTTTATAACAGGATAGATTTAACGACTTCAAACTCCAAATTAATTTCTGCTAGACCAGTGCAAGCAAACTTATGCAGAAAAGTCTGCACAGCACCACCATAATTCTAGATATACTATTAATTTATCATTTTATGAGCCCCAACTTTGCTCAAAAGTGATCACCTACACATATGGTGGGAACAGTACTGCATACCTGAAAATACAACAAATTATTTTTAAAAACGTGATTAACAGAGATCAGTGTTGTATAATGTACCACTGCTTGAGAAGACAACTTCCTTGGGAACGGAGAGAAAAAAAAAAAAAAAGAAAAAAAAACACTTCATTTAAACACAGCCATCTTCTAAGATATAAATCATCTTCTTGGAAAGAGAGAGAAAGAGAAATATATGCCATGTAATACTTGGCAGGGCAGTAAAAAGACTTAAAACAAATGAGCATTTGAAGTCCAAAGGGCAACAAAGAAAACCATAAAAAATATAGCCTAGAAGTTAGCTTGAAGTTAGTTTCAAAGTCACAGGATCATAGAAAAGTACAAAAAAAAAAAAAGGCGGGGGAAGAGAAGCAAAAATCTTCTTATACTTACGTTGGGTATCCTCGGACACCAAATTCAGAGCACAATGGAATATCTACAGTACAATCCACTTTAACAACATAGACCTGTGGGTTTTCCATGTTGTTATATTTATCTCCTAAATCATTCCAGGTTGGTTGCAGTCGCTGACAATGTCCACACCTGCAACAGAATGAACAAAATATTTCCTCACAATTGCTCATGTTTAGAGGGGAATGAAACTATGAAAAAAAAAAAATCACACATAGGAATGGTCAGAGATTTTCGCAAATTGCAAAGTAAGTAAATCAGAAATCTTCCAAACTCAAGCACTCTTACAGTAGGTAACAGTGAATACCATCTCAGTATTGTAAATTTGTAAAACATAAATGCTGTAACACATAAAACATAAATATTGTTAAATATTGCAAATACTTTTCATATACAAAATTTCAAGAAAACAGTATTTGTTGCTATTGATTCATTTATAAAGTCTACATTTTATTGAGAGCCTACATTTTATTGCCTCATGAATTTCATGAGGCAAATTTCTCGCAGTTTTATAATTTTTTTTACGCTCTTCTTGTATTTCAAAACACTATTTTTTAAGTAACAGGCAAGAAGATAATGGTTTCTAATCTCTTTCTAAAGCCAGTTGTGCTTAGGTGCCTCACTAAAATTGGAACTCATGAGCCATGAAACACATCAGGCATTGAATTCTGCAGAGAACTTATCAAAATGCTCAGATGTTGTGTGCTTTATTACAGCAGCACACTATAAATTACAATATCTCTGCAGAAATCTGGCTTAGTATAGTCACTTTAATAGCAACTCCTCCGAAGTAGAAAACTGTTTTCATTCCAATCACTATTTTTCTAGTCATTACAGCAATATCCTATTGCTATAATTATAATGAAATACTTCATTACTTAATATTTAACTTCAATCTGAAGTCTCTCCAGTTCAGCTCTTTAACAGACCTTGAATTAGGAGGAAAATCTGAGATTCTCTCGTCCCTTCCCCTAACAGTTGTGGAAATTTTCAACACTGAATGAATAGTGACGTTAAAGATCTCAGCATGGAAATCTATGTAAGGAAATCTCAAATAAATTATTCTCTATTTTTTAAACATAAAACAGAGACGCCTGTCCATTTTTATCTGGCAACACAGAAGTTCCCCATTCCCTGCCTTCTTCAAATTATACTATATAAATTGTTTCAGAAACTTGAAATATGTCAGGAAAATAACCTCACAACTTATAAACCCACTAATAAACAATTCTGGGTTTTCATAAAAACTATTAGTTTTAAGAAAAAAACAACTGTGAATTGACTGATTAATTAAAAGCACAACTCTGCATCCATCTTTCTCTTCCACAAATTGCACCAGAGCAGCTTTCATGATTTTTGACCCCTGGAAGATCATGCTAATATGGAGATATGACATCCAGTGGTGAATTTAACTCCAGCATCAGATGGCCCCTAAAGTACTTTTGCTGTTATTCAAAAAAAAGGTAGCTACAGAGTACATTAAAAAAAAGCTAAGAATAAGGATAGTAAAACCATCTAATGTCACAGGGCACCCTTCGCCCCATGTACCTACAAAGTCTTTTGTTGCAATCATCCCAGATTAAGTTAGTGGGACTGGAAGAGCAGCTAGTCCTAGTACTGGGCACAGTGGAAACCGGAGTGAGGAGCCCTGGTGTTCCTTCCCTGGCTAGGATGGTGCAAACACTGATATCCTCTCCTGACAAACATAAACCAAGATGGAGAAAAAAAAAAAAAAAAAAAAAAAANAGATAAACCTTTCTGAAAAACTTACTCTTGTACACCATTAACATCAGAATGCAATGGGTTATTCACAGAAGTCTAGGGATAAGTAGCCCATTTTAACTCTAAACAACTACGTGCCAGAAGTAATTATGCCTGGAGGTTATTTTCCTGTGGCAGAATCTGTAAAAAGTACCAAGCTGCTTTGCTGCTTTCTCTCACATTGACAAATCAGTGTCACTCTTACAACATCAGTGTCTCTCACCTGAAAAACTGGATGGTGGACTTGCTGGTCTATGAAGAGAAGTCAAGTGCACATGTGGACTACACATGTCAAAAATCTTCAGTTACTGTAAGCCCTGTGCTTATCTCCACTTTGTTGTGAAGCATAGCTCCATAACAAAGTACAATTCTAATCATTACCCGAGTCAAAAATGCCTGTACACTCTGGGATAGTCAGATTTATCAATATGAACAATATAGGACTGGTTTCTTCTGGACAAAATAATCCAGTTGAGGTAAATTCCAGTCAGCAGAGTCAATCCCACTCAACAGCAACAAACTCCCGAGTTCAAGTTTGCTTCAGATGAGTGAACTCCATGCTGAAAAGATTTACCATGGTCAAAATTAAGCCCTGAAACTGCTCATCTAGGGTTCCTTCCAACCGAGGAACCTGGTACACCCCACTCCTCTGTAAAGGAGTGACTGTCACAGTCAAAAAAAACTCAAAGAAAATATCTTAGAGTCAACAAGAGACCACCCAGTTCATGGTTCTGTCCACAGCTGAGCACAAATAATAAGCAGAACAGACCTACAACAAAAGAAATCTAAAGATCAGTTCCAGACTCTCCAGTCAAAGAAGTTCACGGAACTACTGAAGACAGTCCAGCACAAAGCTACAAAGATGATTAGGTGACTGGAGCATCTCTCCTACAAGAAGCAGCTGAGAGCTGAACCTGTTTAGCCTAAAGAGACAAAAAGGCCGAGAGGGGATCTTAGCAATGAGTGTGCCACGTGCTCTAGGTGGCCCTGCATGTGCAGGGCAGTTGGACTAGATGACCTCTAGAGG
This sequence comes from Crypturellus undulatus, assembly GCA_013389825.1. Lineage (NCBI taxonomy): Eukaryota > Metazoa > Chordata > Aves > Tinamiformes > Tinamidae > Crypturellus > Crypturellus undulatus. The sequence continues at coordinate 1,011,469 of VWPW01019012.1, read as the reverse complement.
TCCCTTCCAACCCTAGGCATTCTATGCTCTAGGTGACCCTGCTTGTGGAAGCGGGTTGAGCTAGGTGATTTTCAAAGGTCCCTTCCAACCTTATTTATTTTGTGAAAACAAGCAAATCACCTGGAGTGCTCTGTTTTGGGAGAAGTCCACATCATTTCTAACAAATGTAGCTCCTCATTTGGACTGCTGCCCTCAAAAGGGTGGAGGGGAGGTCTTCAGAGTCCTGAGGTAAAGGCTTACATTGGCTCTAACTTATCTCTTACTGTTAATACAATACAGCGTTAGCAGCATCTACAGCGATCCCTAAGAAAATCCTAACGGAACGCTGGGTTATTTGCTGGACTTCTCTCTTGCAACTACAGTGGCAAAATGCTTATATTAGTGAGAAGCATCAGTAGGTTATCACTTTAGAATCACATAGGAAGGAGGAATATAAACTCCAGCGCTATCAGACCATGGCACCTGATCCCCTTGAAAACAAAACTACTGGCAAGTCTAAGCACTTTTCTCAAGCCCTCAGAAGCTCCCTTCCCTTCTCTTACTCCTGGACCTGAAACCTGAGGCTGTGGATGGCTGTTGGGAACTGCATGCCCAGACCAACAACTCTGAAATTGTGACGAGAGATCCAGATGAGGCCGACCAAGAGCAACAGCTACTTGGACAGAAGTAGCAACAGGTCTGGGGAGGAGACTCCAGATTGGGAGAGATCTCCAGTCTTCTCAAGAGCATGATGTGACCCAAGTTTGCAAGGTCAGACCTCTCTTTGATGCCAGCTGAGAAGGTGAAGCATAAGCTGGACTCAGATAGGCAACAGCCTATTTGGCATAGCTTCTCCCATACGCCTGTGCCAAGACAGAAGTTTTCTGACACTCTCAATCAAAGGTTGAAGAACCACAGACATTAAACTCTCAGAACAAAGTAGAAGCACTCGTGCTCTCATGCACATTCCCGAGACTCTCAAAGCCCTCTCAAAGGTCCTTCACCAGAAAAATGGGCTTCCTCTACTTTTCTGAACTTCAAAGGATAAAAGATGACATCTGTTTACTTAACATAGTACAAAACACCAAGCAAAAGCTGAAGCTGAAGGCAATAACTTAGAAAAATAAGTAGCTTTTTGAGTTTTAAAATGAAATGTTTTTCTACTGTTGATTTCAAAGATTATCACGACACACGTGCTGCTAAATGGCACGAGGTACCAAGAGATTACTTAAGATGAAAACATGTGTTGTGCAAAGACACTGCTCCACTAACCTTATCTAACTGTTAAAAAAAAAAGGGGGGGGGGGATGTCGGAAACTGACAAAAAAATCTACCATAGGGATTTTGTAGGACAGAAATAGGTTAAGAAATAAATAAAAGAGGGAGCAGGGGAAAAGGGACTATGAAAAACCACTACAAGTATCAGATGAGAAACTGATGATGAGAAACAAGACGATGAGAAACTCTGTCCCCCTGACGGACGAGACACCCATGAAAGCCACGTTGGGCTGTTCTCAGGCACTCCCGGGCCGAAGGCGCCAGCCGCGGCGGCGCCCTCCTGCCCACCCGGCCGCTCCGGCTGC
>VWPW01019012.1:963549-1009159 GCA_013389825.1 Crypturellus undulatus | reverse complement strand
TTCCCTCTCGCTGCCCCACACGCCGGCCCCGACACCCTGCAGCAGCCCCGCACGTCACCCCCCAGATATCCCCTGTCCCCCCCAGCAGCACCGCAGCCGCCACGCCGGGACGCGTGGTCCTCCCACCACACACACATCCCACAGCTCTGTCCCGCACCCCTCTCCTCACCCCCGCACACCCCCCTCCCCCGGGCATTGCCACGTTTGTGGGGTGCCCTGGCAGCCCCGCGTGGGCGGGAAGCTCATGCTAATCGGTTTTCCTAACGACACTGGCAGTCGGCTCCCTGATCTCCGCACAGGGGAGAAGAGAGGCAGTGCCCTGCACTTATTAACTTCTTCTTTTCTTTTGGAGGTAAATCTCTGCATGAATTAATACATAAATAAATAAGCTGATATATAATCATGGTATCAAGTCAGTTAATAACAGGAACGGCAAGGGTAGGCTGCGACTCCAGAAGAGATGTCTCTGCGGATGAGGCCCTTTTCCCTGATGCCAGGTCCGGCAGCCCTGGCACAGATGAAGTTACAGGCACTCGGCTTTCTGGCCTCGCACTTTCTGCTTGTGCTGTCTAGCGGGGAGGGGAAGGAAACAGGATAGCACAGAAGAGGGGTTCGCATTCCTCTAGGGAAACAGGATAGCGCGGAAGAGGGGTTCACATTCCTCTCATTGCTCCAGCTGTAATTAACTTTAGTTTGGATTTCATATTTAACTGCAGGGCCTCGAGTCTGGGCTAGTGAAATAAGTAAAAGCAGGTGGCCCACCTGGTTTGGTGAGAAAACACATTATGATGAAAATGGTTAGAGGAACCTCTGGTTAGAGGAAATGCTGACGCTGCCCCCTCACCTCACTTTGGTGCTACAGCCTTGAAATAGCACGTCGGCAAGCACCAGTGGCGGAGTTAGCAAAAATCACATATTACAAGGGAAGTACACATGAAAGTTTTTTTTTTTTTTTGCAAAAATCTAAGTTACAGTTGAAAGCTACTACCTCCCTTAAGACCAAGGCTTACTGAGATATTTACTATGTATTTAAAATAAAGAGTTGCAAAAAAATAAAAGTACATTTACCGCAAAGCTAGGAAAAAAAATGTCAAACCTAGATTGGCCAGAATATTAGCTAATACTCAGAATCAGAACTGAAGTACAAGTCTAGTTTTTGACAGCAGTAGCCTTCTTTAAACAAAGTTTATTTTCTCTGCCTTAGTGTTCAACTAGTTAAATTCGACAGCCAACTAATCATGAATTCAAAAAAGAGAGACGTGCCAATTACGTCCCCTTCAAAAGAAAACCCCCAAAACTCAAAACCCCCAAACGACAAAAAAAGCAGTATCAGAGAGGATGAGTAATACTAATTCTGAGATCTGGAAAAAAAAACACACTGTGTTCCGATACAACCAGGTGAACAACCTAACCACAGAAACTACCCGCTCAAGTAACTAGACAGACCAGTAGTTACTTTTCTAAGCAAACTGGTTTCTTTTCAACTCGAGCATATTTCTGTGCTATTTTTCTCTGTATGTCTAATATTTTTATTACATTGGAATTTTAAACAATTATTTTTAAAAGTTCAATCAAAAGTTATTTTGAATCATTTTTGATATATTCATTAGGCTTCCATCCAACGGCAGTAAGACAGATCACACAGAAAATCAAATAAGTGTTACATTTATTGTGTGTTTTCAAACACAGTAAAAAGACAAGTATAATTGATTAAAATTACCAGAATAAACATGTGCATAGAATGAGGGTGGTTAAGCGTTCTTTATTTAACAAGCAGTCAGCTAAGAACTGCCAGTAAGAACAACTCTTTAGGAGTACCTCTTTCTTATCCATAAAATGCCATTAAGATGAATATTAATTAGATAATTGTTTCCTGCTTGCTGATTGAGATTGTGATTAAAATCAAATTACCCACTCTGCCACATTGCTCAAGCTCCCTCTGCCTTTGGAGCTCATAATCTTTCACGTCAGCTCTCATCCACCTCAGGCCATTAACTATGCTGGGAATAAAGCCAAGGTGGGAGAGGAAAGCAGGAGGTCCCCTGCTTCTCCAGTATACATCCTCTACCAGCCATGCTGCAGATGCTTGCCCCAGAGTAATCACTCCCTGCTGATCTGCCCAGCTAAGCAGGAGTGTCCTTGTAGCCACAAACTGATACCTGGGAACCGTTCTTTGCAGATTTCCATCCCAACGAAAGGACCTGAGCACCACCACACCATAGCTGTGTAGGCAGGCCTATGGGTGAACTCTGCCAAGGACAACCAGTCACCAGCAACTGCTGCTAGTGATCAGGGATGGGGACCACTAGCTGCAGTTGCTCCCCACTGATGAGCGGTTCACAGCATCTGGTGCTGTGTGGCAACGTACACCTGGGCCAGAAGCATCAAAGCCCGTCAGATGGTGTGAGGTCGCTGTTCTTTGCAACTGACCTAAAGGGACGGCTTACCAAAAGAAAATTGTGAATACGTGGCAATTAACCTGCAATCAGCAGGAGCGACTTATCCTTGATGTAAACTGTTAAAGCTGCTTATGACTCCCAGTGAATCCAATAACACCTGTACCTGTACCCCAGTCCCTGTTTTTGAGCTCCTCCGTGTTCTTGACCTCACTTGCAGAAGTACGATCTTGAAGTCTTCGTAGGTTGCTAAGTGTGCAGAGGAATAATCCTTGTCCTCAAAACAAACAAACAAACAAAAAAACAGGGCACTGCCTCTTAACTACAGAGGCAATCGGGACAGGCTGGCTAAGAGGCACTAGTTCATTCCTGGCTACTGCTTCTGTATGCAGAAGTGAAAGAGTACAAACAAGTTATTTTATCTGCATGTTGTGGTTGGCCAAAGAAAATCCTTGGTGGGCTGTATGTGGTCAGGAAGAATGTACATTTTATAGGCCTGATATAAATGTTTCGAAGGAACAAGAGAACCTAGAACTGGAAAAGGCCTCATAGGTCATGGAGTTTAGTCCTTGTTCTGCTCAATAATAGTATCATACAATCCCATTTGTAAACTTCCTTAGCTCTATTTTAAACAAATTAGAGGTTTTTTGCTTCTAGTCTAAAAGTAAGTTCTTTGCACTAAGGATTACTTCTTTTTTTTTTTTTTCTTTTCATTGCCATCCTGCACTTATTCATGGCTAATTTATACCAGGTCATTCCTCTGCCAACATTGTCTTTCAGATTAAATACTCTTTTCCTCTCACTGATAATATAAGGTAGCAATGACATCCTTTCTCAACTTTTGCTTGGCGAGACTAAACAAGCCAACAACTCCCATTCATTCATAAATACTGTAGCACAAATCTTCTGCACAAACCAGGCTAGGAAATAAAAAGTAAATCACACTCTCATCCATTCACATACAGCTTAATGGCAAATATTTTTTTAATGCTTGTACATCTTAGAGGTCTTATCCCCAGTGTTAAATGTGTCCCTTGTCATGGATTTAAAATGTGAATGGTGTTTTATCTAAGAGATCATCTATTTTGCTAATGTTTCCTCTTCTCATTCATGTCACAGACAACTACTTCTGGTTTGTGGCCATGACATGATAAGAAGATTATTATGAATGCATTCATCTTGTTTGCTTCTAATGTTATTTGCTCACTGGCAACCAAAGCCACCTGCAGCAAATGATACAGCTCAGAAATAGGTACTCTGCCAACCACAATGATGTGAGCTATACACCGCTGTTTTTTACTGATCCTTCTATTCTCTGTTACTCAGGTAGTACGGTACTATCCCAAGCAGTAAAAAAAAAAAAAAAAAAATGCCCCTTAGAAGCAGTTTTGTTGCTATATTTTTTCTTCACTTCTCATTTTCCCCAGTTTCAAGGATGTATCTAGAACCAGACTTATTTTCCTAAGAGCTTCCTGCTCCCCATATATATTTTACAATAACTGCTAAAGTTGTGCCAGCAGAGGATACTAGTATCTGGAAGAAGTGAGGGAAAACAAGGAGCTGCCTCAGACCCCGGGGAAGTAATACCAGATGTGTCATCCAGTCTAGTTCACTGAGTCATTCAAGCAGGAAAAGCCAAGCTTCGGGGTTTACTGTTCTAAGATCTGCACTGGCCATGTTTAGCTTTCCTGCCATCTGTCATTTAGAAATGTTTCAACTAGATCTTTTTTATCTTATGGAAGCAGTATATGCAGTGATGGGAACATTTCTTCTTCTTCATGATATTCAATTTAGCAGAAATAAAAATAGCCTTTCTGGAGTCACTGTGGCTCTTGCTTTAAAGTTACCCTATTATATCCCATTCCTCCAAATGGAAATGTGGTACCTATCTGACTCGCTCAAGCTACGATATTTCCGCCCCCCCATCCCCCGCTTTTTTTTTTCTGTTCTTGTCTGACAAAATAATCTACAACTTTATGAGTCTCTACCAATCACATTCAAAGTCTACACTGAGGCTCTTGAGTTTAATGGCTCATTGTAAGAGTTGACAGTCAGAGCCAGAGGGTGTTATACTACAGCTGACATCACACAATGGTTGAGGTTGGAAGGGACCTCTAGAGATCATCTAGTCCAACTCCCCACTCAAGCAGGGACACCTAGAGCACATGGCGCAGGGTGGCATCCAGGTGGATTTGGAAGGTCTCCAAAGAAGGAGACTCCACAACCTCTCTGGGCAGCCTGTGCCAGGGCCCTGTCACCCTCATGGTAAAGAAATTAATCTTCATATGGAGATTAAACTTCCTATGTTTTAATTTATACCCATTACCCCTTGTCCTGTCTGTCACTGGCCACCACCGAGAAGAGTTTGGCCCCATCCTCTTTACATTCTCCCTTCAGGTATTTTTACATGTTGATAAGATCCCAGCCTTCTCCAGACTAAACAGGCCCAGCTCACTTAGCCTTTCCTCATACGATAGATGCTCCAGTCCCTTAATCATCTTTGTCACTCTCTGCTGGACCCTCTCTAGAAGCTCCATGTCCTTCTTGTCCTGGGGAGCCCAGAACTGCACCCAATACTCCAGGTACCGAGTAGAGGGAGAGGATCTCCTCCCTCGGCCTGCTGGCAACGCTCCTCCTGATGCAGGCCAGGAGCCCACTGGCCTTCTTGGGGCACATTCTTCTACAAGAGAACATCACTGCCTCATGGTTAACTTGTCAACGGGGACTCCCAAATCCCTCTCCATGGAGCTGCTTTCCAGCAGGTCATCCCCTAGTCTGTATTGGTGCCCAGGGTTATTCCTGCTGGGGTGCAGGACCTTGCACCTGTTCTTGTTTAACCTCATGAAGTCTCTCTCTGCCCAGCTCTCCAACCTGTCTAAGTCTTTATTAATGGCAGCTCCTTTCTGGAGTGTCGGCCACTCCACCCAGTTTGGTATCACCTGCAGTCTTGCTCAGGGTGCACTCTGCCCCCTTCATCCAAGTCATTGATGAGCACATTGAACAGTATTGGGTTCAGTACTCACCCCTGGGGGACACCACTGGCCACTAGACTCAGCCCCATTTATCATGACCCTCTGCGGTCTGACATCCAGTCAGTTATCAATCCACTTCACAGTCCACTCATCTAATCCACACTTCCTGAACTTCCCCATGAGAATGTTATGGGAGACAGTGTTGAAAGCCTTGTTCAAGTCAAGGTAGGAAACATCCATGGCTCTTCCCTCATCCATCCAGATGATTATCCCACTATAGAAGGCTATATCGGGTTGGTCAAACATGACTTCGCCTTGGTGAATCCACGCTGATTACTCCTGATTAGCTTCTTTTCCTTCACATGCCTGGACCAGGAACATCAAAGAAGCTTTTACTACATGTTGCATGGTTATAGCATATAAAACAAAGGGAGAAGGTCAATTTTACCACAAGCTACTGAACTCCATTGAGTTAACATAGCCCTTCCCTTTGGATTAGCCCTGAATCTGTCTGCCATGTTAAGGTGGCATTAGTTACTATAGCATGACCTTCATATCACAGATGTAACAGTTAACTTGCCGTGTAAAAGTGCTTTTCCAATTTACATTCCTTTATCTATAATCCACAAATAAAAAGACACGCTTGTATGTACAGCCCTCTAAGAGACTTCCAAAGCTCATAGCAGAGCTATGTATTTTGACAGCTGTCCTTTGAATCCTAAACTATAACCTCTCAGGAGACACAGCATTACGTAATTTTAGTGACAGCACAATTGTCATTCATCTATAAAGATGGATATTGTGATCTCAATGGAAAAGAAAAGTGATACTGCCATCTGTAAGCTTATAGTCCTTTTTCTTTGGTAATTTGTACCTCTCATGAAGGGTTGGGAGTGGAAATTACTACAAGCTGTTGAATGAAATGACATCATTTTGCCACCCACAAAACGTTATGAGTTTGACAGCCCAGAAAATGGCACAGCAGTAAGGAAAGAGCAATCTCATGGTAAGTGAGCACTCTTCGTTTCTGGGATAAATGTAGTCTCATTGTCATGCATGACCACTCTCTCTGTGGGACTCTGACCACTGTGACCACAAAATCCAATTTCAATAGTTGCTCTCTTCGCTGGCTGCAGGATAGGAATTGCTGGAACTGCTACTCTCCATGGTCCTCAGATTCTTATGATTATGTCAAATGAAATAGCATTTTGCTCTCAGGCATTTTACTTTCAACTGCCAGTTACTATTCTGCAAAATTAATAAACAGGGAAGTTTGGTTATGCAATTAGAAGTTTTTAGGAAGAATAGGATAATATAGATTGAAAAATTCATGGATCATAAAGAATTTCCTCTCTATTAATTTTGCAGCTGCTTTAATGTGCTCCTCTTAATGATGGAATACTGGAGGATATTTTTTTCCACAGTTGAATTCCCTTCCATTACACTGCACACACCCTGTTAAGTAACCTGCAGCTGCTTTTATCTGCCAGTACTAATGCTGGTCCATTGTGATATGTGACACATTACAGAGCCCCTGTGACTTCTCAGCATATCCTAAATAAGCCAGCTTTACGCACAAGAAAGGGGGGCAGCATGAAAAAAATTTAATGATGCCCTGAGATACCCAGAAGATGAATGAAGATTAGCAAATAACACTTGTGTAGACAGAGTTATTCACTCTTAGTTTCTGGCCAGCTCTACATGCAGTACAGCAAGAAAACTGGTTTTAATTATTTTTTAATCAGTACTTTTTCCCTGTTCTGCCTTGTACCCTTTTAGAGGCTCATAACCAGCATACTCTAATATCCACCCAAAGATGTCGTTCTTTCAAAGCCAGCTGCAAATTAGGGGACCAATAAGTGCATTTTTTCCCTTCATTTTTTCTTCTGAACTAAGGCACCACTTCTCTTTCAAAAAGAAGACCCAAAACTATGGAGAACTATAATTCTAACTGACAGGGTTGCCATTACTTAATGTTTATTTTATACTTTCAGCATGTCACATAATCTAATTGGGATGTTTTGGAATAGTGAGCAATTCTTTTTCCCCCTAACAGCTGATGTCAAATGAAGTATTTATGGTTTCATAGAAACAAAGAGGAATATACAGAGATTGAAAGATAAAGCAAAAAGCCAACCTTTTCTAATGGGCGTTAGCTGATTAGGATTTAACAAAAAATCCACATGCATTTCACACACTTCAGATTTGACTCTTCTGTCCCTGCTATCTAAAATTTTGTACCACTAGTGTAGTGACTTTTTCTTTTTACCTATCACTAAGCGAACAGTTTCTTTATTTAATATATTTCTTCATCTTATTGTTTTATGTTACCTCTTTATAGCCATACCTCTCAGTATGTTCCTTATTTCACAATGGATGTATATTAATTGGCAATTTCAATATAACCCTACTTATTTTGTGGATTATAAAATTGATCCTCTAACATGCAATACATGAAAGATGATTTTTGGAAACTAATGTTCAGCTCCTTTTTTTGCTTCATATGTTATTCATTTATGACATACAGAAACCTGGTTATGTCTCCTTTAGATTTGCAAAAGGAGTAGGACTTCAGGAAGGACTTAACATCAGCTGAGGAAGAAAGTTTGGAAATGGTCAGTAACCACAGTAAAACACAGGAATTTCTGAGGTGAAGAGAAGAAACATTTGTGATGTAAAGGCAGGCAAAGAACATTCATGAAGCCAGGCACCTACTTTAGGGAAGCCCATGAGAAGAAGCTACTAAACTGATTAAGACAGAAAAAAATCGAGCGTCTCAACAAAAGTTCTGAATCTGTGTCTATATATATATGTATAAAGGGAGAAGCAATACAAAAGCAAGCAGTCAAGTGCAGCTGTGAATGCTTGATGCAGGACCTAGAACATATGGAAGCACACATGGCACCTGGCCAGGTTTCTTGTTCTTAATCCTTTAACTGACTAGAGGCCAAACGATCACCAGTGTTACTTAATAGCATTAGAGTTGCTCTAAATTATGCTGCCGGGGAGATTCCACTTGGGACTGTTGTATTAACTGTGAACTGTAGAGAGAACCACAGTCCACATTTCAAACTGTTATTCACCAAAAAAGAACCATTATTCTGAAGGAGCTGTTACTACTCTTGCTTTTTCATCAGTAGTAATTCTTGTGAATAAGGCAGTTTGGCATGGAAGATGGAGCAGTCATTTGGACAAAAGCTGATTCTTTAATAAGCTGGATGTTATATTAAAGTAAAATGTAAAGTTATGTGCTTAAAAACAAGTCATTATCTGCAGAATAAAGATTTGTGTTCTAGGAAATAAGAGCTTTGAAAAGTCCTCAGAAAGCACTTGTCTATATAATGAAGTGAAGGCCAAAGACGTAACATGCCAGAATTATTCCACAAAACTGTGGAGAGGGAGGTAACATCAACATCACCCATGAAGAAGAAGAAGGCACTAAAAGATAAAGGAAATGGGAAATAACTATGTAACACACACACACACACACACAAGAAAATAAAAAAAAAAGAAATTTTTTTTAAAAAGATGAAAACCAACAGAGAAATCTTCCATCATTTCTCTGAATATAAAGTTGTCTAGTAACATTTTGGAAATTAAAATAACTGTATTTCTGAACAAAGACAAAAACTAAAACAATATCAGATAACAGCTATTAAACAGAATTCATTCAGCTAGGCAATGAGACACCAACAAAATCTGCTTTCTTTAATTCCCCCTGAACACTCTGTTTCAAACTCTTGATAGAGAAAGACATCAAAGTATCAAGTGTATTAAGCACTCGTGTTCAGCAAATTTGTTGCAGCTGTCCTTTCATGAGATAGAAAGAAGATCTATGATTGGAATTGGAGAGTGCGTTTTGAGCACCTATAGCCAATATTGTTTCATCAGTTCTTGTATTCTCTGTTTGTGTCTGAATTGTTCTCAAGCAAAGGCTTTGGTCTTTAGAGCAGCAACTGTATCCTTGTCTCACTCTAAGCTTCGTTAGCTATCAGAATTTGGAATCATCAGTCTAGATGAGGAAAAGTAAGTGGCTGTTTTTGTAGACAGCATTTGATCTTAGCTGGTGAAGCAGGAGTCATTCAGTGCACTAGAAAAGCATTAGATATCTACCTATATTTCTGAACTAATCTTCATGTAAATATGACCAAATCAGAGACTATAGCTTTAGGCATTTAGACAGTGAGAAAATCATTTTTGAGGGCTGATGTTTTCAATGAAAAAAACAAATACTTTAACCAGTTTAACAAAATTTAACATTCTAGTTTTTCTGTGAAGGCTCAGTCCATGTGATAAAAAACAAACTGCCATTCCTTGATTGCCATCTTGCCAAAACATACAGACTGCATGCGTGCCTAGTCCTAAAATGTATTAAATCAAATATTTTTTCTCAGCATAAATAGATCTTGAACACATTTTGATAAGGCTCCAGAAACAGAAAACAATTAAAGCTCTTATAATTAGGCAGTTACAGTTCAATATATTTTGAACTGCTTAAATTTTATAGGAATACTAAACAATCACCCATACAAGGAAAGGCACTCTAAAACCATATATTTATCTTCTTTTATTCTTCCCAGACTGATTTACAGGAAAAAAAAAACTTCCTCAGTATATAGGGAGTATTCTGAAAACAAATAAAAGACAATCGGTTATCTGTGCATAATCTCAGAGTTGTCATGGATTTTCTGGGTAGACAGACTTCAACATGGCATCCTGTAGGAAAACAGCAGTAAATTTCAGAGAGGCTGAACCAGCATCAATCACTGAAGACTCAGAACCTTTCACCACTGACCTTTGAGCAGCTTATCCTCAGTTTAATCTACTTTCTTCCTCCATATCATACAAGAAATGTCCTTGGTTCCACCACTCTGGAACAGTGAGGCATCCACAGTAGTCAGGGAACATCAGTTAACAGCATAAACTACCTCAGCTCCTATGTCTATCAAGTGAATTCTTAATCAAAAAGCATTCGCCAGGGACTATTGTCAGTTCTTAACACTGTATGGAGGTCCTAAAATTCTTCAGTACTCAGTCACCAATACACATCTCTCCGAAGCTTACTCTCTTTTTACAATAATCAAGATATAATTATTCTCACATATTGTTCAGAAGTCCTGTTATTTATACTAATCTTTCATGTATACTAATCTTTTATACTAATTATTTCATGTATTGAAAGCTGGCAATCGGCTGAGGGTCTGTTTTTTATTTACACTTAAGTAGTTTTAACTTCCACAAACAACTGAAACTGAGCTATAAGGACATGCCTTTTATGTGTACAGAATACCATATGGAGTCTATCGTGGCAAACAGACCACATTGCTAAATCAATAACAGAATGCAGGCATTTAACAGTTGACGTTACTAGCACAAGACACATGAGTCAATACAGGGTAGGCAGGTAACTTACCCTCTCCCAAACGAGCAATGTCTGAGAGCTTAGGTATGACAGTTCTATGAACAGTCAATCATACATAATGAAAAGTGGATATCCTGTTATCTAGATCAGAGAGAAATTTACCTGGCAAAATCTGAAACTAACTGCAAGGACTCTGACTCAATTTTGAAACAGCACTTTGGATTTTAGGTTGCACTTTGAAAACATTAGGACAATAATGGGAAAGATATAATCATGTGTTGAATGCAGTAAAAAAATAAGAACTGACTAAAAGGGTAGTAAAGGTGAAATAGTTTAAGCCCCTATAACATAATAATGAATGAATGATGAGAGCAGGAGATTGAGAGGAAGCATGAAGTTAAGATGCAGCACTTCTTAAAAATCGAATCTTGACAATTAGTCCAAATTCTTCTAAACAGCATGTATTTTGTTACAATTCTAGTGTAAGTATAAAATTTCTAGTAGAAATAATAAGCAAAGAATTGAACTAAATTTCCTGTCTACAGACTACTTATGTTTAAAAATATTGTGAGAAAATAAATAGTTAAAAAAAAAGTGATAAACATTCAGCCTTACATGTACAAGGAATATTTCTGCTTAAAGATCCGCAACAGCTTTTCTTTGGAAGTATGTACCCAGTTTTAAGCACTGCAGCAGTTTTCAGCAAAATGTAATCTCCAACTTTGAATTACCTACATGAAAATAAAAAGAGAACAGAGCAACCAGTTAAATAACTTTTTCCCTTCATTTGTGAATGAGATGGACTTGAACAAATGCACCTGAAACACAGTTATTTAGACTGTCCGTTTTAGCAGGGTGAAGTAAGTACAAAAACAATTGAAAAACATACGACTGTGCCATAGAGAACACATTGGCCATAAGTCCTGCACATTTACAAGTTCTGGATCCTGTTTGACACCTGGTAGATCCCCTTGAGAAGACACCTGTAAGCAGCAGTGTGAAACATGGTTTCGGCTACTGTTATTGCTCTGTTATGTCAAACTGGAGGCGATTTAGGGCTCCCTAGATAAGGCTATGTACCTGCGGCCTGTTTGGAAACTTCCATTATTGAACGAAAGTTCCTGCTTTTAAAGTGGATCCTTTGTTGCCCGCAGACCATGCTGAAACACAACGATTCTCTGTCCAGCAAATGACTTAAGCTTCTAACACTGTAAATGGACGGGGACTTGTCTATGTGAGAGCCCGCTTCAGTCTTCATTGCCTGAAGTATCTGAATTGAAGTCTCTAAATCTCAATCTAAATTGAGAATCTAAATCTCAATCTAATTGAGCTCCCTAATCTACAGAGAAGGATAAAAACATGAATTAAAAAAATGATAAGAAATCATACTAAAAATACAGATTTTTAATATCTGTTATCACTATGCATATCTGTTATCACAATGATATCCGGTTTAGGACGTCTATTTGCTGATATAACTCAGCTATCAGAATAAGGAAGTGTAGTTCCTTGATATAAATCCATAAGTCAATAAAAGTCAATAACTTTATTGCAGTGAGTCACTATGTCAAGCATTTGCATGTTCACCATATGATGGTGAAAGGGGACACAGCATCACAGGTCCTCTAAGAGTTACTACTATTGAGTAGCACAATTTAGAGATGAGATGAAATGAGACAAAAATTAGAGATGCAGATTCTAGTTTCTATAAAGTTGAAGGACTTCATCTTAAAATGGAGGAATAATTCTCTGACTTTATCAGGAGAAAAGGGAGTAGGGGAGAAAGGGATTAGTTCATTAAATGTGCTTGGCTTTCGAAAAGCCTTTTGACAGAAAGCACTCTCAATGGATTACAGACAACATTAGTCACTGATGGGGTAAGAAAAATACTGTCTTGAATCAGAAACCAAAAAGATGAAAAAAACCCTCAAAGACTCATCTGTCTGAAGAAAGATGCGGTCAATGGGCAGAGGCCTCCTCCCTCTGTTCTGTGTATGTTTAGCACTTGGCACCAGTGTGACGTGTTCCATGACTGGTGCCTGACATACTACTACAAAATATAATATAAATTGACAATTAATATAAAACAACAGTAAAACATTAATATTTGGGATGAGTTAAGGTTCCCAAGCCTGATTTTTAAATTAATGATCTTAAAAAAAAAGGAAATCTAATAACGCAAAATTAACAAATGACACAAAAGTCCTTATATCAGTGAATACCAGAGATAGTCACATGAAAATTTGGTAGCGTTATACATGAATACATTTTTTTTCAGGCAGGTACATGTGTTTAAATTAATAGAGTATTTTTAATTACCAGGCTCATTTAATGGGCCTCAGTGGAACACTTCTTCAGGTTAAGAGCAGAATTGTTAATAGTCAAGAGACCAAAGATTGGTCACGTACATGTATTTGTATAAAGGATAAAACTAAATATTACCCAGAAATGTTCCTTAGGATTATTTCTAACCTTTAACACACTTTAAAATGCTGATTAATGAAAGCTGCTTGAAGAAGTGGGAAAATTGTTCTCTCCGCTTATGCCCTAGGAAAGTGACGTGAGGTAAAGGATAAGGTCCATGTATTGAGTTCCAGCCTGAGGAAGGAGACAGGTTGACTTAGCAAGCTAACTCCAGAAGTTGTGGTCCTTTGTGGTGGTGTCCCAGGACAGTATCTGAAGGAAAATCTTAGTGGCGTCTGTTCCCTTCCTGGTGCATTGTCAGTCCACCCGTGCTAAGCAGAGTGAAACGGGCATGTCCAAAGCACTGCCTACCTGCAGCAGTGGCGGTCAGGATCTCCTCTGCTGAGGCAGGAGGGAGAGAGCTTTTCCTGTTTTGTAATCCTCCTCCTTAGGTCCTCACGAACCACTGAACCACAGCAACTTGCTGAAATGCAGCTGGGCCTTTGGTCTCCTTGATTATAGGATTTCTCGTCATGTTAAAATAATGGAATGAAATGTTACTGTTCGGCTAAGCCCTGCACATTAATGCTAAAAACTTTCCACCTTTTAATACTCTATAACACTGAACAATTTATGAACAAGCTATCCCACAGTCACTGTCACTCCAGGTGCTTTGCATGTACCATGCTTGAAATTGCTCTCTGCGAAAACAGCAGTATCCTGTGTATGTAGAAAGAAACTTGCTGCTTCTTAAATGCAGCTTCACAACTGTATTTAACACTTTAACATATTTGAGGGAGAAGAGGTTTTCAATAGACAGCTCAGAGTAACTGTAGCTCTCTACATGTTAGGTCTTTAGACCTCTGATCTCTTTAGATCTGTTAGGGGACACCTGGCTGCTGAAGACCGGGCTTAAATTAGAGTAGCTCTCAGTCTGGTTTGCAGTTGGAAGAAGGGTTATTTGCCTTTGCCACTTTTGAATGCTATTTTGAAATAACATCAGGTGTTCCTTTTGAACCAGCACATGGAGCACCTACACTATTGTTGTGTCCTCATTCTCAGAAACATATACCAGGTGTCTTTGTAGAGTGTTAGCAGATTAAGGAGGAGGAGGGGGAAACCAAAACCAGCTGCATTTGTCCATATATAAAGGAAGTGAGAAGTAGTGAGAAGGCAGTTCAAAGTGTTATACAACTTCTACAGTCCTTCACTTGGGGAAAAAAAAAAGCTACTGCCTGGCATAGCCACCAGATACACATCTTGGGTGTAGTCTGAATAAATCTGATAAAAGAGAGCATGGGGAGAACTGAGTTGACTGCTCAGAGTCCTCTCTGAGCCAATGTTACTGCTGAAAATGAAGCAACCCTTAGCAAAAGAGTGGTGAGAAAAGCATGAGGCTAAGGGTCCAAGAGGAAGATTCATTGGTGGTATCCACCCAAAGCTGAGACACTGTGGTGCTGCCAATGACAGTAATGGCAGGAAGACTCCCTCAAGCTCTTTGAGAAAACTCTGTGTTGCTGGGTGTGAGAATACAGTACAATAATCTGTCAGAGGATAAAAAGTGCTATTTGCTGCCAAATGTATCCTGAGGGTATACACAGAGAGAAAGTTCTAATGATAAATTATAGTCTAATATGTCTGGTAATCATAACTGCAGTGGAAACCACTGACAGTCTTGGCAGCACACTTCAAAATCCTTTCCATCCTGAAATATAACTTCTCTTTTAGATTCCTTCCTGCTGTTGCTCAGGATTGACTGATGCTCTCTTGGTCTTCCTAGGTCAGATAACTACTAAAATTCCTGTAGGAGCCCCAAACATCTTCCTGTATAGATACAGAGACTCACTAGACCTGAACCAGATGTACGTTTTGATGCCTTTATAGAAAGACATTTACAACATCCTACCCTTCTCATTAGAAGGTATTGCAATTTCTTGCAATTTCTAGAAATCTCTTAGAAATTTAGCATAGTTCAGATTCCTTATCTATATTATGTCACTGATCAGACAAGAAATCTAGACCACTTTAAAGAATTGCATGATTTCCAGCCTTATATCTCCTTTCTATGAGATAAAGGGAGAATCATGTTCCAGCTTCCCCAAATTCTTGTAAAAAGCTAGAAGCTGAATGAGAAGTGGGATCGAATCTTAGGCAAGATTAATACAGCACTATGAAAAGGAGGCTTAGGAAAGTGCAAGACTGAAAAAAATGAAAAAGAGGCACAATGAAAACGTTTGTGATAAGATTATGGGTCAAAAGAAACCCAAATCTTAAGGAGAACAAGCATTAATATGTGCCTTTACAGTCCTTTGCTATAGTTAAGGATCTAAGTAATTAATCTTTTAATGTGTGTTTGGGACCTGTTGATTCTGAGCTAACACCGGCGATAAACAAATACCTTAATATGATGATGCAAGCTGTAAATCACACTGATATAAGCAGCTCTAGGCCCTATTCCTCATTCTTACCCCCACGCCTCCCTTTTCGCTCAAGCCGACACAGCTATTCACACGCTCACCTGGGAAGGCTGATCTGGGAACTAATCTGTGGAAGAAAACACCGCTGTGGAAGGGGCACCACAGGGGCAGGCAGGTGAGGCTGGGGATTGCCACCAAACATCCCATCCAGCCAGCCTGGTGCGTGGCAGCCCCCGGAGCGCCTCTCGCCTTGCGCCGGCGCACGCGGCCGCACGAGAGGCCCCGGTGCTCTGCTCCGCTCCCCCTGGGCACGGGGGCGCTCAGCATCCTTCCTTGCGTGCCTCCGTGGTGTCTTCCATGGGGAACAGAGGTGCTGCGGCAGGATGCAATTCACAGGACTCAGGATGCATTCATTTCGTGCAAGAAGAATGGTGGCATTTAATATACGTATTTTTGTCAGTTTGTTATTTTGCCGTATGATCTAATGTAGCTTTTTCCTCCCCTTCCCTGGCACCAGACTGGCTATTATTTATTTATAGAGCACAAAAATATGGGCTAAGCTCTTAAAAAAAAAAAAAAAAAGATATGGGAAAGGTGTGGTCTCTTCCTCTGAGCACTAGCAGTCTAACTTTAGATGTGATGAGATAAAGTGGGCGAGACAAGACAGGAGGGCTTGATGGGCTCATGGACAAAGATGACAACACAAATACATGAAGTTTCCTGGTGAAGGCATTTTAGATGCTCGTGTTTTATAATAATATTGTTGATTCATGGGAAATCATTATTTTGTCACTATAAACTCAAATAGAATTTAGAAATAACTAACTTTCTCAACCTTTGGAACAGTGGTTCTGAAAAATTCTACTGCAAGCCATCTTCATGCTGCTATTTTGCCCTTTTCCTTTTTGTTGTGAAACAACAGTAATGTTAATGGTTCAGTAAAACCTAATATAGAATTAAAAATACTAGAAAATTTAAAGCAATTTTAGCAGTAAAGAAATTTAAAATAAACCTACATGGGATAAGATACTGCATGGGAAACAGCTCTGAAATCCAAAGTGAGAAGTAGCATGATCAAAAAAATAAAAGGGAAGTTTGAATTTAACTTTTTTTTTTCCTTCAGGCAAAACATGAGTCTCTGTGACACTTGCAAAGAGAATGTTTCAAGAATTGAAGAGCAACACAAAATACAGTAAAAGCCTAAATGAGAAATTTGTCTGAAATTATGGAAAAGACAGAGCCTTAGAAAAAGGAATGGAAGGATCTCCATGAGTTCTAGCTATTCAGACAATGTAGAGGGAAAAAAAGAAATAATCTCTAATATGGTGGACTGGAAAGATGGTTGCATTTCTGACACTGAGCTGAGTCATGAAGAAAATCTAGATAAAGCATACAAAGAAATACAGAACAAATTAACATGCTCTAATTTCTCCTTAATCTAAAGAGGGTTCAGTCATATGGTGGCCAGCTGTAAGAGACAATCCACAACATATCACTTAATATCCTACACCCAGTAACTTTTCCATATTCTTTTGTTAAATTAAACGTATCGAGTCATATTTCATTAAGAATAACAAATTGTGTGTCACTTGAATCTTGTCTGTCTTCATTGTTTTTTAATTAGAGTCAAAACACTATTTAATAAGATAACTTCTTTGCCCCCAAAATTCACACAAATAGTAGCTGTCCATCTGTAATTGTCTGAGACATCCTATTTGTAAGGTATGAATTTATTTGATTATCTGGCTGTGGGATCTGTTCTCAGAAGGAATTATCATGCAGTTAAGGGTCATTGACAATGTTGATATCACTTCTGAGAGAGAATTTGCCTCAGGCTTTCTTATTTATAGAGAACCATCAGGTTCAAACACAGGCAACTTTTGATATGAGGAGGTCCTTTATATTTTTGGGTGGCTCCCAAATGGCAAATACAAAATGCCTTGGGCCAGACTTCACACTGCCCATAGCACAGAATCTGGTGAGCCTGTTGTGTTTAAAAATACAGCACTTTCTGAGAAGAATATCTTAAAAAGATTAAAGAGTGTATTTCCATTCTGAGACTGCAAGAGGCAAACATACCCCAGGACCAGCCTGTCTTAAGGTTTTTCTCAGTGTAGGTAGGTTTGGCCCTGAAAAAGTATCATTTGCTGTGTTAGTCTGCTCTATTGCTCCTTAAAAGCGCTGTTTGTCACAGAGCTCCCTCCCTTCTCAGCCCAGGTAAAGGCTGTATCGTGAGCCCGGCTCTTGGATGCATCCTAGTGTTTCTCTGTGGCAGCAAAGGGCAGCCCTGGGCTTCCAGAGCCTTGCCACGCACTGGCGATAAGTTCTTCCCTGCACGTCCTTTCTGCCAATTGCTCTTGGCAAAGGGACCGGGGAAGACTATTGTTGTTGCTGGCTGTTATCTCTGCCTCTGGCTGCACTTGGCAGAGGTGCAAATCCATCTCTCTGGTGTGGAAACAAGCTGCTGGACTCTGGATGAGTCACTTCATTAATAAACAAAGAGCTACAGAGGAAGCGGGAATCAGTCTTAACAAAATAAATGCATAAAAAGTTTACTGGATGCTATGATGTTTGTCCTCCCCTGCATGACACTGTTTTATCTCAGGCCCCAGCCTTCCTATCAAAAAATGGGAAAGTTAGTAGTTTATCAAATTTTAATCAGCTTAAATGTTGATGCATTACTTACATAGCATGGAAAGTATTTTCTATGTTGTTTCTGCCGAAGGTGGGCTATTTTAAATTATTAATTCATATATTTTGTTCTGGTTCTGTGACTTCTCTGCTTTACAGACTGTACCATTGTTAACAGAAAAATTGACCATAATCTACCGGGTACCCTATTGCCGCCAGGAAGTCTGAGCCAGCTGCTCTGCAGGAAGCTCAAGACTAAGTATTAAATTCTTGTGAAATTTTCTTTTGTTGTGAAGTGGAAGTATATGATCAGATTTGAGTACTCTGTACTTGTATTGGGGGTTGCAGGGTGGTTTTCTTTAGGAGAGAATTTCTGTCTTTTCTCCTTAAAACAGCCACCCACTATAGGCAAGGGAAGATTTCATTTGGAGTAGCCCTCAGGATGNACAGAAAAATTGACCATAATCTACCGGGTACCCTATTGCCGCCAGGAAGTCTGAGCCAGCTGCTCTGCAGGAAGCTCAAGACTAAGTATTAAATTCTTGTGAAATTTTCTTTTGTTGTGAAGTGGAAGTATATGATCAGATTTGAGTACTCTGTACTTGTATTGGGGGTTGCAGGGTGGTTTTCTTTAGGAGAGAAGGGAAGATTTCATTTGGAGTAGCTCTCAGGATGTGGCCAGAAGCACCATTATATTGATAGGGGTGTTAAAAAGAAGGCCTAGCACCCTGAGGTTGCTTGACTCTCATGATGCCTATGAGAGCAGTGCCACTCTTCTCACGGCAGTGCTGGGACAGTCCGTATTTGTAACAGGAATGTCCATAGCCACATCTCCCTCCAGCTTCTCTTATGATCACAAACCAAACTCACTCCCTGAGATATTCCAACCGTTGGTCCCCACACAGCCATATCACAGTTCCATGATGTTAAAATAAAAACAAGATATGCTACACTTTACAAGGAAAGCTAGAAGCAAAATCACCCATAGGCAAACCCTGCTACCTCACAAAGTAGTAAACCCCACAAATGCAATGCTCGTTAGATAGAAGGCTTATTTAGAGTGAACTCTTACTAAGCAGGAGCAACAAAGCATTACAAGTTTGGCACAGACAGCAGCCACCAGCTTGTCTTTCATTTCAAGGCCCCAGAAAGTCTGTCCAATGGTGTGGATATATTTGCTTTGCAGGAAGAAAAGGATTCTTTGTAATTTCCTAAGAGCACATCCCCCCTCTCTCTCTCTGCCTCAAGCCACCACACCATGTGTAGTTACCCCTGTACCACTTTTCAAAGCCGTGCAAGATCCAAAGACACCTTACCTGCAACAGGGTGTTTCTGCAAATGACACTTTGTTGGACTGTACTTCTTCCTGTCCAATATTAACTGACAGGTCTAACTCTGGAACAAAGCCAAAGATGACTAGCAATGTTGAGTCTCCTCACTAAGTACTTTGGGGAATACATCTGTGTCTGAAATACAACAACCGTAAATAGGATGGGACCTCTTCTTAAAGAAAAAAAGAATGCAACAGCATACATTAAAAGAAAACTAAATTAAAGGCATTCCCTGCATTATATAACTAATTATGGATTAGACAGCTTGTTATATAAGTATGTGGTGGGAAATATATTGTCTGCATAAACAAAACTCATATAAAGAACATAGCTAAAGCTAAGTATCTAATGAAATGCTCTCATCTATGTAAGAAAGTGGTGTGCAAAGCACAGCACTCAAGTTAGGAAAGGTTATGATGATATTTGCTTTAAAAGCCAAAGGAAAGTTTCCTAAGTGGAGTCCTTTAAATTTAGTATGGGCAACTTTCCCAGAAGGTTTCATCTAGAAAGGATCAGTCAGTCAGTAAGTGTAGTATAGACTGCAAATCAATTGTATGTTATGTAAAAGCCAATTCCTTAATTTGTAAAACTAAGATGGACAGAACACATTTTTCTTTCTATTCTTGAATCATACAGAAATTTGAGTAGACACAGCACTACCTTCTCTGAACCATTTACTTTATTAAAGACTTTTATTCTTTCATTTCCAGATTAAGTCTCTTAAGGTTACTTCTCCAAAGTTCTATTTATTTTCATTATTCTTTCCATTTCGGTGATAGGCCTTCTGAGATGAAGTAACAAACTATTTTTTTGTTATTGCTCTTTATTTTTCTCTTAATACTACCTTATTTCTCACATTTGCTTTACAGCCAAGACTGCTCAGCTCTCTGCAGCAACATGAACATCTTTTTTCCTAAATGATTTAGTAATTTTGAAGTCTAGCATACATGAACAGTCCAAACTGTTCTTTAAATCATATGACACTGTGATCAAAACTCCATCACGATGTCAGATTTTCTGCTCATTGTTAGGTCCTTCTACTTTTCCTTCTCATCCTTTCTAAATGTGACTGAATATTTTTTTGTCATATGTTGATTTTACCACCCCACAGTTTGTGCCTTTCTCCAAATCAAATACCAAACTGTGCCAGCATTAGTACAAACCTTGGGGGAACTCTGCTTAGCCTTACTTAAACTCTATGAAAACAACTCCATATCCACCTTTTCCATTAAAGTCTTAGACTTTCTACCGTAAAGTAAAACAAGTTGACCTTTTCATATTTTAAAAAATAAATAAATAAAATTAAGAACTCAGCTGGCAACCTCTGATTTAGCTCTACTGAGGGAGAGCACAGTCAGGGATGAGGTATGGGTAGAGGAGGAATGTCAGACCTCAGAGGGCACCAGCGAGGATTATGAAGACCAGCACGGAGCAGAAAAGAAAGAAGAAAGAAACCAGAAGTGACTGCGTCCCGCCAGGAAACAGCTCCCAAGGGGTGCTCACATAGCACACAGGGAGGCCCTAAAACTGATGCCGACTTTTCTCGGCTGTATCATGGGCATCTGCACGTTGAAAGATGGGACTGCTTGTCCTTGACCATCTCCTCTCCCGCAAGTGCAAAGGCAGCTGTTGTATCCCTTGCCAAGAGCTTATGAAATCCGAAAAACAAGTCATAAAAAAGCAAAAAAGAAAAAAAAACCCTCTCCAGTCCTCCCAGATATAATTACACAAAATAACAACAAAAATAAGGTGGCTCCTGGCACTTTTGGTGTTCTGAGGCGTTTACTGTTTTGAGTCTCGACTGCGGTAACGTGTAGGACGCATAAACAGTGAAGTTGGCCAACCAGATGGGGCACGCAACCTGCTAATTGGGGAAAGTCTGCTCTTGTATCTGGCCACCAGTTGACAACACATCAGCCCCCGGAAAGTCAACCTTTTAAAAGATTTTTTTTAATTATTATTTTAAATACTGTCTGGAACGCTGCTCTAAAATTAAACAAAAATACATTTGTTAGGGTGAAGGAAAATATTTTCTGAATATATATTAGCTTTCATCACTCTTCTGCTTACAACATTCAATAGCAAGAATTACAGGAAATGAATCTAATTGCAAATACCATGTCTTGTCTGTCTCTATATATACTATATATATATATATAGTACCACTATCCCTAGGGCTATTTGGCTTTACTCTTTTTTCAGCTCAGTATAGATTACACAAATTGGCATCCTAGGAGTGAGATATTGCAGTTAACACAACATGCAGCCAATCTGGTGAGATATTCATTAAAAAATTATTTGCATGCCCAACTCAGTCGCTTGATGGAAAGGAGTAGCTTTTAACACCTTTTATTTTCTTTTCAGTTTTATAGAATGAATTTTGAGGCTTCATGGCTAAATCACTCTACAGTGAAATAAAAAGTGAAAATACTATTTTCTGCAGACATTAAAATATTCTGAATGGATAATACACCCCACTCTGTATATGATTTAAAAAAAAAAATCATTGCATAAGGTTTCAGGAACACATATCCTACAATATAGTTATTTTTAAGCATATTACAACTTCCGTCATCTGATCTACTGTTTAGCAGTCTACCACTGAGTTTAATTTCTTCTGATCAAAGGGCTTCATCTTTATGATTCTATAACCCAGTAAGGATCTGACGGCTTTTAGTTAACCCATTGCGTATACATCTTTACATGAACCCATGCACACTGACAGTACTACATAGACAAACTACGTGCTTAGAATTGAGAAAGGTGGTATCTGAAAAAATGTTTTATCCTGTAAGTATTTGACTTTTCAATTACATAACTGTTACCAGCTCAGTGAATACTTGAGCTGTTTTAATAGCAGAAAGAGTTTACTATTTTTTTAATTTTGTAAAATTACATTGCCATCTCAACAGTGAGCTGAAAAGAAGCCAAAGAGTACGTTTAAAAAGTAGACCATAAAGCCTGTTGGAAGGCTGAATCTGGTCATCAGTCATAACAATGAAGCCTTTTGAGCTCCATCAATATAACTGTGGAAACCATTAGCCTACATCCATACCACAGGTGATGAAACAGAACATAAAATGAAAATAACTTCACTTTTATATCCCCATTCATTCTTCCAGAACTGGCAGATAGGAAAAAGAAAGATATTTGAAGTAAATTTAGCTTTATCATGTCTTCATTCATATAAAAATCACTGTATGCAAAATATGACATGCAAAAATCACTACCACAAAGCTGGTCTACAATGCCATTTTGGCAAGCTTCCCTTCTGCACCTTACAGCCAGTGGCAATACTGTTGGGGAAAAAAAAAACAAACAAATGTTAAGTTGTAGTGATTTAGTTGAACTGTAACGTAGCAAACACGATAATACTATTAATTATTCCATAAATCATAAATAGATTAAATGTAAACCTGCAAAGATAAATTCACTTTTAAAGAAAATCTTATGAAATTTAGGTAGTACGAAAATAGCGATAACGTTTACAACTTGTTAAGAGTGTTACTATGCAAGTGCATCTTTAAGATTGTACCCGATTACAGAAATGCAATGTAAATCCTAGCCATCTACTGACTTAAAAAGAATTTTGCTACCAATTTCAACAGGATTTCATCCTTCTGATTGCCCAGGCATAAACAGAATGTACTATGGATGCACGTAAGTGCATGTTTTGAGTTTATTACCTCCTTTGAACCTGGTAGGATGGCTCAGTCAAGTTCACTCCAGCTAGTCAGAGCTATATGAGACATAGATCTTCTCATTAACTCAGCAGTCTCTCTTTTGTTCTTCTTTTTTTTTTTTTTTAATAAGGTAATTTAACTTATATGTTTTTATATGCTTCCCATGTACGACCACTTTCTTCAAAGTTCCTCCAGAAGCAAGAATGAGAAGAGGTGCTATTAGGAGCTTCACTCTGTATATGATTTGATGTTCATGATGTTCATTTGATGTTCATGCTCTAATTTGCTGTTTTCTTGCTTTACTTTTGCAAACAGATGTCAAAATTAATATAATAGTATATCGTTCTCTATATTACCTTACCAAAATGCTTGATTTCTAATGTAAGTAAGTACTAATGTAATGTAAGTAATGCTTCTTCAGAAATATTTTGAATCATCTTGGTTACTAAATGCCACTAGTGAACTCTTCCAAGAGCGTCAACTCTCTTGCTAGAAGCAGCATTTCAGATTTCTGGATGTCTATAAAACGATCCAAATTTACAACCCCGTCTAAGTACTATTGACATATGAATTAATTGATGAATAAACTGAATAAGCACTTAGAGCACCTGCAAAAGCAGTATCTGACTGCTTTGCAGGACATTTACTCTTCCTTCCTTTACACTATCCAAACAGATTACACAAAATGAGCAAGGAGAGCAGCTGCAGATAGCTGTTTCAGGGGGACAGAAATGAGACCAGGACAATGCTGCTCAGAGTAGCTTCCCTTGAGATACAGAAAACGAAGGTAAAGATATTTTTTCACTACTCTTTTTTTTCAAGTTAACTTCCTGATATGGCGCACTTCATATGCTATTCTACCAGGTTTATTTTACAGAGCTAAAATGGCAAAACCTGCATCCCTCTTACAGTTTCCTATTTCTAAGCAAGTTTGGTTCAAGGTACTTTGCTGTCAGACTCCTGTTTCTTCCACACATAATTCATGCAACTGCTGCTGAAGGACCCTTAAGAAAGAAACCATGCCTGCCACTGGACAAAGGAGGATGTAAAAGCACTTCATTGTTCCTGCTACGAAGAAAAACAATTTGCCACAGCCAGACCTCACTCTCAGCAGTGCCAAGTGCACGGTAATTTATTACCTCTGGATGTCTGATTCTAAGTGAAGGAAACTGGAATGTCATACCTTCATTCATAACACCGTCTCATGGAATTATTTTTTCCGGATTCCTGGGAAGTTGAAATATTTGAGAAGAATATCAGGAACTGTTGTTTTAGTCTGTTTGGTGAGTAGATAATTGCCTTCCAACTCTATTCTTTCAGGAAATGATGTGAGTGTTGCATTGTTCCTAGACGGGCGCAGCGATGTTTTTTAACAAGACACATACATATATATTTTTAAAAGAAACAAAACACAACAAAAACATGCGGTCTAAGCCACTGCACTGAAGCAGACTTTTTGAATCTGGTGTAGATAAGAAGTTGGCCCCAGACAACTTGTCCACATTTTGCATAACTAAGAGCATTCTTTAGAAGGGAGGTAAGCAACACTTTGTGCTGAGGAAAAAAGAAATCTAAAACAAAACCCCTTATGATGTGGGAGTTAAAAGCTTATTATGTTAAGTGATATCAAACATGACCAGAAAAGGCCCCAGGGAGAAATTAGACTTTTTTATTGGATTCTGTGGGACAAACTGGCCTGGGAACTTGAAAGCATGGGGAAGGTGCACGTGGAAATCACATCATATATGCAGAATAATTTCTTACCATGTGAAAATTATTTTGAAATAGTTTTCAGCTAAAGTTTCTCTTTATGGCAGCCATTTCAAAGGGAGTGTATTGAGGCAATGACCTCCAGTAGCACTAATACAATAGCTGCTGGATAACCTCTTTGTGGTCTCAGTCCAGTTCTGTGCAGACAGACAAAATATAATCAGCACTGAAACGCCTAACAGCACAGGCAATGGTTGAACATCTGATTCTATTTTGACTGAAGACAATAGCCAAATTTCAAGTCAATTTTTGGATTTCAATTTATTTTTTGATTAAAGTGGTCCTGGAAAAAGTACAAAGCGGGAACCACCATTTCTTCTTTAGAAGAGGCTGCAAAGGACAAAGGGGAAACGTTCACATGCTGCCGTGACTTTTCTTTTTCCATCTTTACCACATCACACTTCTCCATGACTTTACCTTCTAAAACCAAAAGAACAACCAGAAGAATCTCAAAGAACAAAGCAAAGTTGGAGAAAGCTTTCACATTTTGTGATCCCTGTGGGATAGTGACCGTAGCAAATATCAATGATCACCCTATAGCAGCCTGATTTAGGGAACTGCTTTTCCTCCCTACTTCAACATCCAGTCAAGAAACAAAAAGCCAACAATTAAACAGATCTCCTGTTATATAAAACTATCTGTTCACTGATATTTTAAATGAAATTGCATTTGCTGTACCACCTGCAGAGCACATTGGCAACAAAATTTCAGAACACCACACATCCTGGTCACCCAAGGTATATTGTTTTACATCCAGAAATGATGCCCTGTTGAATAGAGAGTTTGGGCCTTCTTCTCATAGACACCTGTATATGCAATGAGCCTTACACCCACAAAATGAGCCACACCAGTTGTGCTCTTCCACTTTTGCAACACAGTGCTTGCCATTTATTCTGATGATTTTTTGAACCCATTAAGATTTTGATACTTCAAAGGACAATTTCTCCTTGAGATTCCAAACAAATTAGTTGTTTGCAAACCAAAGTGATAACTTTACAGATCATCAATGTTATTTACAGTTTTTATTTCTAATCTTTTAGAAAAGCTTTTGGCTTAATGAAATACTCAATTTTCTTTCAAATTAGTACATTGGAGGGATGCACAGTATTTCCTATTTATGTAATTCAGCTTAGAGGCTTTCTAGGTGACATAGTAAATATTGGAACAGACTTACAGCCATCTGGAGAGAGGATTTTCAGGAACCGGAATTTATTTCATGAGGCCTAAAAACATCTGGAAAGGACAAACTTGGGTCTACTCATAAAGGGCTTCCTATGACCTCAAGCAATCCGGAACTAACTTTTCAGAAGCTAAAGCTACTGAAAAAGGCTGTACAATACCTAGAGGGTATATTAGAACAATAGGTAGTTTTGCATATCCTGGTTTGGGAAAGCACTGGTTGTGCATCAGCCTACAAGCTTTGCAAAGCATAATTACAAATTTACTTCATAATTAACTCTCAAAGACCACTGAAAATGCTCATCTAGGTCCTGCAGCGTTTGCTGCGGCCCAAGAACAAAACATTTTTTGACCTCTAGATTACAGAATAGGGATCATATGTTATAAAATGTCAGATAAATTTATAGGTCATGTCAGTCTCAAAATGTTAGTAATGATTAGTAAGTAAAAGCCACAAAAGCTGCTTTGATTCTTTCCAACTTTATTACATACATTGGCTGTCAAAGAACAATGGTACGTAGTTGCAGGTCTCCTTGTATCCACCCAGTGAGCTATTAGGGACAAAGATTGTAGAAATGTAAGTTTCAATTTGAATTTCATAAACAAATTTTAAAATTACTATCCCATCAGTCTTTAATGCAATTGTCCTGAAAGATCGTATTGCTCAGCTTTCTCCAACATGTGATTTTTACACAGTGAAGAAAAAAAAAAAAATCAGGACTGCCCAGGCCCAGATTTGGCCCTGAAAAAAGATTTTAAGGAGGCAGTCTGAAACTTAGGTGGATACCTGTGCTAGACTCGTAGTCAGGATGCACAAATCTGAGCCCTTGATCTTCAGAACCACAACTTTGAAAGGACCTCTGCAAGCCTCTTTCCTAACAATACCGGCTGACGGGCTAGGCAGTTTCCTCTGATACCAGGATATTCAGCAAGACTTTTACTACTGAGCTCTTAAAATGAGCTACCTTCCTAAAAACAAGCAATATCTTCCAAACCTGTGCACTACCTGGACATTTCATTTTTTTCCGGTAATACTTCAATAGATTTCTCAAGCCCTTCTTTGGGAACTTTGGAGTGTTGTGGCTGTGGTTCAAGCAGACAGCCTCATCAAACTACAACCTGACCAAATACCGCATACAGTAGAAAAGAGTATGGCAAATGTAGGCTGCTCCTTCTGCATCCCTTTCTACATATGAGATCATACATATTTGTATGTACTTGCCCCTTTAGTCCATAGAAATTCACCTAACTTTTGCATCTTCATAAAGTAAGATGATATTTTATATAAGATCTCCTTTCAGACTTTCTGTGGTGATGGAAAAGATATGCCCATAATTGTCTTGAATAAAGTTAGCATTACTTTGCTCATTACTATACACAAAACTGCCACCTACTGCCACTGTGAAGGTATTGCATCTAATACTGAGCACCCTTCAGAACTGAATAGAGTACTATACTTTCAAGGGCTGAAAGAAATCTTATATAATACTTCCTTTATAAATTATGCATTCAAAAAAAAAAAAAAAGTTTTGACTTTCCCCTCTCTTTTAAAAATCTATGCTATTTGGAATTTGTGAATAATCCTTGATTAAATGATTTATAAAAGCTGTATTACTCATTAAAATGCTGCTACAGTAGCTGCAATCATATTTTCCTACGGAGTCTACTGTGTCTTGAAAAACGGAAGGCAAGCTGGACTAGCAATAACAGGTATACTGCATCTTTACCTCTTTGAGAATACAAACAATAATAATAATTGGTTTTTTAAAAGTTTTATAATGTCCACAATTTTTACTACGGCATGATCTCTGTCAACAAGCATTAACACTGTCTCAAATCGCTTCTTAAAACTTGATCCCCAGCCCTGGGCAGCAGTAAAAGATGGAAGTTTAAGGTTTTCATGTCTGGCACTGAGTCTAACTTCAACATATGAAAAACCCTAATTAGGAGACATGGGTACTACAGATGATATCAAACGATATCACAAAAATGACACTACCTATCAACAGTATTTTGCCCCAACATTCTTCAGAAAAGCTTACAGAAGACTGTTTTAGTCTTAAAAGCTCATTTTAGATTTACATAGCGTATGGTGATCTGAATAATATCGTTTGATCTACTTACAAAAAACCGTGAATCAGAACCGAGGGCAGGAAGACTTCCCAAGGCAGACGGCGCTTTCCAGCCGCCCCGCGCGGGCTCGCGCTGACACCTACTGGGGAATCCTTGGCAAACCCAAGTCATAGCCCCGACACGGGAGGCTTTTCAGCTCTGCAGGCAACTATAACCAGTCATCGACCACACACCAACAGAATCAGAGGATAACTCGGTTCATTTTCAATTTAATTTGTCTAATGAAAAAATAGTGGTTGAGGAAATCCTTTACAAAGGGTAAATGAAAATGATAGAGTAAGCCCAAAATTCTGCCTGTAATAATGGATTTTTTTCCTATTACTTAATGTTGGTGTTAAATATTACCTAGTATTAGCATAGCAAGAACAAATAAATCATCTTTCTCTCTCCTCAAAAAAAAGGGTCCTGAAATGCAATATATCCCAAAGAGATAGTTTAATTTTTTTTAAATATGGCAATAGACAAAACTATAATTCTTAAACTACTGAGTTATTACTTTTAAATACGTTTTCATGTGAAAAAAGCACCTGCTGATTGCTGTGCATGTGTTAGAATTGAAAGACTACATGAATATTGCAATGATTATATGACACCAAACACAATTCTACCTACTAACCACAGAACCAGAGTTTAGTATAATAATGTTACACAAAACATTATATCCATAATTTGATAAAAGGAAAGATTGCAAAACTCACTTCCAGCATTAGAAATGTAATCAGATGCTGAACACCCAATCCAGCTTCGTAAGAACCCAATGCAAACTTTTATCATTTTACATGGATTAAATCATTCCTCAAAGATTTGCAAAGCTATTATAATGTTTTAATCTTGAAATATTACAAATATAAGCTAAAATGCTTCCATAAACAAACAGCGTAAAACAACTTTGAAACTACTCTATTTCTCCCAGTTGGTTAAGACTCTGTGCTGGATCCAGAACTTGAAACCTATGAAGATGCTGCAGAGCACTGTGGTGTCAAGTCTGACCACGCTTTCACTTTACTTGGGCACTGCTAAAGAGAGGGACCTTTCTCTACCTGTTAGATATTGACATAAGAGATTATAAAATTGACATAGGAGATTAAACATAGCAAGTTTCTTTTTCTTTTTTAAGCACTATGATATAAAAATAGGTTTTGTCTAAATATTGGCAAGTTCCTCCAAATGCAATTTATGCATTTCAAAGCACCTCAAAAACTACATCATTTGCATACAAAAAAATGAAAGTCACTTAATTCAGGATATTTTTCAGGTAGTCCCCCTACGAGATAAGGCTAAGAGCTGGACACGGAAAATGAAAAAATGTCATTTTTAGCATAAAAATGTCTGTATGGTTTTAAAAGAGGAACATATTTTCAGCACCATTATTCAGAAGAAGCTTTTCAAAGAATCAGGAGACCCAGAAGTTTTTGGAAATACCTCTTTATTTTCCAGTGGATATCCGACTTGCAAGGCTTGTATCATTGCGTAAGAGCCCTCAAACTGAAGGACTACTAAATTCTACAGCTCCAGTGCACAGTTAATGAGATATCTAAATTTTAATAAAAATTATCAGTGCAAAAATAAAATGCATTCAGAATACAGTTAGAATACAGTAATTTTGTTATAAACATACTTGGGCTTTGGGTACATATAAATTTTATAAAAGAGAAGTCACCTTCAGTTGTCCTCAAAATGATGAGAAACTACTCCAGACTCAACTTTAAACAAGAACTATTCATAAATGAAAGCCTGAGCTTAGTTATAACATTCATCAGCAAATAAGCTGAAAAATACTGCAGAAGTCACCTCCTATTTAAATGAGAGCTGTTCTAAAAGAGGCTTTCCTCTTTTTCAAGTGTGGGATACTTTTGAGACATCTATGGTTTTTTCCATCCGCAACAGAGAATTCCCAACATTCCAGCATGCCCCAGTGTCGGCAAGTCCTCTTTTCAATCCAGATACATGACGATGATTGATGAAGCTGTCGGGCTTACAGTAGCAGACAGAGAAGCTTGGCAGGAATTCAGTGTTATTGAAAGAAATCTCAAATACTTATTTCATCTCCTCTACTAACCTTAATCACACTATCAACATGCTGCCAGGAATGGAGCCTTGACACCAAGCCATAAGCTTACACAAGTAACCATTGTTAGCATACAGCTGCTGCAATACAGGTAAAGGGTAAATTCTTCATATTTTTACCTGTTTCCATTCCATACTGAAGAGCAGTTAAAATGTGAAAAGATATTTCCTATACTATAAGTTAATTTGTTTCAAAAATGTAAATTTCATTAAGTTATGATGTCTCATTTTGCTTAATTAATGAATGGATTAACTTCTTCAATTATATTGTTGCTAATTGCAAGTATTAAATAAAGGAAGCACTAACAGGAGCTTAACATACTCCATGAATTAGTAAGAAAACAGGTTGGTACTACAGCTGTTTTACCATTAATCCGCTCATTTGTACCACAAATACAGAAACAGAAATCTTTCTCTATTGTTTTATCAATTAACAAAATTCTGTCAAGCTTATCTGCTAAGTAAACCAACAGTAAGCCACATCAAATATTTAAGATAAACACTGTGCTAGCTAAAATACAATACAAAGACCAATGTGCTTCTCATGATTACCTCCGAACTTGTTTTGGCTTTGCTTGGAATAGTAATGCCTAAAGAAAAGATCTGAGAGAGGGAGAGTGAGTGGATTTGTTGTCCAAAATCACTTAGATACTTGTACTGGTATGTTAGCAAGAATCATTTAAATCTCAGCTCAGCTTAATAATACTTTGGATGCAAATGCCCAAGTTTGAATTATTGACTTAAACCACACTGAGATTTTTTCACCATTGAATTTTCAAAACCTACTGTATTATGTAACACAAGCTGGTTTTCCTGAAATCCAAGAGATTTATAGTTTTCCCAGTTAGGCTCCAGCCATAGTTAACTGAAAATTAGTACATGTATTATATGTACTTTAGGGGGAAAGTCCTGTGATTGCGTACTGGGATATTTACCATTCAATATGGCTCTATTTTCCCTAGTGATATGATACTGTCTGCACACGCAAGTAACTCCAGCTTGCGTCTGTGAGCTGATGTAGTCACACAATACAGTTTCCAGTTGAACCTTCCAACACACTGAGAAATACTGGCACTCCACTGACCCTGAAAAGAACAAGCGTGGAGAGGCACTTCAGCTGAAAGTATGCAAACCTTTGCTTCCCATACCAAAGCCGTGGAGGAGATTCTCCTTTTCTCTTACTTGTTTCAGCTTTCCAAAAGAATCTTAGTTTGGCGAGCCGGAAGCAGCTGGGTATTGGCACATAAAAAAGTTTTAAAAAGAAACGTATTTGGCCAGTTCTTTCTCCATGTGGGCATACTGCTCCTTGAGGCGCTGCATGGCCTTTCTGTGCTCCTCGTCCACCTCTGCTCGTTTGCTCTCTTGGTCTTTCATGAACGTCTCCCACTGGGCCACGCGCTTCTCGTCTCCAGCTCTTAGCTTGTCAGCCTGGAGGGGAGAGCAGGAAAATGGGAAGTTTTAACAACCACTTTCAGATTACACAGGGGCTTTAGTGAGGCCATGAAATTAGATAAGGTTAACGTATCAGAGAAAATGGACTTTTACTTCAGCAGAAGGTAAAAGTAGGAAGATAGGTATTTATATTTATGTGGTATAGTAAATGCAGAAGAAATTACGATGTTTACAATGCCTTTTACATGATAATACAAGCAGTAGCAGCATCCCATGCTGCAGTCTGGTAACCACATAAAATTAACTACATAAAAGGAAAGTCACTTTAAAATTGCTAGTCAACTTCTGCCAGCACCTGAAGAATACACCGTTGCAGCAGTTGCTCCTCTGATTACTGATGATACGAAAAGGCCTACAACACTGCAGCTGATATAAGCAGGGATTATCTTGCAAACTCAGATTCCCTTTTTAAATGAACTTCTGATCGCAGGAAGGCAATATTTGGTGTTTTTAGCTCGTTACAAAAAAAAAAAAAAAATCACTACAACAATTTTTGTTTTTAGTTTGGGGTTTTGGGAACTGCATGCTCACATAAAAACTCAGAAAGACCATCATTTAAGAAGCATCTTTATCTATTTTGGGAGAGGTTCTCAGTAACCAAATTAAAAATAATTTAAATAAAATGTAGAGTGCACTACCACATTATGTATGATACGGATTAAAAACGCATTGGAATCAGCAATACCATGGGCTGATTTATGTGGAAAATATTAGGCCCACTATATTTTATATTTGTGACTGGTAGACAAAACAGTATGTTAGCCAATTATGTATGTCCATTACATAAGCACACACACATCACCAGAGATGAAAGGATCCACTTCAACACTTAAGACACAACATCTTTTCCTTACTGTTTGCAGTGTCAGTTACACCTAAATAAAAGAATACGTCTGTGTTTCACAACAATGAAGATGGTTAATAAAACCATGCATAAATCATCTACGTCAGCCAACACTTCAGTGTTTTGCTCCTCTTTTCTCAAGCCCTGCTACTTCCCTCAAATGTCCCATTCAATGAAATATGTTTTTACACACTAGAATAAATTTTTATAAGTAGAACACTTCCTCTATACTGTAGTGTGGAAGTTCAGCACAGTCAGATACAGTCTGGGTGAAAAACCCTCTAGCATAGAAAGGAAAAACTAAAACACAAAAAAGACACAGAAATTCAATGTTTTGAAAGTGTCAGTTAGCATTTCTGTTTTAGCCAGCCAGCTCTCACTGTGATTTATGTCTAATAAAGTCATACATCATAAGGCAGTTGTTCTTATGTTTGCACCATCGCCAGCAAGAGAGAGAACATTAATCAACAATGACCATTTTCTATGTTCAGAATTGCAGAACAAGAGTAAATAGTGTTATTCAGCTTCATTCTTTTAGATGTCCACCATTAAATGAAATGCAATGAAAACCCCTTTATGTAATCTTTACTGCACCACGTGATAAGTTCTGTTCTTTAAGAAGACACATTACAGGTTAAACGCATCATTTTTTACTGAGAAGTGTTTCCTATACTATGTAACAATATTAAGCCAAGATCTGCTTTGCTTGTAACACACACAATAGTAGCCACTAACTACTAAAAAGACAAGGAACTTGGGTGTGTGTGGCGGGGAAGAAGGAGATCTGACCTTCACCTCAGTTTTTCAAACTGTTAGTGAATTGTACACTGTCAGGATTACAAAGTGCCTACCTGAACCACTCACTTCTATATGAGCCGATGTTCCCGAAAGGCACTTGAATGGCTTAAAATAAACATGAAATGCATGTTGTCATTTGCATCTTCCATTTCTATTCAAGGATATAAAATCATTTAGCTGGTAAAACCACTGCAGAACTCAGGGAGCATGAAGATAAATAAATTTAAGTTATCAAAATACTGATCTAACTCCTTTTGCCTCCAAAAAAAGTCTCTTTCTTTCCCCTTCTCAATAACTCTTTTTTCCCCTCTTCTCTGGCACAAGAGAAATGACACTGAGAAATAAAGTGATGCTACAGCTAGTGGTACAGCCAGGCTATCTGAGTTGCCTAGCATACATGCTTAGTTAGAGCAAGGTTTATGTTGGAAACAAGGCAACCAATAACAGTTTGAAAAACTTCAATGTAGAAGTTCAACAAACATCTTACGGACTGAGGCTCTCCCTCCAGATCACAAATCCAAACCCAACTGGTAACAACAGCACCTGCAAATCGTGAACACGGTGTTGAGCAACTACGTTCGTGTTTCAAGATGACACCTATCATGCTTGCAATACTCCTCTTCCTACCAGATTAGCAATTGCATCAGCATAGAGATAATAATTCCTAAAGGATTTGTGCCTTCAAGCACACATCTTTCAATCAAAGCACACTTTGCAGTGCAAGTTTGCTTCTTACTAGCAGTTAAAGGGTCCACGCAGAATAGACATATGAATGTTATCAGTGTAGGAAAAGCTCCAGCTGGCACTTGAATATTAGCCTTCTTGAATATGAGAGATCCTATCAAAGACAGATTTCTCCTACATCCAAGTCTGACTGCAAGACCCAAATGCAGTGGATGCTCCCCTTGAAGCTAAGGTACTCAAATTTTGTACTAAGGTACAAAAAAAGGAGCTAAACACTCATCCGAGAATGTCCTTTAACATCTTGGTGTCCTGTAACAAGCTGCTATAGTGATGCAGCCTTGTCCTCAGCAGGGCACTGCTGGAAGCTCTTGAGGACACAAGCACCCATGCAGGACACCAGCACCAGCTCCAGCACAAAAACAGGCCACCAAAGATTCAGTTCTTCAGTACAAGTTCCAAACTGTTCTTCAGCAAATAACCTTCACGTTTTCCCTGTTTTCTACTTTCTTTCTA
Organism: Crypturellus undulatus; assembly: GCA_013389825.1. Classification (NCBI taxonomy): domain Eukaryota; kingdom Metazoa; phylum Chordata; class Aves; order Tinamiformes; family Tinamidae; genus Crypturellus; species Crypturellus undulatus. The sequence continues at coordinate 974,524 of VWPW01019012.1, read as the reverse complement.
CAATAGGCTCCACTTCTCCCATGTACTCTTTATATCCAGTACTATTAACTTCTGTGCTTTCTTAAATTGACCCTAATATCCTAAAGGAAAAACTGATGAAACCAGGACACTCTGCAAAAGATGCAACTGTAGGTGTAAAAAAGCTAGAAAACTTAAAGGTGTTTGGAAAATGAAACAGTCTCATTTGTTAAATTTACTGTTGGCATACTAGAAAACATCCACAAAATAGAGCTTTTCAAGATGCATATGCATCATAGCATGAATATGTATTGGTTAAGTCAAAGTCAGTCTCAAAAAGTAGTTTCCAAAAGTCAGCATTATTAGGTAAACTAATGATCTGTAGAGACATACAGAGATGTTTCATACCAGTAATTTGCAATTTATTAATAGATTTGCAGAAATTAATATAAAAAGTCATGTCACCGATGCATGTCCGATCAAAATGAACGTGTGTAGAACTTGATAATTTGCCTGGTAAATCAATTTCTAATTGATTTCATAAAAGAAAAGAAAATAATATTTTTATTTTAAGGAAACAGAATTCCAAGTTATTTTCCATTTCTTCTTATTTTTGTTTACCAGTAAGTTTGTCCATGTTCTCACTCCTTAACGTATGGCAAATCAAAAACTAATAACCTCAACCAATTTAAACAGTAATTAACACAAATAGCTGCTGACTCCCTAAGCTGCAGCATCCCTAGTTAAGACACATTAATTAACTGCACATTTAACTTGTGCTAAGTAGAAAACAGCATGAAATTCTCATTGTACACCATTTAATAGGTGCCATCTTTGAAATACAAACTTCCTCCTACTGCTACATATGAACTGAAAATTAAAACAAGATGCTCTAAGCTTCTCCTACAGTTTGCTTACACAAATATGACAGCAACAAGAATGATCAGTCCCTATAGATTTCTATGAACTTGGTGATGCTAACACATACAAAGTTCCAATAATTATAAACACTTTACAGGCTACTTGAATGAAGAAGAAAAAAACAAAACAAAACAAAATATACAATTAAGATATAATACATTATGTGAAGAGCTGTTCTTTTTTGAAGAGCTCCATGAGGTTTGTCATTTGCACACCAAACACACAGTCTTGAATCTTCCCAGAAAACCTGCTGCTGCTTCATGCTGTCAGCTGTAGATACCGGCCTATTTTTCTCTAGAGTAGTAATGGACTGCTGAGGTGTCACAAAACACCTAGTACCAGTTCCTTACAGTAATTAAGGGAACAGTGGACAGAGAGCCCATATCAAAATCAGAGACCTACAAAGGGGTTTAGGTTTGTAACCAGAATACTAGAATCCAAAACAGATTCTTTGCCTTCTGGTAGCTACCATCTAAACATGGAAATGGTTTACGTCTCCAGACATCCTAGTCTCATGAGCAGCTTCCCAAATGCTTCATGCTCATAAAACATAAGCAGATACTTTGATTTTTGGGGTTCAGGGTTGCAAATTACAGAACTCTAATAAAATTTCACAAAGAACAGCACAAGCTAACATGAGAACAGAATATTTTCACAGAACAACTTTACAGAGTACAGCCTAATTTAAAATCCTATCTTTTGTCAACTTAAGAAAATAGTAGAAGGGAGTAATAACACTTTTAGAACTCCAGGTCTATTCCTCTAAATAGCTTACTGCTCTACATGACACTAATAGAGCTTTGCCCTGTTGATTGCTTCCCCATGTTGGGGCATCAATTATTCAGGAAAAAAACCATCAGTCTGATTATGAAAACATTTTTTAAGCCAACATTGCACCTTGCTTGAACTTCAAAGATACGATATCAGTAAAATTTTCTTATATACTGTACTGAATCATGCAACAATTTGTACTTACTTCTATTTTCATTTTACGGTCAAAGGTGATGCCAGAAAATTAGCATTTGGAAAAATATTCATATTTCAGTAAACCTTGCTCTTAATATTACTTGGATTATTTTTTTTTCTGAAATTAAACAACAACAACATCAAACTTTCAAAGTAGAGACAAGCTTTGGGAATAGTTACTGTGCTAGTTAATGTTACAAAAAAAACAAGAGGGGATGCTTATAATGGGAAATCCTGAGCAATTTCCAGTATAAACCTGCATCCTCTGTATAGAAAAAAAAGTACTAAATTAAAAATTAAAAAAAATACAATACACAAATACATGTTTACAAAGTTTCCTGATGAAGTCTTCTCTGCTTTCCCCTACTTTAAGCGATACAGGTCTTGAAATAATGGCTAAATGCTACTGATTTAAATGGATAAAGTAATCAACAAGGCAGAGATTTCATGAATACTTCTTTCAGTTCACACTCCCGTAAGCACAAATTATTTTACACTTAAAGTAAGACTGCAGGTTGGGACATTACAGCTTTTCTTTTACTGATGAAGTAGTTAAAGTAGCTGAAAGGAATTGCAAAGATAATGAGTAAAATGAATAATTTTCAAACTCATTTAACTCAGCAGAAATGGAATTAGTTTAACTGCAAAAACTAATGCTATTAATTTCACTGAGAGCTGCAAACACTAATCACTTAGTACTAGATCCTACAGAAATGCTAGTCTTTACAACATTCAATCAGAAAAAGAAGAATGAGGAAAAAAAATATTTCTCCTCAAACTGCTGAATTACAGAGCCAATTTTAAGGGCAATTCAAAAAAGTTACCTCCTCTCTACTTATCCCATTTGGAAACTTTCAAGCCAAAAAGTCTTACTATACAAGCTTAAAGAAACACTAAAAATCCTAAATGATAGCCATCAGTATTGTACTAGTTCATCTTAAAAAAGATAGCATAAATATAAGGCTAATATTACAAAAAAGAACAGTTACAGTAATAGGTTATAAAACTTATTGCTGTTTTACTTTAAAAACAGCAGCAACAAAACTATAAGAAGAATTTCCTACTGAAGTTTTCTATCAATATGTACACTCCACTGTGTTAAAGCACCATACACAAGCTCCAGGCCCAGTACTGTGCTCATCACACAGTACTAGTATTCAACTGCAACTGAACTGGCCACCATTGATTACAAAAAGGAAAGAAAAATCTGACTATCAGTTAACATAAATCAATGCACAGCCTATTTTGCATGACAGCCAAAAAAATGTGCACAGTTTTTCTAAACCACTCTGTGATTGTAACAATTTTGCAAGTAAAAAGATAACACTGTTTCAAGCATAAAAGAGTTATGGGAAAATGTCAAAATAATTTCTCATATAATTTTCCAAATTTTTGATTCAGAGCACACTTACTTCAAATGAGCAAAGTGTAGCCAACTGAAAAGATTCCAATGATTTGCATGTTCCTATAATATAGCCCTTCATTAAACAACCCATCCACAAGTGAAAAAACACTTCCTTTTCAACAAGCAACATGTATAATATGTTCAATGTTTTGCACTAACTAGGAAAGATTTATATTTCCATTCTGGTAAGTCAGTAGATGTTTTTTATTCCACAGAAAATACACTTTTCTATTTTAACTTTTCCTGTATGTGACAATTATTATACTCTAAGCTAGGAGAGGAAAGTAAAGTAAAGGAAATAAAATGTTTCCACACATCAGGAGATTGCAGGAAGTCCTAAGGATCCATTACACTACTGCTCCTAAAATATACAGTAGCACACTACAGTATGTATTTTATAAATACAGAAATTACTCCACAGGAAGTTTTACTCGAAGTACATAAAACACAGAAATATTAATTTTTAAGTTTTACTTTACTGAAGGCAAGTAGACTAGTTGTACAAGCATATGACAGTCTTATTAGTTGCACTATAAAAATCTCTCCATCCATCCTTTACCTTCTTTTCTTCATGTTCCTTCTCTTGGAGTCTACGGATCCTGTCGTTGACAGCTTGCACTAAAATGTACAAATTTCAATAGATCAATTTGCTGCTCTGAATCAAAGAGAAACTCACCTGAAAGTGACTTAAAGACATGAGGTTTTTGCAAGTCAAATATTTAATGCAAACACTATGATTTTTACCCATTGGAGTACTTATCTCTGCAACAAAAAGCTTTGCTATTATTTGTAGGAAATGCTTTACATTGATAAAGCATTACTGTTTAGTTTCCATTTCTTACTTTTCCAACCAAATAGAATAGACATCTTTAAAAAAAAACATCTTTACACTGAAGCCTCTTCTATCCTGAAACTAAATCTAGGAAAACTTATCAGTAGAAATAAGAACTATATTCCTATCCAGATTTATTTTAAACATATTTGGCAGTTATTGTACGAACATGATGCAGAATGAAATCATCTAATTTCTCCAAAGCAATCATTCCTCTCTCACTAATACAGCCTATAGTTTTATGGAATACCATACTCATCTGCCATTATCTTAAAGCAGTACTAATCATGATGGATCTCACGGTTGAATATTAGAAAGTCAGGGTGCAATATCAAAGCTGCACTGTCATTTAGAAATTAACAGATACCTTATTTATATAGCTAAATTCTAAGTTTCAAATATTTTCCTGTAACCTTTGTTATATGTGCAACAACATCTACCTGTACTATCCTGCACATGTGAGCAGCCACATAAAAATTCACAAGAACGTAAATGTTTATACAACATACCATACACACAACAACCCCTCCCAAGCCCCTATATTCACTTGTTTTAACTTCATAAAATTAGCTCCAGACAAAGCTTTATAGTCACACCTCTCTTACAATATCCTTTTTGAAAAGCTATTCCGATGAATAACAACAAAAAAAAAAACTGATAAAATTAGTACATTTTATAAACTCTTTCTTCTAAAATCTGAGGAATAAAAGAAATAGCAGATGGCTATAATTATGCAACTAGGATTAACATATAAGTATTATTAATACTTACCTATTTATGACTAAAGATAATAAAACACAACTCTATTATCACACTTCATGTCTATATACCTGCAAAATTTCACTTTGAATAAAGGGAATCAGTATCTTGCTTTCCCATGGTTCAATTAAAATAAAAAAAAGAAGCTCAAACTGCAGTATTTTTGCAGCAATCCAGAAAATTTAAATTCAGTTTATAGCTTTACCCAATATGCAGCATTACCTCCTGTTTGTAAGTGCACAGTATAAAACTGACCTGAAATAGCTTCTCCTAAAGTCAGAATGAAACTCCAATGTAACCTTAACCACAGTTGTGTTGGCTGGACCAATAAATAGCAAAATATGTCCCTGTTTGTTCCCCATTGACATTTCATTGAGATGATAAGAAAACACATCAATAGCAGAAAACTATCGAAAAATGGCAACTTCCACAAATCCAATTTGAAATCAAAATCCAAACTACATTACTCTTTAAACTGGTGCAACAAGAAAAATAAGAAGCTACTTGCTTACATCTCTTGAATGTTTCATGTAGATTGTCATGCATCGCCTGCTCACACTTTGGAAGAATATGTTCATTTGTCTCAAAGATTGTGTTTTTCATATTCTCAAGCACTCGCAGCTCCCGGAGGCCACGTTTTTCCTGCCAGAAGAGTGAAAGAGAAAGGATCTTTATATTTTGTGGTGTTCATTTGCTGTTGCTATTTTTTGCAGTTTTTGCTATTTTTTTGAAACGAGACTTTCCAACCTTTCCAATGATTCTCACTGGCCTGCCTTAAGCATATAATCTATCAGGCTTTAATATGAGATATACAAAATAAAGTGATTTGATGAGTGAATGTCTAATAAGGAATTCCAGTTGGTAAAATAAGTCGCTTTCTAGTTAATAAACTAGTAGCTTTATCTCAACAGGCTGTACTATTGTCCATTAAAGTGTTACCCTGCTTCTTTCATATGACAGATAAAACATTATACAAAAAAAGTTTTATATAATAATCTATAATACATAGGTGTATATCAAAACCAAGAGGGAAACAGAGTTTAAAAGCACTTTTATAATTTTAAGCATTTTTGCAGTTGAGTTGTTATGGAGAAAGAGTATAGCAGTGATGCTACTTTCTTGATGTCTGGCCTTCTAGATTCTGTACGGTAGAGAATTAAAATAAGGCAAATAAGACTCTTTTCACTGAAGCTAATTAATTAAGTCAAGACTAAAAGACAAAATAATGTAGCTGACTAGAGTGGTGGTCCTTTTGGCTTACTGCTGATAATTTTTTTTTTTTTAGATGAAGCAGACAATGATTTATTGCTCTACATGAAAAGAGAAAATCTAGCTTTTTGAAGCCACAGCACTAGTTCCACTCTGAACTTCCCTGGCACTTTCCTTAATATAATAAAGGATTCTGGGACCTATTCTAACCGCCCCCCCCTTTTTTTTTCTTTCTTTTAAGGCTGGATGTAGACTTGCAGATAAGCATTCCTGTTAGTACACCTGCTAATCATATAGCAATAATCACTTAAATTATTACTATATCCATTTTAAAATTTCAGAAACAGAGACAGAGAAGCAAAGTAGCTCCAGACTTTCTGAATGCAAACCTATGTACTCTCACTCAGAAAAAAATCTTTACACACTAGATGCTAATCACTGGGGATATGGGGGGGAAGGAAAGCAAGCACAGCTCTATTATGAGTAAAAATATCTGTAACTGCAAAGTTAGAGACAAGAGTCATTTTTGTAATAAATTTTAAACTGTGAAAACATAAATAATCCTTTGCGTTCCTATTATTCTCCCAAAAGCATAAATCAGGTATTAAATTTCTAGCATAGATCTAAAAATACATTAAATCTACGTAAGAAAGTAAATGAGATTTTAAATATGAGAAAGCTACAAGAATTTAACGAAGTCCTGAGGCTATAGAAAACTTTTATATTTCTGTAATCCATGTTTGAATTTCCTTCCTATGAAAAGCCATGTAAAACTATTTATTGTACCCAGAATTTATTTAGGAAAAAAAAATTTTAAAAAATCATTCTTTATGACTCTCAAACCCATATAATACCGATTTGATGATGATTTAGTTTGCACGCTTATTTGCTAAACCTCCATAAAGACAAACTAGATACACTTAAAATGTAACAATATTTGGAAACAAAAACTGCATTAAAAGGAAAATTGTAATAATCTCCACACACTAGAATACTACCAGTGCTACATATTATATTTGAAGGACTAATTTTAAAGATATTAAATCCCATACTATTTAAGAATGAGGAACTACTTTTAACAACAGCCTTTAATAGGGAAAACATTCTACTTTTCTAAACTTCTGCTGCCACCTTGTGGAAACTGCATTACAATTTCAAAAGCAAAGTTGTAGATAAAGTATTTTTTACACTCTTAGTATGCCAACCTTATCTGCAGCCAACTATTCTGTTTTGAATGCTTTCTTTCTTTGCATAAACTCATGCTCTTCTCTTCCAGTAATATTATATTCTTCCACAGAACAAAAATAAGAGCAAAATTAAAGGACATACCTGCTAACAATATTTTCCTTGGGCAAATTAGACCTCTCTAAGGTGTAAGAAAAATCAGATCTTTCTGAAGTAATCTACAAACTTACTATATTCTCTAAAAAGATGATAAAAGCTTTTAAAGTCTCAAACTATGACAGGCTTTAGCATATGATAAGACAAAAATACTTACTTCAAATTCTTTAATGAAGTAACGTATTTCTCCCTGAATTACCGGTCTGTGATCCAGTAGTCTTGAATGAATTTCCCCAGCTTCTAGAAGATTAAAGGAAGCCAAAAGTAGTTTTAACTCATCCCATACAGGACATCACACTTAAAAGTAAGAGGCACTACGGCTAACAAAATACCTATGAATCAAACAGAAAAGCAGGATAACACCTGTTGGGTATTCCACCTGCTCAGCAAACCACCAATTTAGTAAACTCAGTATCCTGCATGTCACACTTCTCTGTGTAAAGGTTGGCATTCACAGCAGTATAGAAGGGGTGATGTCGGGAGGGACCTCTAGAGGGACCTCATCCTGTGCAACCTCCTTGCTAAAGCAATGGTACCCAGAGCAGGCTGCCCAGGACCCTCTTGAGTCACATTTGGAACATCTCCAAGGACGGATACTACTTCTCCAGACAGCCTGTTCTAGTGTTCAACCACCATCACAGTGAAGACGGAAAGAGAGACACAAACTGACTCCATCTTCATTACTCTCTCCTATCTTACCACATAGATAAAACCCCCCGTTTCTTCTCTTTTCCAAGCTGAACAATCCCAGCTCTTTCAGTCTCTCTTCAAATGACAGATACTCCAATCCTTTAGACAACTTTATAACTCTTTACTGACTCTCTTCAGTAAGTCCATAACTTTCCTGTACCAGGGAGGCCAGAACTGGATAGAGCACTCCGGATGTTGACTCAGCAGAGGGGAAGCATCATCTCCCTCTACTTCATGGCCACACAGCTCACGAAATGACTGGCCTTCTTGGCTGTACAGAACTGCTGTTGGCTCAGGGACAACTTGCCAGGACTCGTCAGTCTGTCTTTGCAAAGCTGCTCTCCAGCTGCTTGGTCCCCAGCCTGTCCCGGGGCAGGAGGCTTTTCATCCCCAGGGATGGCACCTGGCACTTCCCTTTGCTGACCTTCATGAGGTGCCTCCTTGCCCATTCCTCTAGCCTGCCCAGGTCCCTCTGAATGGCAGCACAACCCTGGGATGCATCAGCCACTCTTCTCAGCTTTGCATCATCTGCCGTCTGGCTGAAGGTGCACTCTGTCCCTTCATCCAGGTCATTAACAGAGATGTTAAGCAGTGGTGGCCCAGTACTGACTCCTGTAAAACACCACCAGTGTCCAACCTCCAGCTGGACTTCACCCACTGGCAGACTTGAAACTGCCAGTTCAGCCAGCTCCCACCTCCACCTCACTGTCCACTTGCCTACCCCCTACTTTATCATTACTTTTTTCTAGGAATCTGTTATGGGAGATGGTGTCAAAAGCTTTACTAAAGCCAAGAAAACCAACACCCAGTGCTCTCTCCTCATTCACCACGCCAGTCATCTCATAAAAAGTTATCAGGTTAATTAAACCTGATTTCCCCTTGATAAAGTCATGCTTCTTGTCTTCCACATGTTTGGAAATGGTTTTCAGGATTAGTTGCTCCTTCATGTTCTCAGGGAATAAAGGTGAGGCTGACGGGCTTGTAGTTCCCTGGATCTTCTTCCTTGCTCTTCCTGAAGACAGAACTGACATTTACTTTCTTCCAGTCCTCAGGAAGCTATGGACATAAGTCATACTGCTGACACCATCTGTGCAAAAGATCATCGATCTCCGGCATCCTTCTGATCTTCTTCCCCACTCCTTCCTTCTCTTCCCCACTCCTCCCTCCCCAACCAGGATCAGGAAGACTACGTGGGTCTCCAGGCCCTTGACCATCACCCCAGTGTCTGGGCGGCGTCTCAGCACCCTCTCTTTCAATCCTCCTCAATACACAGCTTGCAGACTTGGTCCTTCCAGACTGACAGTGGTATAAATTTGAGGCGGCACTGAACTAAAGATGTTTGTTCTACACACCCTCATGGCTTAAGATAAGGGAGCTTTCTGCAGTAAGAAAGAGGAGGAAAGCTGACCACAAAGGAAAGTGTCAGCGTTCTCTTCTTCCCTGTATCCCAGAGCTAAAGAATTGGAGATTAATCTCAAAAATACCTTTACAACATTATATGCATGCATGCCTGTATGTATAAATAAATGTATAAATAAAACAGGGGAAATACATTTGGCTGTTGCAAAGGAAAATGATGCTTACNTGACACCATCTGTGCAAAAGATCATCGAGCTCCGGCATCCTTCTGATCCTCTTCCCCACTCCTCCCTCCCCAACCAGGATCAGGAAGACTACGTGGGTCTCCAGGCCCTTGACCATCANGGATCTTGTTCCTTGCTCTTCCTGAAGACAGAACTGACATTTACTTTCTTCCAGTCCTCAGGAAGCTATGGACATAAGTCATACTGCTGACACCATCTGTGCAAAAGATCATCGAGCTCCGGCATCCTTCTGATCCTCTTCCCCACTCCTCCCTCCCCAACCAGGATCAGGAGTCTCCAGGCCCCTGACCATCACCCCAGTGTCTGGGCGGCGTCTCAGCACCCTCTGTTTCAATCCTCCTCAATACACAGCTTGCAGACTTGGTCCTTCCAGACTGACAGTGGTATAAATTTGAGGCGGCACTGAACTAAAGATGTTTGTTCTACACACCCTCATGGCTTAAGATAAGGGAGCTTTCTGCAGTAAGAAAGAGGAGGAAAGCTGACCACAAAGGAAAGTGTCAGCGTTCTCTTCTTCCCTGTATCCTAGAGCTAAAGAATTGGAGATTAATCTCAAAAATACCTTTACAACAGGCAGGACATGCATGCCTGTATGTATATACGCACATATACATGTATAAATGAAACAGGGGAAATACATTTGGCTGTTGCAAAGGAAAATGATGCTTACTTTATGAGAGCTCTGGTAGCGTATCAAAGAACTAGTCCAAGAAAAACAGTGTGGCTCCATAAGCACTTAAAGCTGGTGCTGAGCCAGCACTGCCATCCAAAGCAACTATCCTACTTTGCCCTCTGCCCTGAAACGATAACCTGAGCCCCACCCCACAAAAAAAGAAAAAAAAAAGAAAATTACAGAAGGATTCTTGCAAATACGCAGAATGATTACATTAAAGAGAGCTTAGGAGAAAATACTAAAAGCTTCTATGGTTCCAGAGATTAACTAACCCAAACGCAGGTGCTCAAGAGAATCTCGGACGCTTTTCTGTGAAGAGCGACTATGCAGACACCTAGGGGCTGCAGCAAGGGCCCCGAGGCCTCCTAAAACGAGGCCCTCCGTCCCCTGCAGCCCAACGGGCGGCCCCCGCAGCCGAGTGCCGCCCCTCCCGCCGACCTACCCTTGATGATGGGCTGCAGGGGGGACCCGGCCGCCAGCGGCTCCCGCCTCCTGTCGCCGGGCGGCGACGCGGCCCCTCCGCGGCCGGGGGACGCGGGGCCGCCCCCGCTCATGGCGCCCCCTTCCCCGCGCCGCTTCCGCCTCGCTCCCGTGCCTCGGTGTGACGTCATCCCCGC
>VWPW01019012.1:794264-963503 GCA_013389825.1 Crypturellus undulatus | reverse complement strand
CGGCACCGCCGCGGCCCGGGCGCCGTCCCGAGGGGAGCCCCGGAGCAGGCGGGCGCTCCCCGGCGATCGCGGCCCGGCGGAGGGGAGGGACGCGGCCGCCCGCAGCACAGCGGCCCACGGGCGGAGGACCAGAGAGCCAGCAGGAGAGGCAAGACCTTCCGCAGCCCTGAAAAAGCTGGGCCTCACCAGCAGCTTCTGGGTGGGAGATGCGGTATCTGAAGCCTAAAAAATTCAGATGGAATTTCATGGAATGAAGGTGCTGGAGCCTCCAAAGACCAGCAGTGTCCAGGCTGGCGGCACCAGAGAAACCCTAGTGACTGTAGGGGGAAGGCCTCAAACACAGAAATCGGGCACATCCCCTTCTTTTGGCCTCTGCCTTTTCCTGAAATCACCCAGAAAAGGGGAGGGTGGTGGGGAGGGAAGAAAGGGTTTGTTTGGGTTGGTGCCAGGGAGCAAGTGTGAATTCAGATAAATCCACTTGCTTTTTGGGATAGCAGTTATGAGCGCTAGTCATGGGACTTGCAGCTGGAGAAAAGAGTGGTAGTCTAATAAATGAATGTAAAGAAAGGGTAGATACCATCAAGAAAGATCCCTATGCTTTGTATTATCTTAAACCATGTGATAGTATCATGATATGTTCCTCCTGCTCTCCCCGCAAAATTACTTTTCTCCCTCATGAAACAAGATATGAACCAGTAACTTTTCTCCGGGGGAAGGAAGGCAGGGAGGTGGGTGTCTTTGCATGTATTGAGTGGTTACTAACTTGAATCTTGTTGATGTCTCTATCCCTAGATTGGGGACAGGGGAGGCGCTCCCTCCTTTTTCTGTTACTATTTTAGGAGTAGAAAACATGAGTAGCAGTATTTCTTTTTTCAAAATTAGTTCTGTCCACATTTGACTTTGAACTTTTTTTTTTTTTTTTTTATAAGTAGCAACCACCATCTTCAACAGGAAAAAATACATTTCCCCCTCCCCATATTGTTTTCTCCACCATATTTCCAAATATCACCCTATCATTAAATTGTATCTTGGAGCACAAAGCTTAGAGCTGCTCACTGAAACCAGTATTTTTAAATTGATAAAACATAATTCTCTAACGTCAGTCTCCAAAGTAACTGAACTAATTTTGTTGAAACATTCTCTGTAAAATTTACAGTTAATTTACTCACAGTTTGAGTAATAACATGAAACATTGGGAAGTACTGAATACTTCAATCACAATTATTAAATTAATAATTAAATAGACTATGTGAGTGAAAAACAATTATTTTAGTCTATAAGTACTACAGGTTAAATGGACAATAATTAAATGGACAAATCATTAAAAATCAAAATTTCTGTTCCCTTTTGCCCTCCCCAAAATAACCATCACTTGCAGCTTATACATTTATATTTACATTTTTCACTTGCCACTAGAGTTAAGTACCAGTCACCAACAAATCCGATTAGTGCTCCTACAATAGGATATTCCACTTGGCTTGATGATCACTAATTATCAGGGACAGAATTGTTCAAATGCTCATTTTTTTTCCTTCCCCACTCTAAGTACAGCCCTTTCCAAGCATTAGTTGCTTTCTCAGAAAAGTTAATTCATCCTCTAAGCCATACGCTCCAGCTATCTTTTTATTTGCTAGGGAGGAAATCCTGCAGTTAGGGGACTTACAAATACCGCATTTCTAGGAAAGACTTTTTACATCATGAACATTGTCAGGTTCTGAATTGTGAGACTGAAACAAGGGCAAATACTGTGACAGATAAGTGCATTCGTTTCCAGGACTACTGTCCTGAAACCATCTCTCCTATGAATATGTGTGTATATATATATATGTATATATGTGTTTTTTTTATATATATATATAAAACATGCTCTATTTGATACATTTATGCCTTTTCTCCTTTTTTTTTTCTTGCTTCCTCTCACTGCCCTGTCATATTTATTCTCAAAACATATTTAAAAAATTAAGGAGGACTTAAGGAGGTGATGACTATAAAAAGACAATAGTTGTGCAGCTCCTAACCTGTCAGTTTGTAGGAAATAGTCATCAAGTCGTAAAAATATGGAAATATCTATGGCTTGGAGCATGAAAATCAACATATGTAGTCATCATGTATTTTTTTGGAAGATCTACTAAACAAACTATGTCACTTTTGCCTTGCAATGGAACCCACTTCCTCTTTTAGGGATCACTGTGCCACTTACTATTAGTGTTAGCGGCATCCCGAATTGCAAAATCTTCAGATTAACGTGCCCAATCCTGTCAGTTTTCCCACAGGCTGTCTCGCGATGATAATCCGCTAAAGGATTGTTTCATCCAAGCAGCGGTGTCCAAGTCAAACGCTGGCAACAGGCAGGGAAACCCAAACCTGTTGAGGCAGACCTCTGCTGGGATGCGAGCAATTGGAGTGACAGCCCTTATGAGAGAGGAGCGGGGGACATACTTTGCCTGAGCAGAATAAGTCCATGGGCTGCATCTGTGATGGAAGACTGGGACCACAATCGTGATAGTTGGAAGTTTGTGGGCCGTGATGCTGATCCTGGTCAAAGTAGGCCCGGGGCAGCGCTGTTTGGAGTGGTGCCTTGTCAGATTAGCTCAACAGCTACTGTATTTGATGTTCAACCTGGACCGACAGGCCTGCCAGGCAGAAACTGCTCAGGCAGATGATGCTAGGGAGGACAAAAATTATCCACCGCAAGACTAAGAAGACAGATGACACCCAGCAGGAACAGCAAGCCAAATCTGCAGAATCCACAATACAGCTGGCTAGCCCTAGGCTACCTGCCCCTTTGAAGTGGAATAGACATCACGGACGAGCTGTCAAATTAGATCACCAGCCTGCAAACGCTGAAAGAGATTTAGTTCCTCCAACGGAGAAAGGAAAGTTTAATAGATGAAAATCTTCCTGAAGGGGCCAAGGTAATGCGGGAGGGGAATCCTTAAGATGCAACAACAATGAAAAATTACTGAGCTCCCTCCTGCCCGCACACAGAGAGACGAGATTGGCTCTGTTCTGCAGCAACTGGAATTATTGTAGTCACTACCAGCACAGAAAATAAAGGCAATGCCTGCAGGAATGCGCGCAGAGCAGCAACAAGTAACCGTTACTACAAAATCAAATTCTCTCCCCAATCTATGATATCTTTATATGTCACCCTAGAGCTGAGGTCTAAAGTATGATAAATCCAATATTCAAGACATGCAGCAGTGGGAAACAAAAATGCATTGTGAAATCAAAAACTCGGTGCAGCGGAGACATAGGATGGCAACTCTCCTAACATTTCTTTTGCAGTAGCGTTCAACCCAAGCACAAGAACGAGAGGAGAAAAATCCACTTCCAATGAACCGAGAACAAAATTAATTTTAGTGAGTGCATAAGCACATGCACGGGTATACAGAGAGTATGAAACATTATGATTATGGACAGCAGCAGCATGATCTAATTAGAGATGCAAAGAAGAAATAGTGCTTTTAGGAGGACAATATTGTATGTATTAATCCATTAAACAGCTGAATCACTGCAGTTACACTTTGAAGTCAAAGACTATGAAACATTCCAAAGATAAAAAAAAGATAAAATTAAAAATCAGAAAAAAAAAATCAAATAGGCCTACAGCTTCTGCCTTCAGATTTCAATTATAGGAAAAAAAAAAAAAATCACCTACTAGATTCCATATGCATCTATGAAGGCAATTTATGGCCCACCAAGACAAATTTACTTGGAGAAAAATCATGATAATTGCTCAATTTGCAGCTTCAGCATTCATGTACCAGACAACCGTAATACAGCTGCAGAGACAGAAGATACTAGCAGATCAGAAAGAATGTCAACTAGACCTCTGAAAGGAAGAGCTTATACTGCATTCCTTGATAATGATTCTATATCTGTATCTATTACTCGCTTTTCATCCTTCTCAGCTAATCCCTTTGTAAGTAAATTTCACAAGAGTTTTCCAAAGTCAAAGCATGGAGGAACAGACTTTTGACCATCTATTGCCATTTAAGCAAGAGGGTGATGATGCCCAGGTGCTAGAGCTCTCTCTGTGTGGCATCAGTTGAATGTATTTTGTTCTAGGGACAAAAACATGTTTACGTTTTTAAACTTTTTTTTTTGTAGAAAATGGCAAGTATACACAAGAGCATCTTGAAGGCAGAAAACTCATGTCCATCTTAAATCTCTCAGTAAAGCCTCAACTGCCTGTTTTTACACAGGATCCACACTCATATTGACAAGTCTGGATGATTCCCAGTTGTCATTTGATTACTTCCATCAACTATTAATTTAAAATATATTAGCTATTCTGTGCATATATGCACACATGTGCACATGAAGACTCAAGACACATTGTATCATGATACTCCAATAGCCATGACATTTATTGGAAAATTTAAGATTTAGCTTTGCAAAGACACATTCCCATGTTCTTGTGAAGTATCAGATAGTAGGAAGAAATTCTTACCTGGAAGAAAGGCTCCTCCTGTTTATAAATATTATGAAGTGTGTGGGATAGGGACAGAGAAGGACCACATGAGAAAAATGAAGTGGTAAGACATCACATTTTACAGACTAAGGTTCTTACTTCTCCAGATGTTACGGAACCTACCCACAGAATATCTAGCAATTTACTGTATGGAAACCTCTACAGCAAGTATTTACTAACGATGAAGAGTCAAAAAAGGTAACATAATTTGCTTCATGATACTGTTTTAATTGTTAACCAGTAGTAGTATGTACATAACCTGGTTTCTGCGTAGAAAACTAGGATACTTACCTGCTACGTGAATAATTGATGGCAGAAAAGGAATTTGACAAAAAAAGTGTTAATGCATTTATGTTAATATGAACAAATTCCTTACTGTTGTGATGAAAAGCCTGCATTTTAGTTCCATCTGAATGGTCAAGTTTTCTTAGCACCTTGGTTTAAAATGAGAAGTATTTTATTTTATTACGTGTGACATAGGTCTTCTCTAATGCTTCCATATTAAATCTGGATTTTTCTTTAAATCATTGTTGTGCAAATGTAAATCTCTGCAATAGCTGTCCCTAATGAATTCCAAAGTCTAACTAACTCCTGACTCTGAATTTACATGTAGAAAAAAAACTTTAAAAATTACCAGCCCATTTCTAATATAGCCACTGCAATATTTGAACAACCATCTGTTTCAGACAGCTTTTCTGCAAGCAACAGTCATCTTGGCATCAAGGTGAAAAGGATGAGCCAAAGTGGTAAGTGTAAGATTTCACTGAATATTTAAAATAATCACATTTATTCCCCTGTTGAATTCTTCAGCTGCAGAAAGGCTGTCATGCAGTACTATCTCACCATATGGCAACAACCCCAAGTCCTAGAGGCACGTACTTAAAAGACCATAACATGTCAGGCCTCTTGAATAAATTAGATAGAACAATTATGCAAAATAATAATACTGCAATGATGAGATATATTAACAAATGAGAGTGTCACTGTACATGAAATACTGTGGAAATAAATTCCACACATCACTGTGGTCACCATCTTCAAATTGTGAAGGAATGAAAGTAAAAGAACATCACACTATTCACTACACCCTGCAGCAACAAAAATTTTAAGGGCGGGGGTAGTTTTAAGAATGGGGAAGTAATGTTTAGTGAAGGTCTAATAAACCATTACAGAAACAGAAAGACAAGGAATTGCAATTTTAAAAGTAGTAGAACATTTATCCACTGTCTTTATACAGACCATCAATTTCTTTTAATCCTTAGAATTATGCCTCAGCAATCTCAAGTAGGCCATTTTTTTTTAAATTATTTTTAAATCACTTTTTTTTCTTTTCAGGAGCTCCGTAGGTAATTGCTTTTGGTGTTCCGAAAGCATTAAAACGCCAGGGAAAAGGTATAATTTTCCATTTTCCAGCTATTTTCAAGAAGTCTTCCTAATCTTCTCTCTTAAATATATACCCAAACCACAACAAAAACCCCAAAGACTGCGAGGAATGTGAAACTTCCCCAAACCCCTAACCTAAGGCACCAATGACTGACTTATTCTCCCTTGAGAAACAAAAAATGACTTTGTGCAAGAACTTCAGATTATTTTTTTCTCATTACCATTTGCCCCTAAACAAAACAACAAGAAAAATTCCCTGAACAACTCCCAAACCTCACTTGTATACATACTACGCAAGGATTGTTTGAATGAATTGGGAATAAGTAGTGCAACTAAAGACAGTTAAATGTGAAGCACAGGGACAGTGAAACATCAGAACTTGGAGTATGAGATTTTTTTTTTAAATAACTGTTGCTAAAACCTGTACCTTATTCTATTCTACAAATCCCTTATGCAGCTCTTGAGAAGATCAAGACTTCAGTGAGAATTTCATAATTAAGCATGCATGGGCCTGCTTCTAAATTGTGAGGAACAAAAGCATCAAACAGAAACTACAGACGCTGAGAAGCGATTCTCTTGGGAAGCAATGAAAAATCTTTTTAAAGCATAAAAGACTTTTAGAATAAGACATTCTTAAAAGTAATAGTCTGCCTGAAACTCCTCTAAGAAACATGTATACAAAAAAGCACAGTCTGGAATTGCCCAAATTAAAATTACCTGTGCCATTGTCTTCCACCTTATAAGTATGCATTAGGATACAATTTATTTCCTAATCTCATTTCCTACCTACCCACACTACTTTTTCCTTTAAAATGCTGCCTTACTTAAAATATGGGAAGGTGTGCACATAAAGAGCTGTCCATAAGCTTTGTATCCACTTCACTTAGTGAGAGGCTCTTCAGCAGACCATTTCTGTGGTCCTTGCGCTCAGTGACTGAAGAAGCATACGCTTCTCTCCTACTTCAGCTACTTCTCTCCTACTTCAGCTGCTTGAACACAGATACAAAAACCCACATACAAGTTTCAGCTAAACATTTTTGTATTTCCTTCAACATGTTAAAGTATGTGCAGCAGATAGTTGCCTAATTTAGAGGCTTACCTTGAGCCAGCAGGTTACCATTTTGTAATTAAAAGAAAAATCCGAAACACCACATTCTACAACGAAAAAAGGTCAAAAGTATAATATTGTTCTTATTTTGAAATGAACTTGTCAGACTGCTTCATTATTATCTCAATGCAAGTATTTTTCCCCAAAGATCTTGAAACTTGCCTTTTCATTTGTATAGAACTATCTTATGAAATAATGCAGCATTTTGAATAATCCTATTGTTACCTTGTCCAAAAGAAAGTGATTATAGTGTCAAAAGTCCATCTTTCAAAAAAAACGAAGCGACAAATTAGCTATGCTCTTAAACTCGGATTTTTTTATATTAAAAGAAAAAAGTATCACAGCCGATTAAGACTAGAGTTTTAAAATAATTTATTAGGTCACATAAATACTTTGTAACATTTGCATGTTCCCTTTTTTCACATCCTTGGCACATAATATAGCTCTTAACTTTTATAAAACTAGTGTAAACATCCATGGAAAATTAAATGAAAACAATGAAGGACAGATGTAAAAATGCAATAAATAGTAAAGGAGCGAATATCAAGGGAAGAGAAATACCTCTTTCCTATGCCAAAGACCGTGCCACTACAATTGACTCTGATTAACTAAAAGAACATTTCATTTTTAAAAAAATAGGAATTAAAAACTGGTGCTCAGTTTTCATCTTTCCATCATTGGTGAATTTAATCAGATACACAATATAATTCTACCGGTTCAAATTCTTGACAAACAACAGCTATTCAATGCAATATTATTATTTGAGGCATCAACAGTTTTGGTTCACATACAGAAGGTTACAAACCAGTACTTGCAAGTTAGTGGTTTTGGACAGTATAACACGTAAATTTACCAGTTACCATTTTAGTACAACATTACAGTTTTTCCTTAATGAGCATTAGTATATAACCTATTCTTGATAAAGACGACATTAGAAAGATTTTGTCGGACACCTGGATAATGTTGAATGTGGTTGAACCAGCGAGACACATTCAGGTATTTCTCCTTTTCTTGCACTGTAAGGTCAGCCTGCATGGTGAAGAAATAGAAAGCATCACAAACTACATCAGTGTCATAACACGTGACAACATAAAGTTCGTAACTTTCAAAGTTTTTTTCAAGAAACAGAAGAAATTCTGACTGACCAAGCGTTCCAAGTTAATTATACACCTTAAAATTCACATCTTTATTTTAAAACTTATTATTTTCTACTTCAGTCTGCATTATTTCAAAGGAATGGAACTACTGTGTGGAATGTACTTCTGTAAGATACACTTAGAAGGCTAAAAAGCTCAAATTTAACACAAGTAGCCAAATATGCAAATGAGGGAGGTTTCACAAAATACACAGTGTAATCTGAAATTCCTCCAACCTAGGAAGTGTTCTTGCCTCATAGGCCAAGCAACCAACTTTGCATTTTAACATGATAAGTGTATTTTTTTTTTTTTTTTTTAAAATCCTCTCTTTAGGCACATTCAAACAGGAAAGAAAAAACAACATTTATTTTGATTAATAGTTGCAAAGTAGTTATTAAAACAACTTAGCATAGAAGTTACCTAAGTGTTCAAATGTGCTAACATTATTAGCAATTAAGAAGGCAATAGCATGATACAAATTACTATAGTAAAACAGTAAACCAGATCTGTACATACAAATATTTTAAAATATGTTCGTACAAGTATTTTAAAATAGTGTCATTTAGTCTCAAAATTTAAGGTCCTGTTCTTCAACTGAGATCTCAAGTGAGGATCGGGGTAATTTGTTTAGTTACCTGAGATCTCAACAGCCACAAAAAGAAGAGTCAGGAGGAAGCTTCCAACTGTGGCACAGCTATTACAACAGCTCCCTGCCACAGGGGTTCTGAGCAAGACTAATGAAGAACTTGCATCTATTTACGTTTGGCTAATCCAGCTTTCTGTTGAAAGTAATCTAGCATTGAGTACAGCAAGGGAAGTAACTTAGGAGACTTTGGGAGGTATGCTTAAAGTCAGCAACCTCCTTGAAAATTCTCTAAAAAGTCTTCTATTACTTCAGTCTTAGTAGTAGAACTACTGTCTAGACTGCTTATTTCTCCACTGATTTGATCATCTTTTAATGGGAGCAATAATAGCAATAACTCTCCCTTATCAGATCACCTGTATTATTTTTCCTTATTAGCAATTTCAAGGTCTTCTCAGTCCCCTGCAACCAAGTTAATTTGTTGGTCTAGACAGTAATATCCTTCCTTATGTTAACTAACTTAAAAATGGCATAAGCTTCAAAACAGACTACAAAAAAAGGTATCAGAAATCAATCTTCTTAAGAATTACCCTATCACACAAATACTTAACTCATTCAGTATAGGATTTGTCTCATTTCCTTTTCAGGTAGCTAAACTAGCCATTGAGGCTATCATCTTGACACCTTGTGCAGTAATGGAAAGAAGCAGGCACACCTAAAAAGGTCAGTTCTAACAGAGGACCCACCAGCTAAATGTATATACTTCTACGTTTAGGCTGCTGAAGTTAAGTCAGGTTAACCTCTCTCCTCAGAAGCTAAACAGATGTTATATATCTTATGCCTTGTGGTATAAATACCAGACTTCATAGCAAATGCAGGTTCATTACAAATTTGATTCTGGGCACAGGACAGCTGGCAAGAAATATGCTCCAAAATTTTTTAAATCAAAAGCAAAAAGAGATACCCAAACTCATTTATTCAGCAGAAAGAGTGAAAAGCTGGTGTTCAAGAATAAGTCTCACACTGATCTTCACCTGCAACACTCCAACCCTTTCAATTTCAAGGGCTGCCTCTAACACTCGCTGCTTCCCCTTACTGTTCTCTCACTTGGCTTAGAAGTGGAAAGCATTAATCATGTAGAAACGAATGAGTAAAGATATCACACTGGACACTAGAACTACACTGATGGAAAAGAGAATGAATTGCCAGGACCTGTAGGAGGGTAGTCTTAACACTGCCACAAAATGTTAGAGCTGTATTTATGACAGAGATAGGAGCATAACAGCAGCAACTAAGATGCAGGCATCTTGCAGCTGCTTCTGAAAACAAGCAGCTCTTCTTCCAATCAGAACACAAACACATTACTACAGACAAATTTGCAAAAAACTTTTTGCAATTTTCAACTGTTCAACAGTTCAAGCTGTATAGAAAAAAGAAATCTGTTGAACCTTTTCAACTGTTACTGACACAAAAATGTAAACACAACTACAACTGCATATACTCTGATAGGAATTCAGAGACAAATCAGCTAACACAAAACTACATTTTATTTTTGCAAAGTTAGACCATAGGAAGGTCTAATTAGCATTAGACAAGTGAAAAAAGCAATACCAATAAAAGGTTTCTAGGTCATTTTTAGGGGTATTGCAACAGAAAAGTACAAGCTATTTAAATATAACATTAAGTGCTTCTTAAGATAGTTCATAGTCTACCCAAAGTTCCTCATGTATCACATATTCAGGACACAATGGAAGTGCAGCACTATTTAGGGGAAGATGCTTTTGATCAAATACAGTTTACTGTAGTTTTAAGCTGATGCTTGGTATGAAGCTTCAGAACCATTTAAAAAGCAACAGAGAATATGCAAAAAGGCCCTAAAGCCTTTTGAATTTACTGAAACTAAAAAAATATATATTTAGGTATAAGCAGGTACTAGGAATACTGTAACATTTTAAGTTAATGATGACTGTATAGTGACAGAACTACAATTAAAACTGCTTTCTCACAAAATTTTAAATGGATAACCACTTGATTATGAAAATGTTAGGTTTTACTTTAAGTTTTGCTGCAGATACTATATATACCTTCTGTATTTTTACAATAATAATTCTCAAACTTAAGTTTCGCCCATGTAAATCAAAAATAAAGTATGGAAAATCAATCCTGTATTCTATTTGTGAGAGAAAGGGGGTGGGAACAAACAAAAAAAACAAAACAAAACAAAACAAAAACAACCCCACACATCTGAAGGGCAAAATAGACAGCTACTCTAGTAAAAATGAGATAATAAAAAAGTAGATCTTTTTTACTCTGGGTACAACAAGTAAGATATTGTTACTTATTTACATAATGTATTCTATTAGTGAAATATATTAAAAAGCACTTTGTGGCATGCTCTACTTTCTACTCAGAACATAACTCTTAGGTTAATTGTTTAGAGATCACTTCCATGGCATTTTTACAACACTGTTAGATGAGTATTTTCTGTTCTTCCTCATTAAATTAGATAATTCCCCCAAGTTAAGAAAGGCTGCTGTTCTGCTATTAAAATAATTATTTGCTATTAAAGCAATTATTTTAATAGCAAAGAAGCAGGCATTCAATTTGAAGATTTTTTTTTTAAATGATGAAAAACCCTCAGTCTCCCATCACAAATCTCATGAAGGGTAAGCGAGGTGGTCATCATAGAATGCATACAGAACACAGTTTCTAGAAGGGCTATAAATACACAAGTTTTAATTATATTTGCTTTCAGTAGCATTGGGGATACAGGCATAAATTCCCATGCTCAAATTCTTCTTATGTGCCAGAAGTCTAAAAATACTTGATTAATATTTGCTTATGTCTGACTGTCTTCAGCATCAAAAGAAAGATGAAAGAAATAAGTACCTGGTTTTTGAAGTTAGTCTTATGATATGGCAGAAACGCATAAGTCCTATTTCATAGAATGCACACAGTTTTGACCTGTATTCTGATGTTAAAGGAACTTTCTGCCCCCCCTCCCTTTTTTTTTGTAATTTAAGAGCTACTTCCAGCCAATGTCATTTATCAGGACAAAAGCATATAACTCAGTATGTATTAACAAAGAATTAATGCTAATCTGTTTATTACAGGAAAAAAAAAAGTGTTCATTATAGAGAAAATAACTGGATACTACACTACTAGTCCAGTCTTCCTATTGTTCAATTTTAGTGTTTTTGATCGAGGCAGGGGGAGGGGAGAGGAAAAAAAAACATGCACAAAAAGCAGCTTTCTATACTAGGCTGTATTTTATTAACCCTTAGGCTTTGACTGAGACTTGTATTGGCAGACAGAAATTTCACAGAGAAGCTGTTTTCTAGAGTTTATTCAAGAAGTTAGATATCTAAATTTGAGACTTGCTTGGTTTTGCAAAAATTAAGGTGGTATAAGAAAGCCAAAGATCAGCCTTTCTATTGGTCAATCCTCTCAAGTATTTTCCAACAGCATAATACAAGTCTAATTCCATTTAAGAATTAAAATATAGGGAAGTTTTTTTAAAACAAACAAACAAAAAAGCTCTGATATGAGAGCAAATTTATTCCCATATGGGGAATTTAACACTTACTGGTTGCCTGCCAGCTATCTCCCATCAATGCTGCCACATTTACCTGCATTCTGCTATATTCATGCTTTACGCTAGCAGCACTTAACTCACCCTAGCAGCAGCTCACTACATTCATCCACATACATATTTTAATAAAATATATGAAGACAGTATGTTTTTTTTAAGCACAGTAGTAATAAGTGGTTATCAAGATAAGTAACAAGAAAAGGAAGAATGAATTCAAAGAGTTCAACTAAAGAATTGGGAGGAATTGCTGTTGTTCAGTAGGAAAACTAAGTAGCAAGCAGAAATGGTCTGGTCCAATCACTGAAAATGCAGGCCCTATGAGCCACCCCTCCAGATAACTGAAGGTGAGAAAGGTGGAAAGAAGGCAGGAAGAAATGTAGACAATTTGTATTCAGAAACATTGAGAGAGAAAGATACAAAAGCAGGTAAAAAGTTCAGTGATAATAAAAGGGGGTATAATGCTTTCTAATGAAGTGTGCAACAGAAAATATTTACAGTTTCTTTTACTAATACTTGTTCTATTCAGGAAAACTAAGATAGTCTCAGTGTCATTTAAGTTCTTAGTCCATCAAAAAGCAGAAATATGTCCTAAATAGAGGGTATTTAGGATGGCACGCCCATTATTCACCCTTTATAGCTGAGTTCAAAAATTATCTTCTATGAAACCAAACAGCTGTTTCAAAAACAGCTGTTGTACTATGAACTTGTCCTGAGTAGTGTTTGAATGGTTGTAGGCACCCAGGAGCACCAAGTCATTTGTTTTTACCATCTGTTCTTTTTCCCAAAGCAATAACTTGGATCTTTTTTCCCTTGATTAGGTGGTCTACTCTAGAGCAAACTTTAAATTTAAAGTCAGCTTGATTTTCCCCTGCCTATTTTTAAGTGTCTCATTTGTACTCTTACTCCCTTACAGCATATACAATCAACATTTCAAAGTAACTGTGTACCTTCCTGAGCCATTATATGTGAAATATTTCATTTCTGACATTTTAGTAAACATATTTACCTGACTACTTGCAACATATTTTCTAAAAATAAAATAAAATCTTACATATTTAATTCCAAGTGACTTATTCTAACATATTTCAAGAAGTTTCTGAAATCAAGCTGCTTTTCCTACTCCTCTGCTTAAGGCTGTCGCTTTTGAGCTTTTAAATTTTGCTTCTGGACAAGCATGAGGGTTTACTGATGCTCAGCCACACAGGCATGTTAATGAGGCATTTCCAGAAAAAAAAAAAAAAAAAACACACACACACACACACACACACACACACACACACACACAATCTTTACTTTTTCTCAAGTAAAACTGAATTCCCCTTGAGGGAAGATCCACTTGTGTATACTCACATGTAAACTATCAAAGCATTAATAATTTCTCTTATTTTTCTTTTAAATTTCCTGCTTTGGTTCAAATCCAAGGTGTGATGCTTTATAAATACTTCATAGCACACCCTGAGCTACACACGGACTGAAGAATTTCAGCATCACCACCATTATGTACAGGACTGATTTTTTTTTTTTTTTAAGCATTAGATTCTCTTTTTTCCTTCTTGTATGTTATCAAATCTTATTAATTCTCTAAACACAAACAGCCGTTTCAGGATGCATGACTTTTAAATGTAATCATCTTCTGGAGATTTAAGTGCATCTCTCATAGCACCGGGGCATTTTTGTAATGTTTCAGATTTGAACAAATAGAGTTCTGATAGTTAGAAACACATGGAGAGAGGCTAAGCTTATGTTATGCTATATACAGAAAATTAAAGCACTCTGAATACTATAAACACGTATTTAGCTACTAAAACAAGTCAAAACTGAGCACCTAAAACCACGTTATACTGAATTTCTTGTCAGAAACATCTGAATTTTTTACCCTGCAACTGTCATTGCATGTCAATTTTTACAGCAAAATAATTTTGAATATATCTACAACCAGAACAGTTTTAAGTATAGAACTAATGCAAATACCACTTACCATGATGGGATGCAGTCCATAGTACATCAAAATATCTGCTAATGTAAAATTGTTTCCTGCAAGGTAGACTTTATCTTCAAGGTACATGTTAAGATCCTAAAAGAGAAGAAATCATTACACAGGTGTAAATGATTCCATAAAATTAAAGCAGATGTTAAAAGAATTGAAAAATCCTCTGAAGACTGTGCCTGTGAATTAAGTGATAATTTTAATTTCTCTGAACTCAGTAAAGGATAAAAAAAAAAAAAATCTCAGAAGAGTCAAGATAATGACCTAAAATATAGTTCTCATTTGAAAGTGAGAACTGAATAGAATTTAAATGTTAGTCTCTAAAAGTGGGAGTCAGTTATCTTCTGGCACATAATCTTTCATAATTCCGTCACTTAGAGTTTTGTGAATACAGCAGTGCAATGTATTTTATAATAGTAGCGGATTCCACAGAAATATTTTCAAACTTATCTTTTGCTGGCCTCAATTACTGCAATTCCAAAATGCTGAAATTGTGGATTTTTAACTATTGTGTGATTCACACAAGCACTCTGCCCTTCCAACAGCAGCAGCTTATTGTGCGTTCCAAGACTCTACACACAATGCAGTTGGCCAACAAATTCCTGGAAGTGCAAATGAGCAAGATGCCAGAGAAACAAAGGGAGACCAAAGTGGGGGCCAAAAACATGTTTCGAGCTCAATGACCGCAACCTGATATCTGGTATCACTTGACAGACATCTGACCTTGCATCTGAAATTGGCAAATCTAACACCATTACACTACTTTTTCACTTCTTTGATGACTGCTTCTTGACAGGTCATCTACACTTTATAATAAACATCCTAATGTCTGCTTTTATTTCTTTTATCAAAGGAAATAAAGGATGATATTAAGCATCACACAGTTAAAACATTGTAAGGACGTCTGCCTCTGGCTACATAGCTTCCCCTCTCTCCCTTTAGAGTGTATATCAATTTGTTCATATTACTTAGCTCTCAGGTTTGTTCAAATATTAAGCTACATTCCTGTAGAATTTCATTCTAACAACCCAAAGGCACACACAGGATTAAAAAAAAAAATCTTGCACTAAGAAAATCTATAGCTCAGTTTACTGAAAAAGTTGTACTGGTTAAGTAGTACAACCAAGTTATTTCACTTAAATTCTGAATTCCTGCATTAAAGAAGTTACATCATGTTAAATTTTCATTTTACACAACTTGTTCATTCTTTGAATATACTGCACAGGCACATTTATTGTTTGTACATACTCAAAATATTCACCAGTAAAGAACATCCTGAAAATTTAAAGACAAGGTAAGCAACTACAGTGTAAACCATTTTTTCACTCTGACTTACCAAGTTTTATGAACTCAGCTGGGTCAACAGAATTTGACTGATGTGGTTTTAGTCTTGAAGAAATTAGCATTAACTTGTAAATCTGGTTCTGAACAGGCACAGTGCTCCCTTAACATTTAGTAAACTGTTCTGAACACTCTCTCTAAAAGTCAAGTTAATTTAGAAACTCTATGACACATTTTTTTTTTCTATGTGCAATAGGAGCATTTAGTTAATCTTTTCTAACAGGTTAGAAGTCCCATTAAAATGGTTATGTTAACACCTAAGAGCCAATTGTGACAGTTTCCATATTAAGAAAGCTTCACTTCTGGGAACTTTAAGTGACCATGACATTGAACTGAAATAGTCTTCATGTCCTGAAGAGATTAATGGAAACAAGAATACAAAACTGAACTACTGTATCTGAACTACTACTATGCCAGGAAAATTCAGATCTGTTAGCTGCCTTTCATGGCATTGTCTTTCATGCACTGAATATCATTACGTAAACCAATTGCATGCAACTTCCAAGATTAACTAAATCATTTAAATGCAGAAATGAATGTATGCAACAATAAGTTAATATTGTTGCAGTCTCTCAGGAATGTTTTCCTCAAGTTTGAGGCAAACACACAAGGTACAATTGCAGCTTATTGTAATAATATGCTTTTAGCAACTGGAACAGTTTCATTCTTGGGTATGAGGAGGAAAAAACAAAGTTGAAAACATACTGTATTATCTGTGGACCGACTGGTGGACTAGCATTTGCTTGTTCTATGGAACAGATGTCCTATTTACAGCCCATATCTAAACTGACATCTCAGTACACCCCGCCCACAGCACACTTGTGTCTGCCCACACTTGCTTACTATCTTTTGAGGATTTAGTCCAATTGCCTGTAATCCAACTAATCTATGAAATGATCAAATTCCCTTCCAATCACCACAAGATGGGATAAGGCTATCACTTCAGCTCAGACAAGTAACCACTACTTCTTAAAATAACTCATCAGCTTGCAGTGACCTAACCACATGCTAATTGTTTTAGGAACATTTTATCCATAAGAACACCTATGCTGTTGTACATACTTTCTTTAAAAGTAAACTCACATTCTTTCAGTCAGTAGTATTCTCAGGATCACACTAATCCCCTAGGTCCCTTTACACTGCACGATGCAGTGACAACAGATCATGCTCAACTACTCCTGGCTCTCTTGAAAATACAGGATACAAGAACAAAATAAAACTTCACTTCTGGGGCAGTTTCCCCCTCCCCCCCACTCCTTGCAACAATACTTTGAAATATAATTCAAGATTTTGGTGCATAACAGGCAAACTATGACCTAAATTGGTCTGCAGGTCTACTATATTCGCTCTGCTGCTTTTTCTCCAGAGAACACAAAGGAAAAAATAATCAGCAAATATTGCTCAGATAATCAGAATGCACCTTTTTAGGACTCTAACTGCACAGCATCTCACTGCTGCTAGAGAAGGGAGAGGAACAAACTCCAAGACAAAGTTTAAAAAAAAATAAAAAATAAAACAAACACTTGCTAGACCTCCAAGTTCACCAGTGTGAGTAGATATCCCATTTGAAAGTTTGTCAACTAGTAGTGTATCAAAAGTCTGGATTAACTACATGGATGGATTATAGATTAGTTTGACTCACAGGTTTTGGAAACAGCAATTCTTCAAACAAGTAGCATAAACAGTAACTCATGCTCTCCTTTAGATTTCTAATTGCATTTTACAACTATAGCCATAAAGAAGAGGCAATTAGAAGTATCTGACAATCTAACATCTTCTATGTGATACATTTGAAGTCATATACACATTCTTGGTTTTAACTCTCCTTCTGAGATTAGAGGTTAGACTAGAGCTTTCCACATTTGTTTGGAAACTTTCCAGTGAATTCCAGCACAGAGTTGTATTTTGAGCAGAGGATATGATTATTTAGAATAAGTCTCCAAAGACTTTCTGCCCCCTCACCACTATTCAAGTTCTAAAGATCTAAAATTGATGAAGCAGAGACATTCAAACTCCCTAGATGCAACTCATTAACATCTGTGTAGACATTTGGTGCCACAGAAAAGGTTTTTTAAAAAGGTTCTCAACTTCTCCCTAGAAGCATAACAATCCTACAGAATCATTTTGCAGTTTTTTTCTTGTACAGCTTAAATTTCTTATTAACCAAAAAAAAAATCACACAGCTGACTAGAGTTAAAGGAAAATAGCATTGCACTGGGGTAGAGTGGGGAAGGTTGTGGGAGGAGGAAGGAGGTAACAGAGAGAATGAGTAACAAAATGCATCAGAAATGTATTATTGACTATCATCATTCCTACTGCAGCGTATGCTGCAGAACAGCCCAGAGATATCGATCCTTCTGTTTTGTCTAGTAGAAGTGTTCAAATAAAAACTTAGACAAAGCCACACACATTGACAGGTTCTGAGAAGTATGACATATGCTCTAAGCGATAATAATAAAAGAAAATTTGACTGGGACAGACTACAATTGCTATTATTTTTTTCTTAAGACCTTAAAAAGGACAGACCTTTGTATTTAAACTAACTAGTTTGTTACTGAAGTTTTTCAAGACATCACCTCATTTAACAGAGGAATAGAAGCAGTCTAGGGTTTACAACAGAAGTAACTGAACTGTTTCTGGCACAGCTTATAATAAGTTGTGGCTCTAGGCTGCAATCGTCCCAAGACTGCCACTGTGTATTCCAAACACACTGTAGAACTACAGTCTCAAACTTGCCTTTTTTTTTTTTTTTCCTTCATACTCCCCTTTGGCATAGTATATTTTAATGGTAGACTGCCTCTTGTTCTGATTAATCATGGTAGCAGGAGAACAAATTAAAAAAAAAAATCTTAATTGCTCTACTATGAAGTTATTAATAGCAGAACAACTGCACAGCACCCTTGCGTCGAGATAAATCCTGGCAGTTCACCATCTGCTATGAAAAAGAAGGAAAAAAGGAAAATTTTAAATTGTTAGTATTTGTTCTAATAAATAGCTTATAGGTCAAAAAGCATTGTGTTAATTCTACAAGTGACACAATGTTCCTAATAAAGAAGTTTTGTTTGGAAACACTTCATTTATCCACCTATCTATATTTCAGACATATATATATATTTCAGACACTTTTTTAAACTGACAAACTGAATAAGACAAAAACCAATCAACCAATGAAACACTTCATCATTAAACCATTATATTTCTAAGTTTGATTTTAATACCAAAATGCAGTTTTGCAGTTTGACATTTTGCAGTTATCATCACTTAAGCCAGTGAGAGCAAATATGCTTTGTTATAAAAAGACAGAAAACTTCTTACAGCATGTGTAATACAGGACAAGAAAGGTAAACAAAATTTGTTCTTGTATGGTCTTCTCATAGTTTATAACAGCATAAAGCAGAAGTTAGTTAGAAGGCAGGATAAAAAATGTTTTTATTTATTTATTTATTAACCATAAAGGGGGTTCTGTTTGTTCATTTCAGTGTGATTTATTTAAGAACTGAAGTACTCTGCCTTCCAGGACAGGTGTCTACCAGCCAGACACCTGCTAGGTGCCTTGGAACTCTACCAGCTAGAAAAACAGAAAGACAACATGATTCTATTTAACAAATTAGTGCTGGATTGGAGTTCCTTCAGCTTTTCTTTTCGCTATTTAGGCACAAGGCTAACTTTTGCACAGTGTTCGTTCATTTGTAGTGGACTTAAGACTATAAATTCAGTAATGACCTAAAGAATTATAAATTAATAATTTACTACTAACATGATGAATAGGTCTATGTTCTTGGACTGTCTTCTATAAAAACAGAAAAAATACGGTTGGAAAGAGCCTCTGCCTGCCTCCTAAACAGGCTGTTTAAAGTTGAGCTAACCTTTAACACCATTAATGACTTATTAGTTGAATACAGAATTTTTCTAAGGATGGAGATTATAATTTTGATTAATGTCTGTTGAGCAACCATGACTAAAGATTTTCAAAGTATTCAAAAGTAGAGAGTAAAATCTGCTGCATATCTGAGAGACTGTCAGTTCGACAAGGACAACCAATTACTGATAAGGCTTTGTTTCACAGGATTTTGAAGTGTAGCGAAGGCTGTCAACTTAAGTTAAACAGGATGTTAACTTTTTCTCTTGACCTCTGCTTCAGTAAATCTTAAGGTCTTTCTGTAGTAATTTCAGTTGACTCAGGCTAGCCCCACCTGACAAGTGAGAAGATCTCTCAAGTAAGACTACTAACCTCAGGTATAGCCAATCTTTCTGAAATCTTGCAGCTCAGAGCTTTTCTAAACCCAAGCCAGTCAGTAGCACCAGTTATTTTGCACTTTTTAAATATAAATTACACAGACTTTAAAAAATTAGAAAAAGAATAAATAACCAGGAAAACCCAAAGCTTGGGTCAAGAGCTAACCAGATTTCATCTATGTTATACTCTTTTTCTAAACAGACCCCTTAACACTTGCCAGTGCAAAAACACTTTTCTCTTCAAGCCTTGTTCCCAGAAGGCTGCAAAAACACTAATTACCAGCCACAAGAAGGAAAATATTGTAAGCTTTTCAATCTACTCCTTGACATCTGGCTGCTGAACTAATTGGATGGCCCTTTTAAGAAAGGCTGAGTCTTAAACTACAGAAACAACTTAATATAGCTGACCAAAATCTCCATACAGATGTAGCTCAATGGGAAGGACAGTTTTACACAGGTTCCCTATGATTTCACTTTTTAGCATTTTACATACAATTCTGCCTAAAAACTCATTTTGTTACCCATACCAATCATCAAAGTGTCAAGGTTTATATTCCATGTTATCAAATTAAGAAAATAAGTCTTAAAACTCACAGAGCATGGTTTTCTTAAAATACAACACACAACGATTTGTTTGTATCTGAGATCTTATTAGCACAGGAAGAAACCAGTGTCTTAAAAGTCTCACAGGAGACTAGAGAACTGAACAATCTTTAAACTATTTGGAATGTGTTACTTTACAGTATTGCACCCATAAAAGAAGGTAGAGCTCAGCTTCATACAGTTTATATTATTCTCATATATTCTCGTAAAAGTAAAAACTCAGCAAGCACTATAAAAGCCAATAATTAAACACACATCAAGTCTTCAGTGTTATTAATCATTTGTTTACATATATATCTTGGTATCCTTTAGGACCTAATGAGTCCAAAATTCAGTGGCAAGATAATTAAGCAATCTTTACCTTGAGAATTATTCTAGTATCTTCTTTACCAGAGCATCCATCTACTCGAGTCACTCTGTATTCCAACCATTGCTGAACAACAGCTTTCTCTTCTGCACTGCTTCCAAGCAGTTGTCCTTTCTTAGCTTGTTTAACTAAATAGGCAGCTATAGTAACTAATCCTATTAGGCCAGGGCCATTGTTTGTTTGAAGCACAGGTACCTAAAAGAGACATACAAAAAAAAATCTTAACTATATTATTTTGGTATTCTCATAGAGAATAGTTATGCCACAGACCCTCCCTAACCCCTTAAAATCCAGTCGTGTTCAATTTACTCATCAGTGACCAAATGCTGCCTCAGCAAGTTTGCAGATGATACCAAACTGGGAGGTGTAGCTGATACCCTAGAGGGCTGCGCTGCCATCCAGAGGGACCTGGACAGACTAGGCTGCGAGAAATCTTAAGAAATTCAACAAAGACAAGTCCAGGGTCCTGCACTTGGGGAGGCATAACCCCAGACACCAGTACAGGCTGGAGAACAACCTTCTGGAGGGCAGCTCTGCAGAGAGGGACCTGGGTGGGATGATGGACAAGTTGCCCATGAGGCAGCAGTGTGCCCTCGTGGCCAAGAAGGCCAATGGCATCCTGGGGTGCATTAAGAGGAGCATCTCCAGCAGGTCGAGGGAGGTGATCCTGCCCCTCTACTCAGCACTAGCGAGGCCACATCTGGAGCACTGTGTCCAGTTCTGGGCCCCAGACTTGGCTGTGCTTTTAGTCTACTACAGCACTCTCACCTGCATCATCAAATGATGCAATGTAGTGAAATTAGTAAAAGCTGCTACTCTTCCGCACTCCCCCTGCCTTTAAGTGTCTGGCCAAGCAGCAACACTTGTTTATATTCACATTTAATTAACAGAAGATGAAGGCTTAAAGCATAATGCTTATCTCCTTGATCTTTTACTCTAAAAACCAGAGAGTACCATTCATTTTCCCCCTAAGCACACTGACAGATAAACTACTGCCAGAAAAACCTACTGACTCGATTATTTTTTCCAGAGTTATGCTTTACAGCCCCTTACAGAAGGCCACGATAACCATCAGGCAGACATGGAGAAGGAACAAGAAGCTGCCAGGAGCCGCGAGCAGGCAGAGAGATCCTGCAGCCGCAGTTGGCGGCGGGGAAAGAGAACAGGGGGAAGCAGGGAGAGGTGGAAAATCCACCCCCGGAGGAGGAGAGGC
This sequence comes from Crypturellus undulatus, assembly GCA_013389825.1. Taxonomy (NCBI): domain Eukaryota; kingdom Metazoa; phylum Chordata; class Aves; order Tinamiformes; family Tinamidae; genus Crypturellus; species Crypturellus undulatus. The sequence continues at coordinate 941,477 of VWPW01019012.1, read as the reverse complement.
CGCTCTCCCGCCCGCACCGGGAGCGCGGAAATGGCGCCGAGGGGACGCGCCGCTGGGGAAGGGCCGCGCCCCTCCTCGCTCCCTTCACCTTCCGCTCCCCCTGGACGCCGTACTTGTTCCCTTCGCGCAGGCCCAGCGCCCGCTCCAGCAGCGCCAGCTCCGCCGGCCCCGTCCCGGCCTGCGCCGCGGCCGCCATCTCCGCAGCACGCCACCCGCGAGAGGCCGAGCGCCGCGACCGCCACCTCGCAACAACCGCCAGCCCCATTGGCCGGCAGCACCACCACGCCTCCCAAAGAACCTTCGCTGCTATTGGCCTGCAAGGAGCCCACCGCCCAATCAGCACTCTCCCGCCTCAGCGGACGCATGCGTAGATTGAGGCTCGCCTGCGAGGCCCGAGGGGAGGGGTGCGGAACGACACGGATCGCTAAGGGCGCATGCGCCGGAGAGGAGGGCGCGCAGCAGCCCCCTCCCCTCACTTGCCAGAGTGCGCATGCGTGATCGAGGTACGGAGGTGGGGCCTGGGCTGAGCCACGCCCCCATGCTGTGACGTCAGGGGGGCGGGGGGGAGGCGTTGTGGCCGTTGGCTGCGTCACGGGCGCTCGGAGTCCGCTGAGGGCCCCGTGGGGCCGCGGGCGCCGTGTGCGGGGCGGCGCTGGCACCTGGCCCTGCCGCGTTCTCGCGGATGGTGAGAAGAATTGCAGTGAATTGCTGCTTTTGTGCAGTTGCACGGTTTTCAGATCTTTCCTGCTGGTAGCAACCGGTTCACTGTTCCAGTGGATCGTCTCCTTAATAAAGTTGCGGTGTGCTGCTCGGAAATGATGCAACTAACGAAGGAAGCTTATGCAGAATTCAGCCAACGTGTCCCTGCTGCCCAGGGGATACCAAAGAAAGGGAAAGAACAGAGCTAGGTTAATAGTGGTGTCATAGTGATAATAGTGAGGTTAGGAAATACGTGATGCAAAAACTGAGCTGGTCATGGAAAACACCCAGATTCAGCTGCATGTTACTGTGTTTGAGCTGTGTTAAAGGCATTTATTTACCTTTCTATTACAAGACTTCTATGTCTAATTGTAAATGTTAGAAACTAAAACAACTTCAGATTGGTGAGTCTGCTTATGTAGAATACTGGAGTGTTAGTCTCAGGATGGTTTAGTACCAAGCTAGTGCTGTATTTTTACTAAAAGCTGTGATTCTGTCTTGATCCACTAGAGAGAATTGCAAAATACAGATTCAGCTATCACTTAAGATCTTAGCCTTCTGAAATAAGCTGATCCTCATAAATGTCCTGGTCCTTTATCTTGATTCAAGGCAATATTTAGAGCTGTGCTTTCTGTTTCACAAAAAAAAAAAAAGTTTTAATAGTGGCCAAAGAGTCTTCCTTTGAGCAGGGAGCCATTCTGAAATCAGGACTTGATTTTGCAGCTTTTGCAGAAATCAGTCATATGTTTTATAGTAAAATCTGAAAAATGTTTCAGTTTACATAAATTGCTCTGTCTTGAAGATGGCAATTGTTCATTGCAAATTTGATTTAGTTCTTCAACTAGTTCTTCCTTTCCTGCGGCAGTATTTCTGAGATTAATGTGATTAGTATCACTTTAGCTTTAGTGTGATAGTGATGGATACTTTGTTCAAAGTTGTACGGGATGCCTTAATTTTCAATGGGTAAAATGTTATAAATATTTTTCCAATTGTTTACAAAAGCTAATTGATTGAGGCTCTTGAAATCCGTAAGGGAGAAAGGATTTCACTTCCAATAATCTCTGACAAATCATCTAACAATAAATATGTACTTACAGTTCCATGCTATTTTGCATATTTCTAATTCTTTAATGCTCTGGAAGGTACAACATTACATCACTCTGAAATATTAGGATTGAAATATCTATCAGTCATAGTAAAAGGAAAGTTTCAGTTTTACTCAATGCAAAGATAATGTAATAACTACTTTATTTGTCTTTTTTTTGACAAATCAAAAACTTTAAGTCCTTGGAAGATGGGCCTTTATAAATTACTCAAAGTAGTTGAACTGCTTGAGTTTTTGTAGCAGTTTCCTTTTGGTAATACTGTTTAGCACTGTGTGTGTCCGTGTCTCTTCCCTTTCTTTGCACAGTTCACTCATGTTTCCGTTAGGTGGAGCTTTGTGATTAGGGCTGTGAAGGAAACTTGCTTTGAAGTGCAAAATAATTCCGGGCAGCATGGGTGGGGGAGGAGGAGAAAGAAGTGCACTTTGCTTAGAGGTATCAGTGTCCTGCGTGCAAGCTTAATGCACAAAAATCTGTATCCAGACCCTAACACACAATGAAAATAACTTGAAAAATCGATTCTGTCAAATGGAACAATGCTCTAATCTGCTGTTATCATAGTCAAGTTTTAAAGCTAAAATACCTTAGGTTATAAATTAAATGTCAAATATAATTAATTTGGCACTTGAAATATGAAGTGGGTTACTGTCCTTTAGAGAAAGTCTGACAGCTTTATGTATGTCACATTGGTATCTGCTAAAATGAGTTTTACATGCCAGACAATCCTAGTGTGAATCGTACTGCTGTTAGCTGTACCAGAATTTTGTCAATGTAATGAGTCTGTGAGTAGCTCTTTTCTTAATTGTCTGAAGCTATTACAAGATGATATAAATCAAGTATCATCTGCCTCATCTCTGCAAAATACTGTTCTTATTCTATATTAAGTGAGCAACCTAATTTTTTACTAGAGGAGATACTGTAGAATTTAAGTCTGTGGTTTCTGCAAGTGGAGAATGTTCTCTTTCCTGTGCCTTGGACTCGTTGCAGTTGGGATATCGCTTTCCTTAAATTCGGTGTATTAGTAGGGTATCAGTGGGTTACAGTCATTCCCAGGCATGTGTCCTGCACATGGAGGTCCCATTTTTATCCCTTGTCCCAAGGCAGTAGGAAGAATTCTTCACCTTTTGCATTTTCTGTCCTTGCTTTGCAGGGTGGAACTACAAGCAGTCTTAATGCTTATGAAGTAAGCAGTAATAGTGAAACCACAGCAATGAAACCTTCTTACTATGCTGGTCTTATTAGTGAGAAATAATGTTGTTGGTCTAATAGATGTTTGTTGATACAGTTGTTGAAATAAAGATATCAATAAATAACAGTATTTCCCACTAATAAGACCAGCTTGACCTTCCTAATCCAAATATCATAAAAATTCTCCATGCAAAGATTTAGTATCAGCGTGCTGTATGAAGATTTCATTGCTGTAGTTTCACTAATAATTTTTAAATACATCTAATTAGCAGTTTGTGACTGCTACCCTTCATACTGCCTAATCTACAGACTGTATGGGCATTACCAGTTGCAGAGAGCTGTTCTTTTAGCTTAAGTTCAGAAAAAAAAAGGTAGATAAAATCTGATTTTTTTAAAGTTCTCTTTGAAAATCATATAAAAAAGAATTATTCCTCTGACACCCATCTCCTTCAAATTCTCTTTTCCTCAGCCTGGTGCTATGCAACAAAACCTTGAGCCTCAAATCCATGTTAAAATGTTGCTGTTGTTGTATGTTTTAGACAGAAAGCAACTCAATAGTAGTCTTTTAAACCTAAGAAACACAATACCCTTGTCTTTTTGTCTCACTTCTACCATGCTACACAAACTAAAAGACTAGTTAGAAGCCTCTTTGCAGGCAGTGACTTAGAGATGCTGCTCTTCCAGCAGCCAGCAGCTGCTTTTAGCCTACCTATATATTGGAGGAAGTAAAGAAGAGAAAGTTACCATGGGACTGTAGCTGTGAGAGGGCAACACCACAAGCAGATCGAGGGAGATCTGTCGTACTCCTGAGAAGACTGAGCACACATATGTCTTAGTTTTGCGAAGCACACGAATGTTTATATTCACTGAGGCTGGAGTGATGACAGCATCTATCACTGACCCGTAACAGAAGTGACTTAATCCCTTTTTTGCCGTCCGGTGATGCTGTGTCACGCGAGGTGGCTGCAGGTCACGGTGGTGCTCGGGCAGCACAAGGTGCTCTTGTGTTTAAAATCATCGTCTTAGCTGCACAGAGCCAGAGTAACTGCAGGGCTGCAGTGCTGCACAAGAGCTCATTGGTCCGGGTGCGATGCAGTTCGCTCTGTACTCATGTGCCTGTTCTGTGTTCCGAGAGTTAGTTCCGTTGTTCACACCTTAGGAGTCCCTGAATTTTGTTTTACGTGCGTCTGTGTGTGAATCTCAAAAGCACCGTGAGTTGGTTTTGAGAATAAACAGGTGTTGAATAGGAGTGTGAATTTGGACTTGATAATGTCCAAAATATTTTTACTATTTTCCATGGATTTAGAGACAAATTAGCTGAATGTATGTGTATGTGTGTACATGTGTATTTACTTTCCTTGAGAGAGACAATCTGAACCTATGTGGAAGATTCACTGTGAGATCTGGAGAGGTTTATTCTACTTGCTGTTCAAGCCATTTCTCCTAAGTCACACAGTTGTCTTCTAAAAACAATTTTGAAATGATGGCTGTACACGAATGACAATTTATGGAAAATTGCTGATTCTTTGGGAGACAGAATGAAACAAACTGATGTGTGATATATACTAATTTGAAAACTAGCTTTATGGATGGCAGAGGACAATGGTTCTGTGCAGTGTTTGTGCATATTTAGTGCACATGGTCCCATAATTAAGACTCCCACTTGTTATCATGATACATATAAATAAGTAAATGAAACATTGTCAGTAAAGTTCAATTTACATAAAATCCAATCATTACAATTAGGCATTAAAGGGTTTTTGTATTTTTACAAATAAAATTTCAAGTGTATATACATATTTTTAATTTAACATTGTAAGTTCCAGCAACTCTATGGAATTTACTTTACACCTTACAAATAACTGAGGTGGTTTGATTTGACTTTATTCTTCCTATGTCACGAGAAACTGGTTGTTACAGAAACTTCTGATTTTTGACAGACCTGTTCACTTAAATTTGGATGCAGCTGCTAAAAGGCTAAATAGAGAATGCATAAATAGATGGCTAATTTTAAACATTGTATACTTAGAACACAGGTTTTGTGTGGTTTATCGTGTGTAAATGTGCCACGCTTGGTTGTGGAAAATGTAACCCATTGTTTTATAGCTAAGGAAATGCTGGGTTTTGTCTTCTATGTTTTTGAACACATGATTATTGTGACCGAATCGCCACTGGCGACTGTGCTTTGGGCTATGTCCTATTTGCATAATGCAGTGTCCTAGTCTGAAAACGCTCGGCTATTCTCAGCACACACGATCAGTCATGTGCCATGCCAGCTCAGACTAATACTGCTCTTTGTTCTCTGCTATAGCCATGGCAAGCTGGAAACACGTTGTGAACATACACTAGATGGCAGGCAGGTCAGGTGCCTGGAAACAAGCCTTGCCAATTTATCACGCAGCCTTCTCTTGCGCTTCCAAAAGATCAATTGGCCTTCCCCAGGCCTACACAAAAGCACATTTGGATCACTGTGCTGGATGCGAGCGTGCCGTCAACAGGCTGGACGACGATCTCACCCTCTGCCCACAAGATGCTAGGCCATGTTGTTTCCGACAGATTTGCTTTTTGCCTTTTAGCCGACAAGGAGAAGATGCCCGATCGGTAACAGCTCGATCAGTAGCAGCTGTTGTTGAGAATAAGGCTTGTGCTAGAGAAGCGAATGTGTTAAAGAAGCGCTGTCAGCACCTGGGGCAGGCTCTGATGGCTTGTCTTCAACAGCAGACTCCTGTATTTGCCCTGCAGGAGATGATGGCAGCTTGTCGCAAGATTTTTGTAGCAGAACATCTTTCCAATGCTCTGTGTTTGCCCCAGGATGAAAAATGCCCTCGATGTTGCCCTTAAAGTGGAGATCTAGTTGCAATGCCAACACGCGCAGCCTTGAATACATCAGTGCTTGTCATAGGATCCCTTGGGAGCTGCAGTGACACGGGGTCAAATTCAGCCCTCACGTAAACGGGTGTGATGCCCGTCTGACCCAAAACTCTGTCAGTGAAACACAACGGCTGTCAGCCTTCACCTCTCTTGATGTCCTTGAGGAAAGGATGGATTTGAAAGTAGATGTCACGTCACTATCAGACTGTGCTAATGTCATAGGTGAGTCTCAAAGGGCTTCAAGCCACATTTTTTAAACAATCTTTCTGATACGTTTTTAACTTCAGCAGTATTCTGAGGAATACTCTTAAGTGGCCACCTGTTGCTTTTTTTCTGAAACAAGAAGTTTCCCGGTGTTGAGTTGCAATCAGGTCGATTTAGGATTACTGCTGTGGCACGTGAATTCCTAAATTGATGTGCTTCCTCTGACTTTTATAAATTAATTTCCAGATTTTCAGGACACAACTACTCTACAGTGGGACATGTGTTAGTATAGTTATTGTCACAAATAAAACAAGCATATACTGAGATCTTTAGGGAGTTTTCTGTTGCAGGTTTCTCTTGCCTGTTCATCTAAACATGCTCAGCACATCTCTAGACAACAAATAGTGGAGTCGCATCTTGAGAGGAAACTGCATGTGCTTGTGGAACCTGCCAGTAGAGAGCTACGGGGCAATGAACACTCGTGTAGCTTTGATTGCCTTATTCACTGAATCAGCCATAAAAAAAAAAAAAAGCGCCTTGTGGGAGGGGGAAAATCTCACTTTGAGGGTACAGTCATATTTGGAAAGGAGGAAATTTAACCTTACTCAAGTTGTAAGTGCCTCTGAATACTTGCTCTTGCCTTCCAGATTGATTCATATTGAGGAGGGTTAAAACCATATCTGGATGCTGTGTTAGTATCACACTGCAGACAACTTTGAAAACTGATTGCTAATCCCAGGAACGTCCCCAACTCCTAGTTATTTATTCTGTCAGTTTGCGCTGACTACCCAGTTAGGCAAAGTTGCTCTATGAAGCGCCTTGTTTTGGAGGCACATCTCATGAAGGTTTCCCCCGGCAGGGCTGGGAATCGAATGCATTGCAATTATTAACCATTGTTGTGAAGTGTTTCTGCTTCTCCCTTTTTGCTTCTCTCCCAGATGAAAAGCCTTCGTGGCTCTCTGTACCGGATCTTCTGGAATTTAGAGAACCTACTAGTTAAATCTCTAACAAAAAAGAGAAATCAGTCGTCAGTTTTTGCTCATCTAGCCATTTGACACTTGAGTACCTGTACATTTTTTCTAATATGACAGAAATGATCAAATACTGCACACCAGCATTTTCTTTTGATATCTGTATGTCAGTGAGGAACCACTCGATCAAACTAGGAGATGCTGAAGAACAGAAAAATGAGGGAAAAAAAAAATGGAGTTGAGACTGTAAATAAGCAGGTGTATCTATATAGACACGAGCACTGGGAGGTGAAGAGGGAAGAGTGCATGGGCCCCTTTACTGTGAGGCAATCAGCCTTGGATGGAAGCTTTAAAAATCTTTTTTTTTCTCACAAACTGGTTTTGAGACATGTTGTATAAAGACAACTGGAGAAAATAGCAGGACACAAAAACAGACAAATGCTATGCTATGGAGCAAATGACTCATCGCAGTTTGAGTTCTTTTTTTCATACGTGTGATCACAAGGCTTATCTGCAGCAAAGCCCCTTGAAGCCAGCATTTCTAGTGAAAATTGAAGTGTTATGTTGCTGCATTTGCGCTTTGTTTCTCTGTATCTCTTTCAACTTTAAATAGCTTGAGACATTAAGCTATAAAGTAAGCAACCATATTCAGAATAAAAAATTGTGTTTAAAACAGTGCCTTGTATAGCTATTTTTACTCATTCTTCCACTAAAGCAACTTAATTAAGTGGAAGTATGTTCCGAATGTATGTTACAGCCCTGTGCAGCTTCAGCCTCTGCCTATGTGAGGCTGTCTCTGTGAGAAGGAATTAACATTTAGCTTTTGGCAAGTGTGTTTGTTTAACATGATCACTTAGCTCACCCAAGGGAATGTCTGTATTAGCAACAAGATGTCACAGGATGTAGCGTTACAAGGACACAGGAGGCTTTGCTCAGGTGTGTGGGAAGAATGATGTCCCAAGCTGAGGAGTTAGAACTTCAGGCTATGTTTTACCATAAGCCATGAGTTTGAAAATCTTCTCCAGCACCTCCACTAAACATCATAACTCCTCCTTTTCCCACTTTTTTTTTTGTCTTTTTTGGGAGATTTTTGGAGGTTTTGGAGGTTTTTAAAAGGAATGCACTTACCTTCTCATTTCTCTTGTTGCTCTCTTCAGTGATCTTCAGTATTGCTTCCCATCTCCCTCCAAAACTTGTTAAAATGGTACCCAGCAAGGCAACTTTTTTTTTTTTTTTAATCAACTGTTTATTTGCTGTTGTGCTTTTGAAAGCATTCTGTGGAAGTGAGGAGTGAGGCTTATGTGATGATGAGTATTTGAATTGATTACAGCAAGGAACTATAGTGCATGAGAAGAAGGTTATGATTATAAGCTGCTGGGTGTTGTTCAACACATCAGTGACATTGTGAAAAATCTGGTTTAGAATTACTGAGCACACAATCTGAGGCATTGTAATTGAGTTTTAGTCCACATGAGCTCACAGAGGATCAAGCAATAGTTTATAAAATATACACAAAGATCAAAGTGGTTTGAAATTCAGACTGATTTTCTATCTTTTTTTTCAGTGCGGGAAAAATGAATAAACCCTCAAAACACTTTCATTTAAGGCCAGTTCCTGCCAGCAAGGGAAATTTAATCCACTCAAACCACCAAATCATTGAGTACATTTATTCATTAAAGTAATCAATCAGTGGAAATAGGTTTTTCTTTTTATATATTAAATGGCAAAAATGATGAGTTCATAAAAATGTCAAGGAATTTTCATCTCTGCTATCTCTTTTCTTAGGTCAGCTGTCTTCAAATGTATTATCCCATTTGTGGGAATCTTACTTATTCTGTCCTTCTCAGAGAAAGCTGAGTATTGAGTACTACACAGAGATTAAAATTGAGTAGAAACTGTAGAAAATGTCAAACATAGCCGAAATCATGACACCTGGTCTTTTGACTAGTCACGAAAGCATCAACAGTTGTTAATTTCCAATGGTAGCACTCTGGCAGTGTTTCATTAATACATCAGTCACTGAAACTTTTTGTTTACATTTTTGCTAGCACCTACAAGTTTGTCAAGATCTATTGTCTCTTTCCCTTACACAGTTGCCTTCTTTTATTTTGACGAATGAATCCTTGACAAGATGTTATGTGTGTTCCTTGTGCTTCATCATTTGGAGGCAGGAGACAACACTGCGATTATCATTTTTCTCTACTATTTATAATGCAGGCTGTTCCTTTTAGTGTTTCTCCCCCTTTTAGTGAGGGACTTGCTGAAGAAAAACATCCACTCTCCATTTGTGATGGTAAATAAAATTACATGTGTTGTTTGTCTGCTGTACTTTAAACCTAGAACTTAAACTCCTTTTGCTTTGGGGGAGATGAAATGCCTCCCCGGTTCTTCTTTGAGCTCATATGTGTTTAGGAATGTAGGAATGGGAACTGTGCAACATGACATTTAGTGGCTTACAACTGCAGTCAGTCCTGTAGTACAGATGAACCATAAGTTATAAAACACCCACCAACATCTTTCAACAAAAGGTGTTATGATTGCTACAAAGACTATAAACCTCAAAACTGTTGCAGAGGTCACGAAAATTTGCTATAAAAGGCAATCAATATTATTTTGGATAAAGGAAGAATTTCTTAGGTGACATTCCCAGATCATTCTAGAAAGTGGACCATGCCCTAAGCTCCAGAGGAGGAAGGGGATTTCCAGCTAATTTCCTGAAGTAAAATTCCTCCCTGAAATATGCTGTCATCAAATCATCCGTTTGTTGCCATCGATTCTGGTGGTAGGTTTAACCTTGAGAGTGCCAAAAAAGATGCACTAAACAAACACCTTGGCTATACCCTTCCCAACATTGAGCCCATGTGTCAGTCCTTTGAGCCAATCTTCATGGGAAATCAACCAACAGCATCCTGAAAGTATGGACTAATTAAATATAAGTAGGTTGCAATGAACGCAAATCAACCCAATTCAAAAAAATCTTCGTTTCCAGTAGTCAGTGACATTTTCTATTTCCCTGTTTAATGTGGTCAGGGTGTAGAGGTAGTTTTTGTAAACAATGGGCTTCTCTGAGGCAAATTCTTCCTACTTAATTCTCACAGTTTCAAAGTTGACTAGCAAATACCTGTGAAGTGAGCAGACTCTAAGCTTGTATAGGATGGCCTCACAGCCTTCTCATCATCATAGCTCTCACAGTCAAAATGAGTATTTTTTACTGTTCATCAGGACTCTTTACAGATAAAAAATAATTTTAAACTTAACATGTCTTCATACTTCCAAACTGAGCTCATCTTCTGGTGATTGGCAAAACCAGTTTTAGAATAAATGGGGTATACTCGGACAAGATTGCTACGTATCTATCTGTTACAAGTTCATTTCTGTGTATACAAATCTTGGACTATGTTTAAGATAATATACACAACATCAGGAACAATTCAAGATAACATACTATATTAAAAATACTCAGATTCTGTGCTGTAGCAACCTCATTGGTACTGAAACTCCCTTGATAAGGTTTAATCTGCACTTGATAGACCTAGTCAAGGTGGATTTCAGGAACTCCAGGCAGATCTTTTGCAACAAGTTTGCTTGTGTCAAAGCAAAAAAAATAAAAGAAAAGAAAGAAGAGAAGAGAAGAGAAGAGAAGAGAAGAGAAGAGAAGAGAAGAGAAGAGAAGAGAAGAGAAGAGAAGAGAAGAGAAGAGAAGAGAAGAAAAGAAAAAGGAAAAAAGAAAAAAGAAAAAAGAAAGGAAAAGAAAGGAAAAGAAAAGAGTCTTTCCCTAATGTAAATTGTTTTTTTAAAATCAGGAATTTCCCCCCTTAACACTGATGAGGTAAATATTAATGAGGAGAAACCTAAAGACCAATCAGTTTTGAAGCTACAGCAGCTTTTGGGGTGAAGTATACAGCCCAAGAGGAAGCTGGAGAGTAGGTGAAGGTGGAAGTCAAAGAGAATCAATGGACAAAAACATTTAAAATCAGGGTAAATTCCCTTCTGTTCAGGGTTCATGTCCTCCACACACAACTTCTGCAATGTCTTTCAGGTTCTCTTCCACCTTACAGCTGGTGTCGAAGAGCTGATGCTTGGCATTCAGCACATGCAGCATCAGCTGTGGAGGCAACCAGCCGTGATGGCTTTTTTTGGAGGCAGAGCTGTTTAATACACCCTCTGCTCACGCTGGTGCCAAACATTTGGTTCCAGTGCTCTGGGTTGCACTAGGTTTGTCTGATGTGCAGCTAAAAAGTGCTTGCAGAAGAAAGTCTTCAGAATGTCTTGCCTATTTTTATTCCACAGGTTGCCCCTCTTCTGCTGAAGCAGATAACATCTGCACTCTGCGTGGGCAACAGAGTGCGTGTTGGCCCTGTCCTGGAGCAACAACAGGTGCAGCTGGCCAGAAAAGTTTTATTTTGAAGGCCCACCAAAGAAGCGCTGTAAGTGGAAAGCATGTGGAAGAAAATCACTGATTCTGCAGGCATACATTTACTTCCTATTTTAATACTTGAAATTGAATTTTCTTCTGAAAACTACCCCTATCTACTGGAAGTATTTAGTGACTTGTGCAGAACAGGACAGCCTAAGAAAATGCGCTATTACAGGCCCAAGCCTACTGTCCATTCAAGGCATGGAGAATTTTGCCACCAGTTCAAGTGAGAACTCATGGGGCTTTATCCAGACCCTTTTGAAACTGCTGTTTCTTTTCTTATTTTAAGAATTACATGATAACAAAACCATGCTAAAACAGAAGAGAGTAAGCCACGGTGAGGGACCAGTCTCTTGGAAAGCTTGTGAGCTCAGCTGATAGGCAAGAGAAGAGTCTCTGAGACTCTAAGACACACTGGCTTTCATACGCCTACTTAAGCTCACTGTTGACAGTAAAAACTTTTCATCTGGTCTAATGCCACACATAAATACAAGTACACACTTGCTTTTATAGACTGCAAATCATTCGCACATTTTAAAAACAAAATAAATGCAATCATAAAATCAGGATGTATGATATGAAGCATGCAAGCATGTCAGAGGTAAAAGCCAGTATCCAGAGACTTCTAACATTTGCCTCATGCCATAGAGAGAATCATCACTTTCCATAATGCACGGAGGCAATTATTCCAGTGCTTTGATAGAGGGGAGGATGGAGATATCTTGCTGCTGACCCTGGCAGCCATCAACCTTGAACCATGGAAGTCTCATTAGCCCTATGATTGCTTTTGCTTGTGTGTCTGTAAAGTAATAAAATGATTTCTTCCTAGAGTAATAGTGTTTCATTTCCCAACATTTTGTTTGCAGAATGCTTCTTAGGCCTGTCCAACATCAGCTTAAATACGAATCCGTACTTCCTGAAGATGGGGAATTGTAAAATGACAGGCCTAGTTAGTGGGAACTGAAGAGGCTTGAATCAGTAATATCTCCAGGGACTGAGGGGACAGGGTATTTATAGGCAATCCTACGTTAAAAGTACTTTTCATTTAAAATCCGGCAATTGACACTAATATAAAAAGCACTAAATGCTAAATTTCTATTAGGTCATGTTTACATAACATGCTTTGCTCACCAGTCACACAAAGAAAAAAGTTAAGCCTTTGCTTTCACTCTGAACCTTCTGCCTCTGATAAATTTAAGATTATTGTTGTATTAATACCACTTTTATGTCCTTAGTAGGATTTAAGGCATCCAGCACTTGCAGGACTGGGTCTGAAGTAAGGATGGGAACAGTCTAATGTGACCACACTTGAAACAAGCTGCATAACATCTGAGAAGGATCAGGAAGACAATCCTTAGCCCTGAGCATTATATACAAATGAAATAGGGGTTATCTGGGGGCAGCATAATTCATTAAATGTTCCTTCTAAATGTAAAACACCAAATTCCCATGACACAGTCAGGCTTCAGATCCGCAGTCTAGTTGTGACATAAAAAAGATATTGCAATAAGAATAAACTTAAATTCAGAAAAGCCAGGAAGATCAGAGTTAAAGCTGATGCTACTTTCTTATTTTATCTTGGACTGATCTGACAGATAAAATATTACAGATGTCATAGCCTTTTAAAAAAGCACTTTAAGAGGTGCCTGATTTTGGAAGATCTGGCTAGATTCTCAGCTGGTGTCAATCAGAAGAGTTACATCAACTGTAGTGCAATTACCCTGTAGCTCCATCAGTTGAGAATCTAATCCAGGAGCTGTAACATTCAGTTAAAATACATACATGTATAGTTTCATCTTCCTGTTGTACATGTTTCTTTTTTTCTTTCAGATCAACACTGGGAAGATATCAAACAAATACTATGGTCAGATTTTTATGAAAGACTGGATAAAGGTACACTGTGATTGAAAAACTGTTTATTTTGAGGAAGGTGAGTACTGAAGGCATTATATAAAGGCAATGTTTATCAATTTTAAATAGGTTATTTGTTGCTGGACTGTTAAAAGGAGGCCAGTCCAATGAGTAGGATGATTCAGAGATGCTTCCCCCTGCTCAGCTTACACTGCCCAGTGCAGAGTCAGGGAAGAAAGGGGCAGTCAAGCAGCAATGCTGCTCCCTGTCCTCCAGACCACTGTGTCCGGCCACAAAGCCGGGACATGTTGCAGAGCCTGAATGGAAGCTCCTGTTTCTCTTGACCTCTGTGGATATCAGGCTGTGCTGAATAACACTCTCCTTCACTATAGATAGCACAAGTTAGTGCTAAGGTCTTGTGTAAAGACTTTGTAGAAATCCTCCCAAATGAGAATTTAAAAATACTTGTGGAGAAAATCTTCTCAGTAAGGAAAGTAATCTCATAGAAATGCTTCTGATTCACATGTTTGAAATACGCACTGCCTGCCTGCTCAGTCTTTCCTGGAGAAGATTGGTCCTGATCCTGCTCCACTGGTGTTTGTGTTGGTCCTAAGTGTAACCTGGAGATTTTGAAACATTAAAGAAATACACATCAAAGATCCATCTTTAACTACACATGTGGTTTAAGTCCTTTAAAATCTAGTCTATGCTAACTTGGTTACAAGGGGCTACTGGAAAGATGCAATTCCTTTTCAATGCTTCCATGGTGGTGTGGCGTGGTAAGGAGACCCGGGGAAGAAACAGGTGAATGTGATCACTTAGGGCTTTTTATTACCTTAACGTGCTGAGATAAAGAACAGCATGCCTTTTTCTGAGTTGTGCCTTTCCTATTCAAACCTATGAGTGTCTAGCTTGAAATCAAACATATACAATGCTCTCCAGTTTAGCAAGCTGTGTGATTTATTAAACCAGGACTCACCATTTCTTCCTGTCAGCTGTTATATGTGATCAGTTACTCTAAGTGCCTATCACTTGTTATATGTTTATATATTTATTTATTGAGGGTTAAAGTGACTCTTTCAGAAAAACTTTCATGCGGGGGCACAATACCCAAGAGCTGCCTTTCAGCTAGCCAGTGAAATGAACCTTTCTGTACCCATTCTCAGTTGAAGTAAATCACATAGCCTGGTGCTTTTCTGATTTACCGCATCTCTGAAAACCCAGCCTATTATCAGTGACCCTGTACCTGACCATTTTTGGTGCAGTTGTCCTTGGCACAGTGTAGTGAAGCCAAGACATTTTCCTAGAGAAATACAAAATGTTATACACCATCTCATGTCAGGTATTCTGTACCTCAAATTGGTGGAACAAAGCATGTTATTTCCACTTAGTGGGAAGGAAACCAACATTGTTATTTCCACTGCTCTAGTGTCAGGGCTTTTTATTTCCACTGCAATGATTGTACAGGCTCTCGTAACCAATAACCCAACATCCACCCCACGAAAACAACAACAAAAAATACTTGGCTAGTCTGAAACACTTTAGAGCACACAAAATAAAACTGACTCTGGGCTGCAGCTAGAATGGAAATGTCTATTCTCCTGATAGCATTGGGTGGGATTTGACTAAAAAATGACATTTTTCTGACACATCAGTAACGTCTGTTTTCTTTCCAGTTCTGCAGATGATGTGAGCAGAAAAAAATAACACACCGAGGGTCTGTATAGCTTCCACACTAACTTCAAAATGGAAAATGAAAACTGTTTTCTTACAGCTGTATAAAGAAACACGGCTCAGGTTTGAAGCTTCTGGACACCACTGGTCAGATATGCCACACCAGACGCAAAGGAGAAGTGAAACTTCTCTGCACCAGCCTGTCAGGCTAAAGCTTAGGAGCATTTTCCCTGAAAAATGGACACAGCATCATCACCCCTCAATATCTCCTCAAAAGAGAAGCTGCTTGGGGCTGATGTTAGGGCTCCATAGAAACTTCTCCGGCACTGAGCTGACCCACCTCTTCCCACTTGGTAACCCGAACCACCCTCGGTCCCCAGCTTGGTCAGCAACAACCTGAACCACCCTCAGTCCCTGGCCTGCTCAGGAACTTATCCTGGGTCCCCAGCCTGATCAGGGACCTTCTCTCACAGCCTTGCTGGACAGCGTGGCCTCCTGCCATTTCCAGTGACAGGATTTCTCTGTCAGGGCACCTGAACTTGGGCCAGCACGATGTGGGTTAGATTTTATGAGGACTGCTGATTACTGAGTTATTCTCCTTGAACATACAGAAGGTCAGAGTTCTACTTTTAGGTGTAAATCTACATCACTTCATGGATGTGAATGTAACAAAACTCATTTGCTCCATTTGTCAACTGAATGTACAATCCCCAGCTTTGAGGGTTATGCAGGATTTATTTTCTGTGGTGAGGAATTGCTCTTCAGCTGAAAAAATAGGTGTCTGTGAAACTGTGACTCACTCAGTCTCTCATATTTGCCTGGCTTTATTAACAGCTAATGTCCCTTTAAAATGAGAGAAATGTCAAGATGCTCTTTTCCAGTGAAAATGATAATTCTCTTATACTCTGTGTTCTAAAAGAGAACAAGATAGTCCAAAAATACATATGTGGTTTAATGGGAGATGTAACAAAGCATTGTAGGACAGGCTGCTGTTTAACACTGAAATGCATACATAGTCCTGAGATCAGGAAAACCCCCATCACACAAGGTCGGCTGCTAAAGGATCTTCTCCAGTTGAAAATCCAGCCTAAAGTGCATGAAGGAATATGAAAATGAGCTCACTGACTGTAATTATGATTTATTTAAAATTATTTATTTTAAGCCATCACAGCCTTTTTCAATTTTGGGGCATTATCAGCACAACATGTATACATTATAAATATTGCTTGTATTGCTAAATGCCGTGAACACCATTTCAAACTGTTTTCCACAAGTGCCTGTAAAAACACTTAACATTAATCCTGGATAAACCCTTCTCATCCGTACCAACGAGCAGCTGCCCCACTCTCCGATACATCCTCAGCCGGTGCTGATGGCAGTGCAGCTGTCCTGAAGCCCGTTTCTCGGACGGGACCGGAATGGAGGCCGGAGAGGCTTTTGCTCTGCCGTGGGTCATGGCGCGTGTATTTGCGCAGCGGCAGGCTGCGGGGCAGCAGGGGCAGCGCTCGGCGCGGCACGTCGGGAGCTGGGCCCGGGCAGTGCCTGCAGCCCGTCCCGCTGCGGGGCAGCAGCGCCTAGAAGATGCTCCCAGAAGCGCAGCGCGGGCGGCCAGCCGGCATCCGCAGCACCTGCAGGTCCGCGCAAGCCGTGGGTCATGGCGCGTGTATTTGCGCAGCGGCAGGCTGCGGGGCAGCCGGGGCAGCGCTCGGCGCGGCACGTCGGGAGCTGGGCCCGGGCAGTGCCTGCAGCCCGTCCCGCTGCGGGGCAGCAGCGCCTAGAAGATGCTCCCAGAAGCGCAGCGCGGGCGGCCAGCCAGCATCCGCAGCACCTGCAGGTCCGCACAAGACGGAGCTCTCACGCGCTTTTCCCCAGTCTCGGCGACGCGGATGTGGTCCTGGGCGCCCTGCCGAGGGCTGCATCGCTGCTGCCGTCTCAGCCGTGGCCGGCTGAGGTCACTGTGGCTCTGCGGCGCCTGCGCCTCGTGCCCGCGCTTGCTTTGGAAAAGCAGCACGTTACCGCTGGAAGAAAGGAAATGGCAACATATATATATATATTTTTTTTTCCAGCACACATAGTTTATAAAAATGGGGACTAACTGATGGTTGTAATTTTGATGGAGATTTACCTGTAGGCAAGACGGCAATCAAACCCACACTATTAACGGAAGGCTGATTGAGTTAATGAATATAATTGTCAACTCTACAAACTGATTCAGTCTGTCTAATAATCTATCAGTTTGTCTTTCTTCTTGCAGTTTCCCCTCATTTATATCTTCCTGTAGGTGAACAGCTAAAATCCCTATAAATGTTGTTGGAGGGAGGATTGATGAATGCTTGGGAAAGAAGAAGGTGTCTGCTATACAGTATAACTCAGTTTATCACTGTTCAATTAAAAGCAGTAAATTTGGGCTAGGCAGCTGAAGTAGTAGGTAGCACTGGCTTTTGTCCTTACAGTACAGGAGGTCCAAGCCCAGGTCATTTACTCATTGGAAATGACACCTCCTTAACTTCACTGATTTCCAGTCTGATGGATGAGACCGAGTACAGGAAATGTTGTATACGGCTGCTGGGAATTGATTCTGCAAAATAACAATAATTTCTTCTGGGAGGTTGGGAGAGAGAGGGTTTGGGAGAAAACATTCAAAATGCCTCAGAAACTGAGAGTGGATCAGGACTGTAGGACACAGTCTGCCGTGTAAGCCAGCTACACTCACACTGCAAAGCCCAGCCCCTAATCTGCAGTAGATTTCCTGCCTAAGAGAACCCTAAGGACCTGTAGGGAAAGGCTTTCATCCTCCTCCTGGGTTGGGCTGAAATTTCAGAGAGAAAGGACTGAGACACTAGAGGGTGAGGACTAAACTCCTGGAGAGTCAGAAAAGCTTAATTCAAATCCATGGCCAAATCACATTCAGAAAAGCTCTGCCCGGGTCAGACAGCCCTTCCAAGAGAAGCCACTCTAAATGCTCTTTTCAGATATACCAGGAAAAGTTTACATTCAGCTTCTGAATGGGGCTTGTGTATTCCTACTTTTTGTCAAATCCTCACCTGAGTCCTCCGAGGTGCCCATCCTGCAGAGGCGAGGGGAAGCACAGGGAGGTATTCCTGGGGCCCCACAGAAGCAGGGAGACAGAAATGACTCCACAGTGTACGGGCATAAATAACATCGTAAAGAAGCACTACAGCATGAGATAATACAACATACCTTTAAAGGAGGAGCTGGAAAGTCACTCGTGAATGCTACGAGTGAGGATAACAGAAAGGTTCAAGAGGGAATCAGAATTACACTGCTTGGAAACCATCTTTGGAGATCTGCTTTTCTGATGCAAAAGATAACGCCCAAGGGAAAGAGCAGGTGGAAATGCCTGAAGAATTACTTTGGTTTCTGCTGTATTTTAGCTATCTACGAATGAGACTTTTAGGATACCAGCAGAGCAGGAGAAAGGCAAGCATAGGTGGCATAGAGCCACATTTTAATAGAAGACATTCGGCTGATTTGTGGGTCTCTCCTCTAGCTGATCTCAGGGAATGAAACACATTATAATTGCAATATGATTAGGCTACAGATGGGATGTAAGTAATGTACTACCTCACTGTGACCAAGGTGCACATACTCATATAACAAAAATGATGTCGGTAGAAGACTTACGTAAGTATGCTAAAAAAAAGAGGCAACCAAATCTTTTGAAATACAGTCTCCGTTTAGCTGAATGTTGGTAATGCTATGTTTTGCCATCTTCCTTTAATATGCATCTCTTTTCTAACTGATACACGGATAACACAATATCTAGCTATGTTCTGACATGAATCTGCATTCTTAAAGCCTTGCATGTAAGTGATGGAGAAAGATTTACGTCCCATTTGCTCATATTTCAATTATTTCATAACTAGCTCTTACATATCACTCATTTTAATTAATGGAAGAGTATTTTGCTTGTCTTGTCATGCAAAGTTACAAGCCTGTTTCCGGTGCAAAGAATCCTCCCCCTCTCAAATTCTCTTATGCCGTGCCACTGTGTATGTGTCACAGGTACTAACTGATTAATGCACATTGTTGGTGCAACTGTGAATTTATCCTCAGGTTAGTTGGTTTAGACATGGGATTCCAGAGTCTACACTGCCATAGAATACACTTACTTCAAATTTAACATGAAGTTTAATCAATAAAAATATCAGCAATAAATTTGTCTCATTCTGCTTTTTTATGCTGTAGAAATGCCTGAGTATAAATGGTTTTCAGCTGTTCCCGAAGAGATGCCTTTGTCATTTATTGAGCACTTTGTGCTTCACAACAATTCTCATTACAATGTCACAACTTAAATTTGCCTTGCCCCAATGCCCAGCCACCCACTGGTAAAAAAAATATGATTTGGTGCTTGCATGTAGATATTATTTAAACAAGCAGAATCCGTAACTTATTTGCATATGCAAATGTTAAAAAACCTTAAAGCCTCTAAAAATGCGTTTTTTAAAAAAGTGAAAAACCTCTACCCCCAAAATTGAGCAGCACTTCAGAAACTTCAATGAATGAGTCAATATCCCTTGCTCAAAAATGAAACGTTAGCTAAATTTGAATTAACTGGGTAAGCCAACTAATTGAAGTCTTAGTCATGACCCGTAAAAATAATAGGATTGTTTGCTTTTTTCATTTTTTATGGTGTATGAAGAATGTCTGATAGGCATTTTTTAAAGAAGGTGAGAGGAAAGCAAGGGTTTTTTATGTTCACTTTTCAAGTCCCGTCCTGCCTATCTATGAAAACCAAAAAAATTTAAATTATAACATCAGTATAGTCAAGAGCAAAACTGTCAAGAGTTTGGGAGAGAGTTTTTCATCAAACTGTCTTGAATTTTTCAGTTTGTTTAATTTCATTGAGTAAACATCATTTGGAAAGAGGATGTTTTTATTTAAGATTCAACATACATAATTCTTTTATGATAGTGTGAAAGCTGCACTAGATGAGTGATATGTTGGCAGATTTCCCAGGGACTTAAGTGGGGCATGATTTTACCCATTATTTTTCAAAGCAAACAAGGAGGGGAAAAAAGAAAAACAAACAAAAGGAAAGGTTTCTCATTTTTCAGCATAATAGAGAAACATAAAGATCACCAGCTCCGCTTTTAAAAAAAAAAATCTTTGGCAGGTCAGTCTTTAACAGGACATTGGGTCTGAGTTATTATATAGAAATATCTGCTTTAAATATAACACAGAAATAAAAGCCAAATTTTTGGAGGGGTGAAAGGGAGGTTTTTTTGGCTCAATAATTTGTTAGAGACTTGGCCTTTCATTTTACCTCGAGGATTTTATTGAAATTCACAACTTGATGTGGTATCCTGAATAGAGACACATACATAGCACCATGGCAGATGGTCTCTCATTGGAAATGGCAAAAACCTTTCCTCTTATTTGTTTTTTTTCTTATGGAATACCAGTAACACTATTATCTCAGCACCGAGAGAATGACTATACACTCTAAATTCTCTTCTTTGAGACATTTAAACCTTTGCTGGATAAAATGCTAGGAAATGTGATACTAGTTAAGAAATAACTCGGAAGAATAATAAAATATGTTAGATCTTAATGAGTAAAAGGGATTTCTCTTTTTTTTTTAATTTGTGGTAGGTAAAGGATAATCTTATTTTATTGATTTTTAGTAGAAAATTAAAGTGCATTATAAATTAACCTTAATTTGAACAATTTCTCTTCACATATTATAGGGCTAGGTTCCTTTGAAATTGTCAGCAACCTAGGTTGTGTTTGTAAAGTTCAATACCGTTGTGGCAAAAAAAATATAAATGAATTTCCATGGTTGTTAACATATATTTAAATATCTTAAGTTTTACTATTGAGTGTAAAATTGTTGACTTAACTTTTCAAAAATGCTCAGATAGGATGATAGCAAAGCTTCACATCCAAATTGTGGAGATCATGTTAGAGAGAACACTGCTCAGCACAATGAAGGCTACTTTAATTTCTTAATTTATATTTGCCCTCTCACAACTGGTCTGGCATCAGCAGTATGCAGAAGAGCTCACTCTTCTCCACCTTGCCCAAACATGTACCCAGGGAGCTGTATATTCACATCCTTATTGCATATTCCCTGCTGTTGAGGTTATTGATTACTCATATACATAAAAAGACGCTTGTTTTTAATAGTTTTGTTAAACTGGGCTTAATCCACCAAAAAAAAAAAAAAAAAGAGAGAGAGAAAAAAGAGAGAGAGGGAAAGAAACAGAGTAAAAGAAAAAGAGCTTAGGAGAATCATTAGGCAAATCTGAAGTATTCAAGTCCACAGATGAATCGAGCTGATTACGTATCTTCATTGCTTCTCCTATAGCTTTGAGTTAAAACTACTTTTCTTCTAAAACGTGGGCAAAAACATTAATCATTGACACAGCAGTAATAGTGGCACTGTATGACTGCTATATAACTATATTTAAAGCTGTATCTTTAGAACAGCTACTAAGTAGGGTATAAAATGACTCCTGATCCATATCATGGCATTATCTCTCTTTTTTTTTTTTGAGATAAATTGGCTGGCCAAAGATAAATGTCATTATACTATTTCTATGCATCTATTTTTTTACAGTGTGGCATTTCACAGGCTGAAAACATGTGAAATCAGTTAATACTGTTTACAGAGTATTTTAATCCAGTAATAAAGAGAAAAAAGTACCCATTAAAGAACCCAGGAAATTTAGCAGATGGACCAAACTGCAAATGTTATTTCAGTTTTACCTAATTAATTCCAGAGCCAGAAGATTCTCTGAGTGCTCGTATTTACAAAGGCTGTGGCTGATCTGCATGCCCCAGAATACAGTACGGAATCGGTTCCCTTGGATAAGTTACTCCTGCAGGAGTGGGCTAGATAAATAATGTATTTCTCTAGAAGTGGTTTTCTGAATAAAAATTAAGCTCCCTTGTTTTTGGAGACAAGTTTGCCTCTTTAAACAACTTTTAAAACATAACAGTTTTCCCCTTTGCATCTCTCATCTCTTTTTTATTCTTACATTTATCATCTTATTTTTATTTTTTACTCTTATTGTTTTCTTTCATTCTCTCCTGGCAGGATTTTCGTGTATCCGATAGTGGGACAGTAAGCGTCCAAGAGATATGGGTTTACAAGAACCTGTTATGTCCCATTTTCCAGCTGCGGGGAACTTATTCTTAGGGAAGGGAAAAACAACATGTCTAAAATCACACTGTGAGATTAATGGCAGAGCCAGGCATTGAACATTTAGGCTGTGGTCAGATGATCTCTAAGATTGGATTTATGCATTACTGGATCGCCTGGCAATGCAAATCTGGTGTAGACAGGCATACATTCCTGTTGAATTATTCACAGCACAAAAAACAGTGCTTATGTCAGCTGGTGCCACAAAATAACCCAGAGCACAAGTGAATCCCATCTGCCAATCACTCTTATCTCTTCAGTGCCACTTGTGATGATGCCTCTTGCAATGCGGTAGCTCCCAGAGGAAAGTTTGCTTCTGCTTCCAGGGCTCTACCACAGGAAAAGCTGAGGAAATGCACCTTGTCACCAGCAAGATGCCATCTGCATGTTAACAAGTGCCAGGGTATTGCCAATTTCAGGTATGGAGGGTGGCAATGCTACTGAAGGTAGCCTGTTTCCTACTCTTTGGAATGAAAAGCTCATGATGTGAGGGTGACATGCAGGAAGTCAGAGCAAACACTCGTAGCATGAGTTTTCCTGACCAAGTTGAGGCCCTCCATGGAATGTGTATTGCCTCCATCCATCCTGTGGCCTCTTCTGATTGCTCAGCAACAACTTGGGTCACTGCAACAGCGCGCTGGGGTCTTGTAGACTTTATGAAATTTGTGTTCTCCATAGCTCTAAACTGATAGGTGCCCTGCAGACGGGACATTTTACCAGCCCTGTTGTGGTCAACCAGTCCTGTCATTTGATGTTTCCCCAAACATCCCATGTCACACATACTTCTCCCCTGAATCTTAGTGCACTTCTCACATTGCGTTTGGATTATCCTTCCACAATCTGCCCACTGCTATATTTCAGCATGCAGTATCGATCTATTGATCTATTATTGATCTATTGGGCCAGGTTCTGCTTTGGAGACAGTTCAGGTGAAAGACAGCAAAATAATGTCATCGACATCAATGAGTCTGATGACCCTGAAGGACAAAGAAAAGGAAAACCTAATCTGTGGAATGTCCTAGCAGTACATGTGAGGTCACAGGCTGGGCAGTGAAGTCATAGTGATGGCTGGGTTTTGGAAAAAAGAATGACACTGGTAAGGAAAGAGTCAAGCTCACCCAGCTCCCCAATAGGTGTGAGGTGATAGGGGTTCAGTCTGCAAATATCACAGAAAAGATGTCATTTCAGAGCTCAGGAAGCAATAAGTGTGCAAAAAAGGGCTGGTGAAAATGTCTAGAGGATAAAGGAGGCATCTGCTAATAGAGTGGAGCAGTCGCTATATAGCCATATATTCTGATAAATTAAAGTTCCACAACGCATACACATTTAAATAAATGTTAGTGATTTGCACTTCTGGTCATCTATCTTCTGTTTTGGGCTTAGCTACTCTAAAAGTGAAGTAACTATAATGTCTAACCATCTCTTTCACTTCTCTGCGTAAGCAGGTCATATATACTTGCCAAAACTCAGTCAAACTTACAACACACATACAAAGATGTCATGATATGATTTTACCCTATAACCTTCCTCATGATATCCTTAGAGGTTGAGTAGTTGGGGAAAATTCAAGTTACCTATCTCAATCTATAAAACATTAATTTTTTCAGCATTAGTCAGGCAGTGTTTCTGTGTAGCTCTGTTAATGAGCACGTATAGTTAATTTCTAGGATGCTGTTGTGACTGAAACATAAAAAAGTTACACTGATACAAGTGCTACAGAAGAGTATGGTCTCCCAGAATGAGCCTGCCATCACATGAGAGGACCTGGTGTCCTGGAAGTAAAGGTATAGTCAGATCTCCTACTGCAAATGTACCTGGAAAAATTTAACAAGCTACCTCTCCCAGCTCCTCATGACCACTTAATTTTATGACAGCTGCCAGCATGATCCTGTTTCAGTCATGCAGCTTAACCTAAACCAGAGATTAAGGTGATTTGAGAAAACCTGGCTGACTAAGCATTGAATCTATTAAGATTTACATAATCTGTTCTGGTGGCTCAACTGTGGGTCGGTAACCACCAGCTGAAAGATGGTAAATGACAACTGAGGAAATAATGAATAGTTAGAGGTTGTAATATCTTGAAGGCTCAATTTACTGCCATAGTGACTCTGAGACTATGCCTGAAGATATAGTGTAGGAGTGACATGACTTTGCCAATGACTAAGCAATTAGCCCTAAAGGCAATATGGCACATTTCTCTGTGCCTCTGTTTCCCATCTGCAAAAGGGGAATAGTACTGCACATTCACTTTCCCTTAGCACATTCTGCATTGACAGGAAGGATAAAGATTCAACATTAAACAGGAATTTCTCAGACGCATCAAGAGGAAACTAAGCACCTACTGAAATATAACTAAAACAGTAGTCAGAAATTACTGGAGTTGCATCCATGTCCTTGCAATAACAACTGCTACACTTCATCTCTTTCATATTCTCTTCTTCATACAGAGATATCAGAAAGACCTTATTTCCCCATATTAAGATCACATGGCAAGGCTTTTCTTGAAGCAAAATGCCTGCTAAAACATTTTGGTTTATGTAAAGGCACAAAGTGGTATTACCTATGGGGCTTCAGGCTGCAGGGGCCTCCAGGCAAAATACTCTACATGCTGAAGAGGAAATGCAGTTACTGAAGTCAAGTTTATGTTTTTTAACCTATTTTTCTTGAGATAACTTTGTCAGATTGTCAAACAAACTCTCCAAAGGGATTTGAGTCACAACCACATTAAACTGGAATCCAATCTTGTTATGCTGGCCTCAGCTAGTGGATATTCCCTCTGAGCAAGCCTGCACTGTATTAAGCTGCCTTCTGTTTCTTCAACCTAAACTGTGAATGTATAATCATATTTCCTTTTGAAAATGACTTGTTTTTCTTCATTACAGAAACAGGATTGATTTTCCTGCAGAGTGTTACACTTGTCGAAGCAGCTATAATCAAATTTCAGTATAGCGTCCCTACACAAGTAATTCCCACAATTAAAACTGTAACCATTCTGAATACCTGCTGGGTTGCATTGTAATCTCTGTATATATCTGCAATTGGTCACTGAGAACATGGGCCAAATCCACAGCTTGTACAAATCAAAGTCACTGGAGCCTCATCTATGGATACCGACTGTGGGTATAACAACCTATTTCCATGAAATAAAGAGTCACTCATTAATACCAGTGTGACAGAAAGAAAAAATTGGCTCATAAATCAAAACAAAGTCCTTTTGATATGAGTGAATGAAAGAGGTTACATCTTTCTTAAAAAAATAACAGGATCTATCACAAATATTCTCTCATCTAACCCTGAGTAAAATTAAGTGGAGGTAGATACAAGTATTGTTAGCTCAGGAAAGGCTTCAGTGGCCTGAAAAAGTCTCATGCTAAACCATGGTAACAGAACACTAGCTCAACAGGCTAAATGTGGGCTGAGCTGCCATGCAGTTTAATGAAGACATTCTGGTCAGTCTTGCAGAAAGCGTCCCCTTATATTTATGTCTCTCAACTGCTGCCTTTGCTGCCCCCTCAGCAAGTCTGTGACTTCTGTCTGAACTACTGTGATTAAGTTGCCATGTCTACTTATATGGTTGTGGAGCATGTGGCCTACACGAAATTTGTTTCTGTAAAGTTTCTAAATTCCCTTTTCTAGTATTTTTCCAAGTCCCTCACCCTCTCCCTTTCTCCTCGGTATCTTTTCTCCACTGTAATTTTTATCTTTGGAGACTATACCTTCATCCTTCTCCACAAGAAAAGCCCCAAATCAGCTGAATGGACTTTAGTTATATGAGGTATTTTCAGCATTGCCTAAACAGTCGTTCTGAATGGACCAGCCCTGAATATCCGCAAAAGAGAAATTAAAATCAAATCCAGCAAAGAGGTGAAGACCACTTAGAGATCAAACAGTGATTCTGAAAGACATATACAAGGCCTCAACTTACCGTTTATAGCCTGATTAAGGTCATGTTAATTTGTTCCAATTAAATTTGAATACTCAAAATTGGGTAAGACTTCTGAGAGAAGGCAAATACGNCATTCTATGATTCTATTCTATGATTCTGAGAGAAGGCAAATACAGCTTCCCAAACACATCCTGGCATGGACCAGTCACCTACTATGTGGCCTTAACTCTCCTGTGACATTTGCTCACAGGCTTTGAGGTTCCCTCTTTTCTCTTCTCTCGTATGCACACACACGTGCACATGTGCACACCAATACAGTCCTGCAGATTGCACAAACCCTAACCTAAGTAAGGCATTAACTCTAAATACATGTTAACAGTGAAGCTATATCACAGCACCACTGTTTGGCAGCAGCTAGATGATAAAAGACCAAACGTAAACCAGCCCTGAAGGGCAGCTCTGTATTTCCCCCATTGCAAGGGAATGAATGTTCAAGCAGTGTAATCAACTGTGCTGCTAAATTTGCAGCTCCACCTACTTTCTGAAGGTCACAGTCTGCTCTCTTATGGAGATGCAGACCCCCACAGATATACACACAGAAAGAAGTAAAAATAAACAAAGCATTTTCCAGAATGGTTTTCACTTAAGTCCATTTAGTGTTATCTATTGTACTCATTCCATTGGAGAGCATCAGGTTATTAAGAGAGACCAGCTCTGCCAAGTGTTTGTCCCCCAGAGGGGACTCACCCATGTGTTAAACATTTTAGCTCTCATAACAGAAGGCTATGCTCTATATTTCAATGACAATTCACTTAGTGTTTACAGATGAGATGCTGGGGAGTGCATCTCAGCGAGCAATGTTTACTTTCGATACCAAGAGAGTGGGCAGAAAAACCATGTGGTGAATACCACATGTGCCAGATGTGTCTTGTGGCAGGCAGCGAGTAGACCAGGTATTCAAGTTCATCCCAGGCACTTAAAGGGTGCATCAGCCTTGCCCAGGTATGGAGAGCCCTAAACACACATTGCTTTTGTAGGCAGAAGGTAGACTGAAAAGTAGAGAAACTGCAGAGTTTCAGAAATGTGCTGTTCTGTTCCCTTTACAAACTGCTCTTCTTTACTCATGGTCATTCTGTAAGCGTCCTCTAGGAGAAAAGATGGAAATATTATTCTAATAGAAAAGATGGAAAGCTTAGTTTGCTTTAGAGGGGAAAACAGTCTTACTGTCATTTAGATGCTATATGTTGAGAGCATGTAAACAGGAAGACAGAAAAGAGCACGTACACATGGAGGGAAATATAGGCTCCTCATGGAGTATTTCACCCAGTACTCTCCTAAAGCAGTCTGGCATCCAGAAAGCGGTGTGCAGTTTGGAGGACTGTCCCCGTTTCAGTTTCCTTTAAGTAGATTTGACTTTGTCTCATTTAAAGTGAATGTGTTGCTTTGTTGACATGAGAAGTTTTGATGACACACCACCCTAATTGTTCGCTGCTCTGGAGAAGCTCAAACCTGCAGCCGATTCTCTATGACATGTTTTTGCGCTTCTCGTTGTTATAGTTTTCCACCAACTGATCATCACAGCAAGTCAACCTGCAAATAAGTACTCCTGAGCACTTTAATGAGGCCCTTATCTGTGGCCAACTTGGGAATACTCGTTGGGCTCTCTCCCCTGTTGAACAGCAGCAACTCCAAATAACCCTCCCATTAAAACGAATGCGCTGCTGTCAAAGATGTCAGGTTGAAGGGGCGGCAGTCTTCTGAAGGCACTTATTGCATCACTCCTCTGCTGGGCCAAGGTACGGTGCCTACCGCAGTGATTAGAGCAATTACTCAGCACTGTTTGTCACAGTCAATCAGATGTGACCAGCATGAATGCAGCCGTGACCTAGACCTGCCTTTCCAGCAAAGCATTATTATTGGTTGTCATCTTTCTCTTCGGTAGCTCTATGCATGCGCCTAAGTTGGAAACACACTAAGAAAACTTCCTAGCAATTATTTCTCTTTCATTTCTCTCCTTGATAGGTCTCGTCAATGATCTGGGTACGCTTTCTTTTCTGTGTTTTTTCTTTTTTTCCTTTGTGTGTATATGTGTGTGTGTGCATTCCTGCTGATATCTATTGTGACTTGCTGCCAATAAACTAGCAGAAACCACTGGGGAGTCACAGAGATCACCCCTTTTATTGCTTTAGCACAAGCCAGCAAAAGCTGCTCATTAGAAGCCAGCAGAAGACACGAAAGAAACCCCAGTTTTAGTAAGTCTATAGCAATCCTATAGCTATATCTCTGTACTTATCCTTTACAGTATTTTCTATAAGAAATATTAGCTTATGAAATAATGAAACTTGTTATGAATATTTTGTAGCAGACTGCTTATTAAGATGAAAAAGGATGCAGAAAAAAAAGATGTGCTGTTCAAGTCCATGCAGAGAAAGTTCTATGAATTCTCTTCATATGTCTGTGATTAAGATATGTGAAAGCTCAATCTTGAACCCTCTGGCTCAAATTACATGGGTTATCCTTACACATTGGTACCAGTAATTCTCATGCTTACTCTTTATTTCATGTTAAAAAATTTCTACAGAAAAGCAGGAACAAGCAGATTTCTACGCGTACTTTCCCTACATCGACAGAAGCACCCAGCTGTGCTGCACCTCTGAACTGACACCTTCTCTCCCTATTTCTCATTTTCCGTGTGCTCTACTAGCAGTATTGAAGTAAGAGCAAAAATGCCACGGAGTCACACGTTTAGGGAGGCTAAGATGCCACAGTGAGGTAACTTGTGAGGCATGAGAGGATGATGAAACTTGAGGCTGCCTATAACTATTCAAGAACATATTGATACAAATATCCTGCATACAGATGTGTAATGAAGACTTTTAGTCTTAACGCTGTGCAAGCTGTGTCAGCAGAGGTTTTTCATGACATGAACATGTGTATGAACAAGACTTCAAAGCTCACTAAGGGAGAGACCTTACATGGGCATTAATATGATTATTGTTACAAGAAAAATGCCTGAATTGTCACTTGCAATTATTTCTAATAATAAAGGAATAAAGGGACCTCTGATCACAATCCCACAAGCTACTTTGTAACAGTAGCACAGAAATTGCAGTATTACTTTTAAAACGGTTATAAAAACTGTCCATTATGATTAGTATAAGACACAGAATGCTTTAATGTAATTAACTCTCAGGGAAGTACCTGCATACTACATACTGTATAGGGCACATATCTGGCATGAGTGTCTGAGAACCCTAAAGATTTAGACAGTTTCCTCATGTTGGCTACTGGAGGTGCTTCTTTCCTACAGCCCCTTGAATGATCGTTTCTCACATTGGCCCTGAACTTCAGCACTGTTTGGATACCGTGGATAAAGGCATTGGAAAGTTAGGAACAACAAAGAATATTTTAGCTCTCCGACTTCAAGGATGAAAAACTGAGATACTTTGTGGTTTGTCAGATTACTTAAATCCTTAGACAAGGTTTAAGGATAAAAACCTTTAGTTAGAAAAGAATACACATTTGCAATCCAGAACAAAATTGCAAATAGATAAAGTAAGAAAATGTATTACCAAGATTATACTTAATAATAAGGATATTTCTTAGCTGATTTAGCATCTCAGCTGCTTGCCAGGCTAGCTGATTAGCCTTTCAAACATCCCCCAGGGCTGGTATACCCTGGCAAAACTGGAAAGGTATATCTTTTGTCTCCCTAGCAAAGAGGGCTGCCAGAGCCATCCCGTGTCACTGCTGTGCACAAGCTGCTTCTCCTGCAACTCAGAGTAATCGTCTCTTCTTGTTTACTGCCCTTTATTGACAGTAAGGAGGTAATGCAAGGGATCATTTCTTTCAGCTCTTCTTTAAGGATACCAATTGCTTATCTTAATTAGCACATTCCTGGTTTCAGCTTTAATCTGTTTATTCTTGCCAGTTAGGGTACAATAGCAGAGCTTTATAAACCTTATAGCAATTATTAGTAGATGTACCTTACTAAATATAGCTGAAATCAGTCCTTTCACAGTAACCTATGGGTTCTAATTTTGAGTGAAGGGCAAAATCCTGGTCTGGCATGCTTTGATTTGGCAATATCCACATACTTGCTCTTATTTAAGGGAACTTACTAGGTCCTCTAACACTTAGCTTAGAAGAGAAAACTGGATATTCTGGAGGCAACCAAACCACTCCAAAACTCTTTAATCTGACTCAGTCTCATGCTGGCTACATCTACACAGATCATTGAGACATTTCTTTTTCTGAGGCAGGAAGAAAGAGAATGTGGGTACACACATAATTAAACATTCTTATCATTTATTACTGGGAAATGGATGGTCATGAAGGCGAGGTGGCATACAAGCAATGACTAAAGAAATTTAAAAGCACAAAGGCTCCAATGTGTGTATTCTTGAATAATAGGACTGAGTGTAATTACGTGGTTGATAACGGCTTCTGATGGATCCTTGATTTCTGCTGTGCAGCTCATGGCTTGCTGTAGGACAATGCTGCTTCTGCTACAGCTCTTCCTCTGGTAACTTAACCGATGTCCCTGTGTCCTTGCAAGAAGTGGTATGAAGGTTAACACCCACCTGCACAGAACCCACTGAATTTGGTGATTCTCCAAATGGAGGGATCTGCTGCAGCACCAGAAATTTAACGGAGCCCATGAGACTGGCAAATGCTCTTTCTCACCATTTGACTGCCCTCAGGTTTGGAGCTTGGACATTCTTTTGTTGTCCATAAAAGGCTTCCTGGCATTGTTCTGACCAGAGCTCTTTGTGAAACATCAAGATAACAGTAGAGGACACTGAAATAAGGGGAAATGTAAGCAT
This sequence comes from Crypturellus undulatus, assembly GCA_013389825.1. NCBI lineage: Eukaryota > Metazoa > Chordata > Aves > Tinamiformes > Tinamidae > Crypturellus > Crypturellus undulatus. Next base: position 910,619 of record VWPW01019012.1, on the reverse strand, counting down.
TTGAGGACAGCAAGCTAAGCACCAACTTGGTAGACTTTCATAGTCTTAAAATACACAAGCTTCATCTATCCTTATGAAGCAGTAACCAGACAATAATGGCTTGTGAGTCCTAATATTTCCCTAGTTCTCGGGTCTTTGCCTCCCCAGTTCCTCTCACAGTTCTCCTGCCACAAGATGGCTATTAAGTTCAATGCAAGATGGCTGTTTATAAATAAAAATACCTGCTAAAACAAGCTTAATACTTCTTAAACAGTTTTCCTTGTGCAATAGCTTCACCACTTGACTGAATTAATAACATTATCCTACTCTCAAATTAATTGTTAGCAAAACCATGACTGATGATTGAATCCTTGACAACACTGATCTAAGCGAAGAATAGCAGAGCTTAGTGATTCTAAAAAGTTTTGCAAATGCTGAGAAAAGGAAACAAGATAGATAAAGAAAATTCAAGTTGTTAGATCTGATTCCATTGCAGCTGATAGTATCTGGCAGTCCATCTCCATCTGACTTGGTAGCTGTCTGGGTGCAGTACAAGGCTGCATCTTTTTGCATCTATTAAACCTGAATGGATTTAATAAACTCAAATATCAACTTTCTTTTTCTTACTTTACTGACTTCTTGCTGGTAGAGATGTCTTCCGTGTAGCTGAATCATTATTATTACCTGTTATTTTTAATCATAGACAATGTGCCTGATGTACAAGGCAAAAATAGAATGTTTTCCCCAAATAATTTATAATCTAAAATGTAGAAGTTCTGACTACAGCTATCTAGCAGAAGGAATTCATTACCAGCAAGGATAACTAATAAATAACTAACTTCTTCTTAGCCTTGCAGAAAGTTTATACTCTTCTACTAATGTTTTTTCAACATCTCAGAAAATATTAGTGCTACAGGCAAGTGCATGGGGTCACCCAAACTGGCTTCAAATGAGCTAGCCGGCTGCAGGGGCAGTCTGAGCCCCACCTGAGTTAATCACTCGGCCAAGAAACCAAAGCTTAAAGCTGTTATGGATATGGATTGCAGTTACACAAAGCAGCGCTCAAGCTGATTAGCAGCATCTCAAGCATCTGATCTCAACCCGGTACAGAGCACCGAAAATGAAGCCAGAATAATGCTTGTCATGTACATTAGCTAATTCAGCATAAATATGGTCACATATATGTATGTATCTAGATTAGATCTGCACCGCTCCATGCTCCAGTAAGTCACAAATCTGGTAAGAGGAGTGCAGAACCTCAGCCTTATGTTTGGTGTGTGGGGTAAATGTGAGGAAATATTGTTCTTCTGCCTCAAACCAGCATTATCAATTCTTACCCTGATATATAATAACAATAATAACAATAACAACAACAACAACAATAATAATAACAATAATAATAATATAGTAGTACTCTTTTCTCATATTGAGAAAATTGATTCCCTGTCACGACTGCTGCTGCCATATCCTGATTCCTAAATTCATCTACCATAGCTTAGCTGTAGACAGTCTGAAGTCTGCTCCCATTATTCTGCTTGCTATTAAGTTCAGCTTCAAAAAGATAATTTATAGTAAGTGAAGGAAACCCAAAACAAATCTGTGAAAATTACAAAACTTTGGTTTGTTAGTCAAACCAGGGAAATAACTTTAGTTTGACCTGAAATAATTCTTTCTTCAACTGTTTGTTAGAGGGGAAAAGATTTCCTCTCTTTGGTGCCCCATAAACTGCTTTGGATAGAGGAAAAGATTTCCTTTTGTCTTCGTGTTTATCTAGGTGTGTTCTTTTAAATTAAGTAAAAACCAAAATTAGCTTTGACATACGGTTGCAGAATGAAAAATTAAAAATTTTGTTTGCGAACACCAAAATGAAATGCTTTTCACATGCTCATATTGACTGTTTGGTGAGACTGCCTTCCTCTGTTTATTCTTTCAGAGTTACCCTTGCATATTCTAGAATAATTTTGTACTTGATGAAATAGACTTTTCTAATCATTTAAAAAAGAAAAAAAAATGCCAAGCAGTAAACCAAAAGATAATACGGAACTGGATGGAAGTCAGTTATAACAAGCAAATCAAATTTCTACAACAAGCATTTACTCTTCCCTCTTTACCTTTTCTCTTTAAACTTTCTAGGTTTAAACTTTCCTCATACATGAAAAACCTGACAAATTTTAGATATATGAAAGTTGTTTTAGTCTTCATGAAACATGTTGTAAAGATTCCCTTTGCTTTGTATTTCTAGCACATAGTTCTGCTATTTCTCAGTCACAAACACTGAGGCTTGGCTCTGACTGCTTCAGGTCTTCCAGACAGGTGTTATTTCCCTAGTAGCTTAATTACGCTCTTCCCTGGAGTGCATGTACAGTGGGCACTCTGCATTTATAATTTAACCCTTCAAAGAAACGCGATAGTGAATGACATGACGCCCAGAGACACTTTGCAGAGAGAGACAAATGCTAAAATGAATTACTTTGTTTCTCTATGGCATGAAGAAATCAGATCTGGATAAACCATAAACTCGTGCCACATCTCGTGCCTCTGTCTTTATGTCAGTCTCCAAAGATATTTTGATTCAGGGCAGCCTCAAATCCCCTATTTAACAACTTTTTCTTAGGACCACTGAGTCGGTGTCTTAATGTCTTTGTTGAAAGTTAATTTACTCTGCGCCTAGTGGGTCCCCCACTTAAAAAGTCTTTGCCTTCTACAAGCATACATTCCTCCCATGCTTTTGCTTATCCTGTTTTTTCCAGTCTTGCTATGTGAGACCTTCAAGTTTGCACACCCACTACTTTTGTCTCCTACAAGGGATTCTGCAAGTGGATGAATTACTTTCCTGACTTCAGCCCAACACTGTTACACAGCATTTGCATTTCAGTAGGACACCACCGAGGTTAAAAGGATTGTATTATCTCAGGGTTGGTCAATATATATGATGCATATGGTAGATATGCATCTACTTTGCAGTAACTTGGCAGTAAAACTAGAATTCATACAAATTCCCCCACTAGTCGCAATTCTGTTTTACTGAAGACTTACTCATATGAGGTAGTGCTAGTGGATTCTACTACATTTAAATCACCCCAGTAATGAAGCTAAACATACGTTCGAATTAGTACTTTGTAGATGGCTAAAATGAAGGGAATGGGCTTATGTAGCTCGCCTGAAGTCACAGAGGCAGAATGAAGAAAAAGCAGAATACAGTAGTCTTCTGAGCCTCGTTCTTCTGCTTTAGCTATCATGACTTACTTATCTGCTACTATGTAATTTAGCAGATTTAGGTCAGACTGTTGTTTCTGCAAAACATAGCTATTAATCAGTGGAATTTATAGGTAGTCCCAGCTCACATTTTAACAAGACTTCTATTAGGAGCATGCAGCTGGGTTGGTAGCTTCTGCAGCAGTGTTTGAAACTGGGTAATATGTTTTTTAGTTGAAAAAAGACATCATAAAAACATAGTACAGGTCTTATGCAAGAGCAAGATATGTGTAAAAAGTATTTGCATGTATCACTATATTAATAAAAGACTAAAAAACTCTAATGATGAGTAATATCTTTTCAGAAAATGACAAGGAGAGAATTGTACTGAAGTAAATATACAAAAAATGCCCCTTAAAAATGACTCCGTCATTACAATTTACCTGTTCACTTGATATGGGAGACCTGAAGGGCACTTGCTTTAGGAAGTTAAATAGCTTTTAAAGTGCCTTCTTTGCTGTTTCACCAGGGGCTGTTCACAAAAGTTAGATGATTTTGATTAAAACTTTCAGCTCCTTCTAAAATAAAGGAGGGAAAGGTGAGACCAGTGATAATGGTTTAAAACTTCCACTTCAGCTAGTGATAACTCACTTTTCAGCCATGCTGGTCCTAAAGCAAAGTGTAACAGCCATTTTTCCCAGACAAAATACGTTGCTTTCTAATAAATTTGTATTTACATTTGGAGTAACCCAGCTGGGCATTGGAATCAAGCCTTTCTTCTTGCCAATTTCTTCAAGAAATTATTAACATAATTTTTACCAGAGTTCAACCTCCCCTTACTTTATGTTAACTAAGTAACATCTGTAGTGTCGTTATCATGGGTGCAGGAGGAGGACTCACGGTCAGGCAGTGTGGAGGTCAAACGTTGATGCAGACTGCTCTCTCCTCCCAGACATTTTTCCAAACTGTTTCCAGATTGGGAAGTAGTTTACTCCAGAGCAAAGCTTGAGCATGAGGTCACATACATGTAGTGCAATCAGCCCTGGGACCAGGACTCTGGTGTGAAACACAGAGCACAGTGTGGCCTTTTGATAGTGACAGTACGGTGTCTTTCTAATAGAAATCTTTGGTTTTAAATGCATAGTGTCATGGATGGATGGGGACAGAATTCTCTAATTCAACTTAAGACATGTTTAATTAATATACTGTCATTTTTTTGGCTGATACTATCAGCTATGAGCAATGTACATGAATTTCTTCCCAGAAAACAAACCTTTCCTGTTTTGACCATGTTGTTGCTGTTACATTCATTACTATCATTAGGTTTCTGCTTTTGAAGTGGTGCCATACGGACTAGCAGATCATTCACTACTAAATTATATAAGCCCTGTCTATGTGGTAATGCATTCTGTAATTGAACTGAGCAATGCAATGAAGATGCTTCTCCGAGGCTGTTTTCTAGGCCCATGCAGAGTCAGCTAAACTATTCCCAATATTGCTAGCATGCTGCTATCGCTGGTGTAACTGCAGCATTATTAAGGGTTAGTACAAAACACGGAACCATATGTGTGGTCTCTGAATGAAAGAACAGCAAGGCCTCAGACAAAACTTGAACGGGATTTCTGCGTGAGCTTTGCTGTCCATTTTAAGATCAAAAGTCAAGAGATTTCAAGAAACTCAGTGAACGAAGTCTCACAGCATTCTCATGAGAAAGCTGGTCGAAAATGGGGGGCAGAAAAATGCCTGCATCTGCAAAAGGCAAAGGTAATGGTTTTGCAGCAGGACAGCTCTGGATTCACAGCATTGCAGAGGCACCTCTGGAAACACAGGGAGTCTGCAGTGGGGGTAGCAGCAGAGCTCATGGATCCAGTTTGCAGTCTGTATTTTATCTATCAGGAGATACCTCACCTTCTGTACACCAAGTGTCCTGGCATCCTTTTGAAAACAGGAATTCCTGTGATTTTTATTGTCCTGTTTGTTTGCATAAAACACTGCAAATAGCCCCATGATATGTTTCTTTTAGTATTCTCTACCAAGCAGGGGAGGACAATCTACCTTTACTTCAGGCAAAGGCAATGCAAATACTTGGCCTTGATTAGTTTTTTTCCTTGCTGGTCATTTCCCAGCATTAGTGGGAGGCTTTGCTGTTGCAATACAGTGCTGTAGTCACACAGTAAGAGCCACAGCAGTGCTGGGCTGGACGTTAATTGTGGATGGAATATACAACCAATACTGTCCTCAGGATTTTAGACAGCATGCCGTGATAATTTAAGATAGAGGATGACTGAACCCTGGAAATAACTTACGTATTGATGCTCCAGTTTGTAAAGAGAATATTCAGAATATGCATGATATGCTTGAATGGAGTATATAATTAGATGACCTGTATGTCATGAATATATGCTTGCGTGATGTACTTCCATAAAACAAGTGATAACATTGTAGGAGTCATATACCCTGGATATAAAAAGCTATAGAAAGGTATTTATTTTAAAATAAATAAGTAAGATCTCCTGTATATTAGTGTAGCTTATTTAGTTCAGCACTTCAACTGGTTGTTTGTCATGTCACACTGATCTAGGACTGTTCTCTTATCAATTCTAAAGCTTTTGACATACTGCATTCAAGATCATTTTGGATTAGTAGGGTTTCTAGACCCTAAACTTTTGACTACTTATGACACCTTTATTCATTTGGTCCACAAGCATGTACCAATGGATCATTTTATTTCAATTGAAAAATCCACTCCTTCTCCATCATCTTTAGACTCATTTTTCATCCCCCCATCCCGGTGCTAGAAATATACGCATAGGCACACATCTAGCCAGTAAGACTCACAGACACATATCCACAGTAACACAATTCAATATCGCTAACCGTAACAGGAGTAGAACAGTAACACTCAGGTCCCTAAGTAGATGTGGCATTGTTTAAGCCTCAGGCATACAAATTAAAGCACCTACTAGCTGCCGTAATTTGCTTGGTCAAATATCAAGACAATTCTTCCACCAGCTCTAGCCTAAGAAAAAAAAAACTTTAAAAAACAGGCTCTACTTTCTTCTCTTCTGTGCATCTTCAAATGGATTTGAAGACTACAGAACACTTGCTGGTATTGGAAATAAAATGGAAAATAAAACACAGCACTAGCAAGGCACAGAGACCGCAACAGAGACTTGAAGCATGAGGTCTTCTCCATCACTGTTTGGCAAAAAAAAATCCTGGGAAAGAAAAACAAAAAAAGCATGCCAAGTAGATTTGGTCAAAGGTAGCTGGATGTGAAAAAATTGCCGAAGGCCCTTTAAAAAGCAGCTTCTTTACTGCAGCACAATTAGATAACTAACACTGCCGTTGAAATTCAATGAGATTTGGTACCTTGCTCCTTTAAATTGGCTTTTCCTTGAGCACCTGCTATTCCCACTACCTAGGAATTATACACTGTGTAATCACAAACTTATGACAAATTTATCACAGCATCATTATTCAGCTTTCCTCTTATTCAGTTGATTTGACTAACTGCAAGACATGGATTTATTTCTGGCTGAGCTCTCCATCAGGGGATTTTATTTATGTTGTTTCATACATTTGCTGCTGGCTACATTGTTTATTCTCTCAGCTATATGCAGAAATGGTGACTCGAGCATGGATCTGCAAGAATAGGTAGACTGATTACATACCAAGTACTTTGTTAGTACTTACCTCTAATTCTAGTCAATATTATCAATATTTGACTTTACAGGCAAAAGTCATGCAAACAGTTTTACAAATGCATTTCTCACTTTAATAATTTTACACAATATTACACAATTAGATACAGTTCTCAATTAAGTATTTCCTTATGTCTGACAAAATATTTTTCCATGACCAAAACCCATAAAATATTTTCCACGACCAGGTAAAGGTCATTTAGACAGAACAGCAGATGCTTTATGATTGTTTCTCAAAGAGACGTTTGCTATAATAAAGTTGAGCTGAATCTTAAAATACTTACTTAGTCTCTCCTATTTTTTCAATTACATTCTGTCCAAACTCAATAGGTCTTGGCTTTGTAAACGTCCAAGGTCAGACTTTCAAGTGTGTTGAATCAAATAACTAAATACCAAAGGCAAAATAAAATTCAGTTGGGCTCCAGGTACACAGAGTATAAAACAACTAGAAAAAAATAAGGAAAAGCTGATGAAAGAACTCAGCAATTGTGCCATTCTTGACACTCTTCTTTCATCATTTTCTGCTTTGTGCAAACCAGGATCTTCTGGTAGCTTTGTTCTCATATATATTTCTTACAGTGAGACCAGCACTGAGCGGCTGAGATACTTCGGAAACGTTTCTTAATGTTTTATTGCAGTATTTTCTTGATCAGAAGATGAGGAGACTATTTGAAAAGACTGTTTTGTGGCATTTACATTTTTAACTTTTATTCTATTCCACATAACGTATATCACTAAGATGCTAGAGCTGGCCGAACAGCCTGCTATACGGAATAGGTAATGTTTTAAAAAATCCCTCTATCATGCAGATAGCTGAAACTATATATCCTGCATGAAATTCAGCTTCAGGACTGTAATTATGCCTTATCCTCAACATGCTGCTTCATTTCAGAGCTCTGTTCTGGCTTCCCCCACCACCCAGGTGGTCCTAATGCTTGGAAACATCCTTTTCTAAATATCTTTGCCAACCATTTCAATCCTGATTTTACAGTAAAAATCACAATCACATGACAATGGGATTCGAAAGTTCTTCCTGTGTCTCAGCCCAGTAAGAGGAAAATTTCATTGTGCCAATGCAAATATAAGGTGTTCTGTGAGGAACAGCTTAGAGCCTAATGGGCAAGACAGCCCAATGGGCAAGAGAGAAACCCAGGCAGAGGGCGAGGAGGGGACGTGCTTGGGGCTGCACGGCAGAGCCTGGGCGCACCAAGGGACTGTGCACCAGGTCCCACGTCCAGCAGCAAGTTTGCAGCAAGGGTTGGAATAAGGAGGTGGAGGTTTCACCAGGGACCCGAGTGACACAAGGGCAGAGGTTTAGCAAGGGTGCGCAAAAGTCATCGGCCCTGTGCCACCTGAAACGGCCTTGCAACGTACCTGGAGAAGGTGCCCAGCTGTGCGGCATCCATCAGTGTCCACTGGGAAGCTGCGGAGAAGTGAGAACATCCATTTCGTATAGGCTAAACTGACTGACATGAACTGAGATTAGCTTCCACCTCTAGTCCCTTCATACATTATCACATATACCAAAAAAAAAAAACAAGAAACAAGAAAAAAAGATGGTGTGTGTGTGTCATTCTAAACCCATTTGCTTATGAGCAGCTAAATAGTTAACTGGCAAAAAAGGCATATCATTTTCTTCTACTTACAGTATGATTTTGACAGGCTGATTGGAGAAAATTTTCTGTCTTTTGGCAATATATCTCTGTTTTTCTCTTTCTTTTTATTTTGTCTGTTACAGTGGAGTTCATAGAAGCAATATTACACAACAGGAAATTGTGATCTCTTGTTTTCGTACACAGTTATTTTTGAAAGGGAGGGCAGTTATCTCAGTGCCCGACTACATCTCAGAGTCCCTGATCTTGAAATCTTAAACTTATTTTTCAAAATGAATTTTAGAGATGCATGTCACACAATTATAAACCAAGCAGAGCAGCTTTTCGCAGAAAAAAAAAATGGTCCTTAGCTTTTTAGGATACCTAGAGTCACAGCACCACCCTGGAACTAACTGCTATGTTCTAGTTTAGAGAAAATGGTTGCTTTTTGTAAAAGTAATGGATTTACATTTGAAATACAAATTTATAATATTTGTACCGAAAACCAAACCAAACCAAACCCCAAGCAATTCATGGAACAGAATTAAGAATAATTACATTTAATGAAAACAGAATATGATCTGATAAAATCTGTTTTTCCTACTTCAGCTACAAGATATTTTATTTTTCAATTCCAATAGATGACTTTTCCCTTTACTGCTTTGTATATATATTTTGTATATATATCATTAGAAACCAGGGCTACCTCTACTGTACAAAATTGTACAATAATCGTGAACCAAGATACAAGTGATTCTGGGTCCATCAAGGCCAATATGGACTGAACACATCTTTAAAATTTCACTGTCCCACTTTAAAGTGTTTAATGAGGCAGTTGCTTAGGTACTTAGTACTAAGGCACTTAGCAGCTCTACCAGTCAGTCTATTTGGTTCATAAGTTGTGTACCTTCTAAAAGTTCAGTTGTAATCAGGAGCAGAGACTGTGTTCTTCTTCTCTTTTTTATACTAGCACTACCACAATGGGCCCTGAGTCTTTACTAGGAATATTAGCAACTTTCCAGTTTGCTAATATAAAACACTATTAATATTAAAATATGCAATATATTGATAGTAACCATTTGACTATAAGACAGTGTTTAGTCTTCAAGTGGAAAAAGCCCACAGCAAAAACAACTTGAAACAGCTCTCTGCTAAGTTTTCATAAAATTCAGAAATATATGAGAGATATTGGAACCTGAGTCATCTCTCTCTATAACCAACCTGGGGTTTATTTTTTTTGTATTTTTCCTGTTTTTTAAACTTGACTAGTGGTTTATGGAATTATGGCTTACAAAACGTAATGGGTAGATGGTACCTTGGATAAATTAATCAATATTTAATTTAATTCTATTCTACTGGGCTTATCTTCATTACAGTAATATCTGCTTTTATGTGTGGTCAGGGAACTCTTTGCATAAAAGCCTATTTGATAATTCAAGCTTTCCCAATCAATCCCCAGCTGAATTCACCTTCCTTCCTGAAACCCCAGTTTGCTCCTTGGCATGAAATCTAAGACTGAAATGCTGATAAAGATTCCCGGTGAAATCTTCCAAACATTCTTCATAATATCATGTATGATATAGTGACAAGCTATATGTTTCTCTGGCACTGAGATTGAAAATGGAAATGTTAAGTATAAATCTTTGTGGAAGTTTCAGTAATTTTTAATAATTTGTTCTTTTGTGGCATTCATATGTGAATGATATATTTGTCCTAGAGCAATGCGAATTCATTTCCCCACATCTATAATATCTGCAGTAAGCTAAATTAAAAATACATTTGTACTTGTACAGTTAAATGATCATATTTAATGAAATGTCGGAGATGAATCTTAGCAAATAGTCAGGAAATTATTTCAGAAAGAGCAGCATTTCATTACGGCCAGTCAGGGAAAAGCAAAGAGATTAAACGAATGGTTTACTACCCCGAGACAGCGGCGGGCAGCGAGTGGGGTAGCGGCATCAGCCCGCAGCGGGATGCTTCACCTGAGCGTAGGAAAGGATTCGCGCAGCGCGGGGCTCCTGTGACGGATGCCTGGGCACAGGCAGGAGCTGCCGAGCGCGGCCGCTGCTGCGGGGCTGGATGCGGGGAGGCAGGAGCCCTCGCGCCGCTCGCTCGCTCGGTGCCGCTGCTGCGGCCAGCGCTGCCCGCTGCACGGAGCCAGGAGCAGGGCCGGGAGGCAGCGGCGCAGGCGCTCCATCCCAGCGCTCCTCTCCCGCCCTGCCGCCCTCTCAATCATTTACAGCATCGTGAAACTTCAGGGCTGCAGGTTACTGCACACCAGATAGGGTATGCGGAGAGGGTCTGGCCCAGCACACCTCGCTGTGCTCGGGCGTGAGCCTGGCTGCCTGCGCGTGAAGCAAAATAAACCCACACCTGTCAACTGGATCGAGGTTTCTGCTGATTAATTTCCTCTAGTTCTGTGGGAAATCCTCTGGGAGCACTGGGCTCATCTGAATACCGAAAATAACTTCTAAACTAAAGGCACAAATATAATGAAAAACCTAGGAATGATAGAAAACACGTTGATTTGGAGGATTCTGGAGATGGTAAAAATGAAAGAAGTATAGGTATGCAAATACTTACCTGGCAATGACTACACATAACAGGAAAAACTGGCTGATGCCCTCAAATGGAATGCAGGGGTGCTGATCCTTGTGTGATATAAAAATATTATTTTAAAGATGCCATCAGCTCTCGATATTTTTTAGTGATATGAAATACATGAAATACCTGAATTGTAGCATTTAGTTATTAACAGGGAGTGATACTCACACACACTCATGCAGATATGTACATAAAGGAGACAGTGTGACGGTAACAAGGCTGTGAAGAAATAAGCAAATTCTAATTTCACTGTCCCAGGCAGGCATGCATATAGGTATCCATTTTTTTTCCTCCTTGCTGAAATTTACCTTGTCCTGAGAACTCAATCAAAATTAAAGAACAGACATGAACCTCCTGTATCTCATTCTCACTTTGTACTTCTTTTGTTTGCTTTTATAGAAATAGCAAATTAAGAAAGCAGGTAATATACAGAGGAATTTATCTGAGGTTCTGATACATAAAGTGAAAAAGAAAATCTTGAAGGAGAAGCATTGTAATGAACTAGTTAATTATAATAAGTTAGGCAATTAACTGGTATATCAAGCCATCTGAATTCTCTGAGCAACATAGTGCAGGAGAACTTAGATCATCCATATGAAATTGTATCACTGGAAAATGGTTGAGGCACATGAGGTTTGAATGAGGAGAGTGTCAATCACTTCTGTTCATCAAGATCCTTTCTTAAGTGAGTCACCAACTTTAAAGAGGGAAAAAAGGCCTGTGTAAAATATGCATACTTCTCATGTTTGCTTTCATGACCTTCAGGGAAGTATATACAGATTTGCCATATATTTCTAGAAAAGTTTGTATTCTGGTAATCGTCTCATCTAAGCTTTCTTGCTTATTCTTCTCATTGATGCTTTGATTGGGGAGCAGCTGTAGACAGGCAAATGCTGTGCTGTTCTCAGTGGCGCATCTTGCCAAGTGCCTACGAGGCCACTGAGCAAAGCAGGAGGGAGGAGGCTTGGAAATAGATTCACAGAAGAGCTGCAAATTTTGGTGTTACCATCTCTTGATGCCTGTTACTGTTTGGTATCACAGAGCCTGAGATTTATGGGACTGAAAACAAGAAAAGGCTTTCTACACACACAGGCTGCTCTTTTGTGCCTTATGATCTCGGGCTGGGAAGTCACTCTTGCTGGGAAGTGGGCTCTTGAGAAAAACATAGGCTTAGCTGCTCTAAAACAAAGAAAAAGTAGTGACCTTAAAGGAACTCAACTGACTAATGCCAAATGAAAACTTGCATTGCATTGGTAGCATATTGTACTGCGTAATCTGACGAACAGAAACCACACTGGTCAGATGCTGTCTGCAGGATCAGAAGAGTTATTTCAATTTTCTTTAGTATTTTCAATTAACAGTTTTTACAAGCTATGAACAGAAAATCTTGCTCAGACAATCTTCCTTTACAAGACACTGTTCTGATCAAGCTGCTTTTTACTTTTTCTCACTTTATTTGGTGTTTTGTTTACTTATTTTTTTTGTGAAAAAAATCTTTTAGAATACTGGAACATATTACCTGGCAATTTTGGAGTATTTTTCTTATTTTATTTATTTTTCTATGATTCCGTACTGTTCTTAAATGCTGAGATGCATGGGCAAAGGCTCTGGATAGGTGGTGGATTCTGCCTCAGTGAAACCTACACTTCAGTTATGAGAGAAACATTTTTATAGGTAAGAGCCATTCCTGGAAGCTGTCACACTTGGGCATATTCTAAACCCACAGGGAATCTTTCAGAGCCCCCCAGCAGTTCTCTCACCTGAAAAACCTACCGGGGTCCTGTGGCTTGGTGGTACATGCTGGAAGGGGCATCCAGCTGGCAAAAGAATATCCCCAAAATGGCACAAAATAGTTTCATATCTTCATCTTTCATCTCTGTCTAGATATGGGCTGTCCTCTACTGTCCAGTCCCTACCAGTCCTCTACTTTACCATGCATTTGCTTCCTCTTAGCGTTAAGTTTGTTCAGATGTCTTTTAATCATACAAATGCCCATAGACCTCAGATACCAGGAACAGCACAGCCTCCTAAAACCTCCATAGCAACTACTTGGAAAACCTATGTCAGGAACAAAATGTTCTCAAAATGTGTTATTTTAGGAGCAGTGCAAAGAATGATGAGGAAAGGTTGCTCAGGACAGGCAAGTTCAGCAGCAGCAGCAGCCAGAGTTGTGCTTGCCTAGGAGAAAAATGAGCTTGTGCACAGGATAAACCACAACAACATCTTAAGATTGCATCCCAGCTGCACTAGAACAGCGGGAATCAAAATACTTGTTAATGTTGTAATGTGTTTGCTTTCAATCAGACAGCAGAAGAATTCATTCCATTTGCTCAGTGTTTTGCCCTCATGAACTCCAACCCAAAATAGCTTTTCAAGCACATCTGAGGAAGTCCACAGTGGGTTTTACATCCATGGAAGTCATATCTGCTGTGCCTATATGCAGGACTTGTGTTTTACAGAGACTGCAATGAATGATTCTTCCCCAAATTTGATTCTGTAAAAAGCTACTTGACTGCTCCAAGTAATCTTTTTTATTCTTCATCTTAGTTTACTCGTAAGGGTTTTTCGTTTCATCTTTTTCTGCTCTCCTAATGTACACAAATCACTTTTAGAGATAGTGTCATGCGTATGAAGGGAGCAATTTATCAATACGGACACCTCTTTGATGAAGGATGGTTTGTCTTTACAAGGCTGGACAGCCCCAACTGAATTTCAATTTGCTATGGCATGCAAGGGATTTAGGGGATTAAGGTTGGTGAGAGGCTTTAAGCATCAACCAGCTTATTATTGCTGAAGGAATATATGATTTGAAAACCTTTCTTGATTTTTTTTTCTTAGTGTGTGGGGGTGAGGTGGAGAGGGATGAGTGAGAAAGGCAATAACCTACTTGATGATTTAACAGCTATTACTTTTCTTCCCCTTTTCAGTCACACACTCTATTTTTGAATGGGACAAGCAGAGCTTACAGGGCCAGATCCACTTGACAACACCTAAAAATCCGGCTGATAGTGTTTCACTACTAATAACAGATATAAAACCTTGTAATAAAAATATAGCTGTAGGGGGGGAGCGAATGGAGAAGGCAAGAAATATAAATCATAAGTATTTATGTAAAGGAAGAGGTGGTGAACCGCTACAAATAAATATTGCTCTGAACATGGTGTATAATATGCTGCTTAATACAAACAAATTGCTAAGGAATAATATTTCCTGATGAAACAATGTACGAAAGATCTCATTCACCTGTTCTTTGTTGGAATGGCAGAATGGAAGGAAACCCAGAGGAATCTAGTGGCTTAAAGCTATGTTAGTTACTTTGTACACCATACTATTAATTACTGATAAATACAAAAATACTGTGAATCAGTCACCATGAAGTTTAGCATTAAAGCAAGCAGTTCTATTCTTTGTTGATTTTTTTATTCTTGTAAACAGTGGCTAAAGCAGTGCAGGACAGATTTCTGTGTTTGCTAACATAAGACCGTTGTGTTTGGTGTGACATTATTAATCTGATGCAAGAGCAAATTAAAGTTGTAAATTCCTTTTCATTTAAAATATTTTGCATTATACCCAGTATCCTGTTCTAAGGGTCTGATCTAACTCCTACAAAAAAGGTTATATTTTTTCTTCAGCAGGATTTGGGATAGAGTCATACTTGGGTGAGGAACAAAAAAACTTTAATATGTACGAACTTTTTCCCCTTCTCTCCTCAGATTCTGTGCTGAGACACTTGAACACAAAAACCCTGTCTCAGTTCTCAGAGTTTCCGCAGGAGTTGAGGCCTCCTCAGAACAAACCCACTTCAGACTTCCCTGGGAGAGAGGAGTTTTGAACAAGGATCTTCTCCAGTCTAGGCACTGCTTATCTCTATGATCCAGAAGGATACACTCTTTCTCCATGCAAATTTAGACATAGAGCTTAGAATAAAGTCTTTAGTTTGAAATAACTCCCCCTTCCAACATTTTAAGTCCACTTAAAATATATATTTTTTGTGTCATTATTGACTAAAATCCTATCTATCCATATGATGCTGAATGCAGGTTTCTCCATGTCTCTTGCCTTGCTGCTCCTCTACAGCATAAACCATAAAAAGGGAGGAGCAAACATATCTCAGGGTTATCCTGCTGCTATCTCTTTCCTGATGTTACTGAAAGGAGTGCTTATTAACTACCATTAATCTGATATAGTTTGTGATGTGTATGCTTGTTGCGTCTGATTTTGCTAAGTATTTTGGGTCTATTTTGCTATAGTTCCCTCAGGCTTTTCTGGTTTGGAGATTTTATTTATATATATATATATATTATTACCACAACCTCTTAAAGCTTAGCATAGTTTATATGTGGAATAGTATACTTCCTAGAAATCCCAGCATGTTTCTTGCACCCAGTGCAATACTGGAGGAGGTAATACTGGAAAAGGGGCATAAAATGAGGATGCAAGCCTGTTAGAAGCCAAGCAACTCATGGCAGCTTGAGGCATGTAGCATAGATTCGTCTGGATACAAACAGAACAAAATCTTCATGCTAGGGCTAGTTCAAATGTACTCAAGATCTAAATCTTTCTGCACCATGAATGAAATGCCTTGCTGCTCCCTTGTCCCACATCAAACTTCTGTCACCAACCATGTGCACCAAGTCTGCAAGTGCAAGTGCACCAAATCTGGTGCTTTCCAAAGACTGCACAGGGAAAGCCCCATCCTGCTCCTGTTCTGCACCAAGAAGAAAATAGCAGGGGAAGCTTAGTGAAGACCTTTTTTGTCCTGTTCTCGGTGCTCTGCCAGCTCCCTGGGGCTAGTATTGGCAGGTNCAAGAAGAAAAAAACTAGCAGGGGAAGCTTAGTGAAGACCTTTTTTGTCCTGTTCTCGGTGCTCTGGCAGCTCCTTTGGCAGGTCTTGGTGGTGGCAGGTCCCTTGCTCCTGGGACCTGTGCCACTGCACCACGATGGGGATGGACTGAAGCTAATCTGGGAAGACAGGTCTGTGGAGAGTGAGCAAGGTCAGGACACAGCTCAGTGACTGCCATGCAAGTCCATAAGGACAGAGCAGGTCCAAGGTCAAGCGCTGAAATGATGTCCAGGACCTGGGCAGGGTGAGGAGATCCCTGAGGCTGACAGGGTCAGGCAGAGTCGGTGGGGCCCTTGGGGTCCCAGCACTGTCCATCCTCCACAGTGATCCGTTTAAGGAATTGTGCGAGAAACCAAGAGACTATAAACACTCAATTCTTCGTGCTCCTTATCTCAGGAAAATATTTTAAGCCTTTCCCTCTAGTCGGGTTCAGAGGAATGACCTGCTGGGGTTTTGGAATGCTCACGATGTGAGGATCTGAGAAAATTTGATGAGACAGTTCAAAGCTTGAAAGGTTGTCCTCTTCCTAACTTTATCAGTAGGCTTAACGCCAGACAGGACCTCTCCCCACAACCATTATTTCCCCTGGAGTGGAAAAGCATTGCATATTGTATTGGTATCCTCTAAACCATCCACAGGTTCCCTTCCTTTTTATAGGAATGGTTTATTGCAATACATACATTTATTGTAGCCTCCACGTTATGGTGTCCCTTAATACTCCCTTAACCCTTTTACCTGGGTTAAGATGCATGTTATGCTCTTCCTTTACCTCCTTGGGACTGTCCTGTGTGCCTGCGTGGGGAGTACGGACCCTTTTGTTTTTAAACATGCCAGCTGGTAAATCATCACTGCAACATCCCATGATCAATACAACAGCTTGGGGAAAATACATACAGTTACATATCTAGTAGCGTAAATGAAATCTGTACCTTCTATTTCAGGCCAGGCAACAGGAGACAAATGGGGAAAAAAAAGACAACCAAGAAAAATCAGATTTTCTATAATTATATAAATTACAGCAAGAATGACTGTAATCACCTAAAATGCCTCTGGGGAGTTGGATTAGCAGAAGACAATTTCTCAGATCCACACTCCAGGGTTTAAATCTAGGGTTGTGATTCAGAATTAGACCAGCAAGCTAAAATAATTAACTCTTGGGAAGCCAAAAAATGTAACTCAGAGTTGCACTATTTGTACTATACCTGTGATTTCTGGCTAAATTGCAGGAATGTATGATTAATGCTGTTCTGAAATTCCTGTGGATCCTAATATTTGACCAGGCCATTGAGACCTCAGAATTCAGGCCAAAATATGAATATTTTTAAATAAATAAAAAAATCCAGTGCCTCTTCTCTTGGCTTCCAAGAAATAAAAGAAACAGACACTCTAATAAAAATAGCGTAAAACCAACAACAGATTTCCTTCAGTGACGCAATCTACTGCTAAACATAAGATAAACATTCAGATGCAAATTCCTGCAGAAATAAAGCTGATTTTTTAAAAAAGAAAGATAGAATATTGTTTAAAAAAATCATAAACTCTCCAGAAAAACAAGATAGGTAGGTGGGTATGATACGAAATTAGACAAAAATAAATAGGTATTCCAACTCAGGCTTTATTTTCTTTAGAAGACAGAGGTGCAAAAACCTCTCATCTGGTATATGGAGAATGTCGGTAAGGGAAGAATTAAAAACACTTTAGGGAGGTTCCCCCCCTGACATTTCAGTTTTGTAAGGGGTTATGTCTGAGGCAGTAGAGAAAGGCAAAGTGAAGAGGTTTGGGTTGACTTTCTCTGTAAAGATGTTTCCCTCGCTGCAGACAGTGTTTTTCAGTACCTACACTTGGATTTCATATCAGAAAGCATCACAGGTTTCATCGTCACCAGAGCTGTGAGGGCATAAAAATGCATGGTCTGCATCTCCTGCTTCTCTGCACGGAGTCTCATCCTGTGATTTGAATCCATAAGTGCCACAAAGTCTAATTACCTGCAATTCGAAGTTACTGAATGTGCTGCTGCTTTTGAAACCCAGGAAAGATGTTACTATCTAACAATAAAACCATCAATAATTCTCTTAATCTTGGTGAAACACTTTTTCTACATAGATATTGCTTTGAGAATAGAAATTTGTATGAATGGCATCAATCGGGGAGTTCACACAAATGAATAACTTACAGCCCCACTGGTAGCCCATCTTTGGCAGCCAGTATTGAAGATTAATGCTCATAAGTACTATGTTCAACATACTATGTGATTTCTGAAAATAAATCAATTTCTTGGATTCCCAGACATAGGTATTTTGTAGCCAACCATTAATTACTGGCTCAGCTGATTTTACTGTTCATTCCTCACATGCGCTTGTATAAAGGCTGACTTCTCTTTCAGAATTTTGTCTAACATCATACAACACATTTTCTCACATATTGTTACAGCTAAAAGAAATTATATTTGATGATAGCTTTATACAGAAGTGGCTTCATTTACACCGCAGAAACATGAGAGAGATTATAGATGTATCTGCTGAAATATCCTGAGTCAGAGAGGCACTATTACACCTTGTACTGCCTTGAATGTTTTATGCTGCATATCAAGGATGATTCTTAACTGCTTGAAGATAATGATGTGTATTTATGCTTTTTTTTAATTTAGTTAAGCAATGATAACTTCTGATGCTTACTAACAACAAACAACATGCAAGAAGGGAAAGCTCCTGTCTCCAGATCTTTACCAAATTATGACAAGATATTTTCTTCCACTTTATCAGTGCCTACAGATGGCAAATATAACAGGTCTGTAAGCAAGTAAATGTGAAAGGAAGGAAGGTAAAAGGGCAAATCATTTTGGTAAGATTAGTTACTAGGAACAGCAGAATAACAATTGCCTAAACCATTGCTGAGTCTTTCGGTTTTTTTTTTCCTTTGCCAAGCCTGGGTTTTGCAAAGTCCTTGAATAGGTGGATGGTTCTATCAATATGAACAAGATGACTGTCACACTTCATGTTAGGCACCAACTTAACACCTAGCTGAACCAAAGCATCAGTCCTTTTATGTAATAAAAGATGGTCTAGACACATAAGTTAATATTACATTAACCTTACCACTACAGATAAACACTGGAGTCAATAATAAAACGCTGGCTGACACCTTTATTATACAAAACGTGGTACTGAACAAAGGACAAACACACTCTGTTCTACTCTCATCTGTACCTAGAATTACAGAAAACATTTGTATGATCAGCATTTTATCATTATTATTCACACTAGTATTCATAGTTGTTTATGAAAAAAAACAGTATGATCAGCACGCTAGGGTCTAACGAGCAACTTTCCTCCCACTGATACTGTATGTAAGAAAGAACAAGATCCTGCAAAAGATCTTTCAGTTCTGCTTTGGAACTGACAAAATCCCATAGCCTACGGGATAAGTAGATTGAAGAAGATTTTTGATTTAGATGAATTTGTTCAAAAATAATAAGCAAAAATTGTATTCTATGAAAAATGATTGCAAGCCAGTTTAAAAGCACCAAGATGGGGAAATATGCTATTCTGAGAACATCCAGAACAGAAGTCAGAACAGAAGGAAAGATCCTGCTTATGTTAACAGTTGTAGAACTCTGTTATTCAGGGAAGTGGGATGAAGCACAAATTCAGCATGAGAGAAATAAATACACAAGTAATGTGTAAAATAAATCGGTTTCACTCTGAAACAAACAGTTCTGTGATCAGTAGAACAAATAACATCCATTTCTCCTATGGCTTTGTGCTTTGTGTTTGAATTCATACCTTTACCACACATGCGAAGCAGCTTTTGCAATCACCCCAGTAGGGTGGATATCTTACCCAGTGTAAATTCATCTAAAAACTTCTGGCTGATGGTTTTGCTGGTTGTTCTGGCTGATGTTTTCGCTTTGCTTGTTAACTTACAGCTTCTTGTGGCTAATGGGTCCTATTACTAAACTAAACAGGTAGAATCTGTCAGAAAGAAATGGAGAATTGGCAAAATGTTTTTGGTAAAGTTTGACAGAATACACAGAAGGACTGTAAGATCCTTGTCAGTACAGAGAGTCCAGAACAATATACTAAGGAAGTCAGGTATTTACTAAGTTATTCTCCTGATTCAAAAAGCCCGTATATATATTTCCTAAACATTCAATCCTTATCTGTTTTGAGACTCATTATAATGACAGGAGGGGCCATCACTGCTTGCATTGACTGTTTTTTTTTGACTTTACAGGGAATGAACTTTCAATCAAATTACATTTGATTGTGTATTACAATGTAAGTACACTAATAATGAATGAGGCTAAAAGGAACTGCCAGCACTACGGGTGATCCTGTGTGGCCAGTGCCACCACTGGCACCCTGAGAAGATCTACCATTATTTTGGCATATCCCTGATGAAACCAGGTCCCAGAGTCAGGAGGAGGCAGCCAGAGCTCAATTCCCCATTCTCTTCTCATGTATCATTGGTCATTGCACTGCAGAGTTCATGGAAAGGCGGTTTAAACTCCTTCGAAACTCTTTTCACCATTTGGTTATATCTTCCATTCAATTAACACTGGTGCAACGTCTACTTATGAAATGAGTCACCATAAATTGAATGGCAAGTTTCTAATATTCAGCTATTATAAAATAGTACA
Source organism: Crypturellus undulatus (assembly GCA_013389825.1). NCBI lineage: Eukaryota > Metazoa > Chordata > Aves > Tinamiformes > Tinamidae > Crypturellus > Crypturellus undulatus. The sequence goes on along the minus strand of VWPW01019012.1, from coordinate 890,060 downwards.
TAGACTTCAGTGGTGTTTCTAATTACATGAAAAGAGCAGCTGCCCAGTGGTCTTTGATAAAATAGGTATTTTCTTCCCAGCTTACAAAACAAGATATACTTATTTTTTTACTTGTTTTATTTTCTTTATTTGATTTTATCTTTGATAATTGTGTAATAGATAGTACCTTATTATCTCCTTGAAAGTCCTTGCTCTCATTGGTTATTATGAAAAATTCATAATTGCTTCACTGAGCTGCCATGATACTGTCACGACAATAACACAACTGCCATTGATTACTGACATCTTATCCGCATTCTTACTCTCATTCTTCTGTAAGATCAAGGTTTTTTTTTCTGCTGTTTTAAAGTAAGCCAATTGAAGACCTGACGTGGTATTCAAAGACAGCTCCAGCGGTCCCCAACTATAACAATAATAACATCTTTAAATTAGAGTGAAGTTTTGCTTTCAAAATGGTTTTTACAGTGAAGGCATCTCTTCTTTCTGTGCTGCACTGCTTGCATGTTTATGACAACCTGGCTGTAATTGCAGCTGAGAAATAATTTAGATTTAAAAGATATTAGTCCCAGATGTACAACTGAATTCTAGTCTTCATTACAGAAAAACACAGCAGACTGAAGAAAACAAGACAAGGTCGGAGCTGTCTGAGGAGCAGTGAAAGGAAAAGGTGATTATGCTGGCGAAAGCCCACAGGTACATTGCCTTGCTGAGCCGGCTCTGGCTGGGAAAAAGCTACCTCTTTAAGGACGGCTGCTGTCCTTTTAGAGGTACTGTGTGGAGGCAAATGCCAGGGAGATTTATGTGGTTCATTCTCTGACCTGTGATAATGCATCATTAGAGCCCTCCGTGTTTTCCACCTTTGTGAGCAAAGACTCATAACAGGGACGATTATGGAAAAAATAAAAGAGAAGCAGCAGCGGTGGCAGCAGGGGGAAGCGTGACTCAAGCGTACAGAACTTCTTCCCCAAGCTGACCAGAGATATCTTTGTCGCTGCGTACCTTGATTTTACTTTAAGAACTTAATTCCTCCTTCTTTACCGGTGAAAATTTCAGACGCAGAAATTGGCAGTAATAAAACCAGGACAACCCCTGTCCCACACTTTCCCTCCTTGCTTAACCCTTCCCTTTCTTGTTAAACATCATCATAATTTTAGAGGCATAAAAAACAGTTTTAGGGAGAGCAGAGGTTATCCTTTTGGGTCCTCTGAAGTGAAACGATAACAGTGGAAGCTGTTTCTTGGCCCTGTGTACCTTTGCTTTTCTCTTGACCCCGGGCAATCTTTTATTTAGCTCACTGAAATGCAGGGCTGCTTCTCTGGCTGACTGACTGGGGAATAAGTTTATATCTATTTAACCAAACCAGACTAGCATCTCTTCTTCTCTGGTCATGGATGGATATGGATTCAAGCAGTTGTAATGCTTTTTTGAGAACATTACCGAGACATTTTAATCACGGCTTACTGCACTGGTAGATTAGTACCCAAATGCAATGACCTTCTTTTTGCAGTGGACATGAACATGCCAGAAAACCAAACTGTACTATTCTTTGTCTTGATCCAATAAATTAGGATTAAATAAACAAGAGAGGCAAGTGTGATGTACTTTGAAAATCTGAGTGCACCTGTTTTGTAGTGGAAAATTTGATGTTCTTTCTCTTCTCCCATAAAAATGCTCCTGCCTCGGTCTCTTTGGGGGATGACACTGCAACCAGAATTTACGCGTGGCTTCCTACATATTTTGCACTTGGAGATTATTAAGAAACAAAACAGCACACAAAAACTGGAGTGTGTTAGGAGGTATTAGAGTGCATTAGTCTGACTGTCTGTCTCCTCCACGACACTGAGGTCCGATTACACAGATGTGCACAAGGAAGTGCACTGCTGTAGTGTCCCCTTCTGTGGGAGGCAAAGCATGAGGGAAAGAGATGCCTGAAAGCCTTATAACCACATTTAAGTCCAGCAATTACCCTGAAGCGCTGGGGCCAAATGATCTACTCCTTTGCACCATTTTTCCATTGGGGAAAAGCAAGCATCAGGCACTTCCACACTGAGATATCTGCTATCTGCACTCCTTTTGTGTTACTCTATATGATTCCATAGAAGGAAATGTTTGATTCTGAAAAGGAACATTGGGTCCTTTGTGCCAACAAATTGCCAGAATATCCCAATCCAGCATTTTCCCAATTTATTAATATTTAAATAGCTGATAGACCATCAATGTTACCGTATTACAATTTGAGAATCCCTATCTCAGTTATCAAATATGCGGAACTCCAGATAGGAGAGCATCTTAACTGGAGGTTACTCTTTGCATTCTGCTGGTGATATGGAAAATAAATAATTCAGAACAAACAAACAAGAAAAAAAAAACAGCAAAGAAAAGGTGTCTATTTGATTATGGTGAAACATAACAGATGTTTTGCTTAAGCTAAGCTGTATAATACTTGCATAAAACCAAAAATGTCTTATTTCTCTTGTGTCCTGAAATCTGTGCAGTAAAAATAATTTTATTACAACCAGGTGTCTTCCTCAGGTTGTCAGGTAAAAAAGTGAAAATATTTTTACAATGGTTATAAAAATTTTACAATACCCTAATCACTCATTGTTAAGATTGGGATAGTAGAAAGTTTTTGATATATGAGACCAATGCTGAGGCAAAACAGATCATATTTCACACGGTTCTGTTATATGTATTAAACTCCATAAATGCAGCTCTGCAGTTAGAAAGCTGTAGTTGCAGTATACAAGTGTATATTTTTATATGATTTTATATGATTCTTGAAAAGGAAACTACCCTTCTACTATTTCACTCATTATAGCTCTGATTCAGTGTAAGTGCCACTGACATGACTTGCTTGCTTAAAGTTAGGCATATTTAAACATGTGGCTCAGTCACGGCCTGTTTCAGTGAAATCTCTGATTCTTCTGGCATGTGAATATCTGCCTATGTTCTGCCTATGCAGCCAGCATCTCCAAAGGAGAAGGTGTCACTGGCCACTGAGGTTTTACGTATCTTGTCCACCTATTTGAATAGCATTAAATACTGTGCTGCTAAGTGCACCAGCACAGTGTGAGATCAGTGCTCCTATTGCTTTGTATCTTTCACCAATGAACCTCCAGCATCAGTAGCAATCACGACAGATATCTTGGAGTGGGTGTTACAAAACATGTAGAAACATCTGGAAAGTAAATGGTGTTCGACAAGTGGAATTATAGAATCAGTATGGTCGGAAAAGCCCTTGAAGATCATGAAGTCCAACCATAAACCCTTCAACACCATGTTAAACCATGTCCCTAAAAGCTCCTCATCTACACGTTTCTTGAACACTTCCAGGGATGGTGACTCCACCACTTGGCAGCCTGTTCCAATACTTCACCACTCTTTCTGTGTAGAAAACGGCCTCCCGCCTGAACCTCCCCTGGCACAGCTTGAGGCTATTTTCTCTTGTCCTATTTTCAGTAGTTATTTTGGAGAAGAGATCGACCCCTGCCTCCTTTCAGGTAGTCGTAGAGAGCGGTAAGGTTTCCCCTGAGCCTCCTCTTCTCCACACTAAATAACTCCAGCTCCCTCAGCTGCCCCTCATAGGGTCTGTGTGCTCCAGCCTCTTCACCAGCTTCGTTGCCCTTCTTTGGACACACTCCAGTGTCTCCAAGTCTTTCTTGCAGGGAGGGGCCCCAAACTGAACACAGTATTTGAGGCAGTGCCTCACCGTCACTGAGTACAGGTGGACGATCACTTCCCTAGTCCTGTTGGCTACAATGTTCCTGATACAGGCCAGGCTGCTGTTGGCCGCCTTGGCCACCTGGGCCCACTTCTGGTTCGTGCTCAAATGGCCGTCTACCAACACCCCCAGGTCCTCTTCTGTCATGCAGGTCTCCAGCCACTTTGCCCCAAGCCTATAGTGTTGTATGGGCTTGATGTGACTGAAGTGCAAGACCCAACACTTGGCCTTGTTGAACCTCATATGGTTGCCCTCAGCCCATTTATCCAGCCTGTCCAGATCCCTCTGGAGAGACTTCCCTCAAGGAGGGCCCGGGCAGTCTTGCTATACCAGTCACAGCGTAATTTCAGTTGGGTCTTAGATGAACTTTCCTGAAGGCTAGAATTATTTGAAGTTCATCTCTGTTTCCGTTCAGGACTTCGTGATTTAAAAAAACTTGCATAGACAGTCATTTTTCTTCCCATTCACAAGAACTCTTTAGACAGTAAGCAGTTTCAGCAACAAATGGCAAATAAATAAGAAATAATGCATTTCAATAGAAATTAGGTAGTCTTTGTTGCCTTTGAGATTCACAGTTAATAATGATAATGATAATAATGATTAATGATAATATTGATAAAGAATATTTAACTGCCTTACACTGCATTGTATATTGCTGTGTATTTGGAAGTATTCTGCAGGTGCAACTACATCTCTCATTTTACAAATGTGAAAGCTGAAGCAAGATTGCAGCTTTGAGACAGAAACATTCACTGATATGCTTCTAAATCGAATTACATTGCAACAACAAAACCAAACAAAGTCAGTCACTTATGACTGAATCAGTTATTGTAGGATACTGTAGTAAAAAAATGTCGGAGATTTGCTCAAAAGCAGAGACAGAAGCAAGGTCTGCCTTGAGTTTTGTAATGAGAGGAAGGGAGGACGCACCCTCTTGTAGCAAAGGCTGCCTTCTCTTTGAGTACCGCTGTGGTGAAAACAGTTGGAGACCCGTCACTCACCTGCTGTTGTCTCCAGGAAAGCATTGGGTGAAAGATGCTTCTGCAGCCACGCTGCTGCCAGCGGGACCGACGGGTTTTAACCTCCACTCCTCCGAAGGCAGGGAACTCGCCAGACAGCAGCTACACAGAGATCATATGCAAAATTAAACAGCTTTTCTTCTATTTTTAGCTGATTTGTCAAGCAACTATTTTTCATAAACACTTCTGGTAAAAATGCTTACATTTATCTTTATAATGTTTTTCTCCCTGTTACCTCTTTCTGACCTTTGTTCCTTTAAATATGAAGAGAAACTAAGTCTCCTCTGGACATTCAACTTTTTTTCGTTCTTTAACTTCATTTATTACCTTCAGTAAAATGCCAGGAGCAAAATAGTACAGGTAGAAATGCAAGAATCATTTTGTGCTACTGACACAGGTGGCACTTTGAAAGAAAAAAAATGAGGCTTTTTATTCTATAAACCAGTGGTATGCAACTGTTTCAGAAAGAGGTTGACGAATCATAGAGTGCATGGATGTTACAAATAATCTGCAGTTAGGTTTCAAGACATCCTCGTGTCCCTTTAAGTGATCATTCACTTCTCATGCAGAGATCAAATGAATTGTCCAACATTACACATTGGGTTAACAGTGGGTCCAGGAATATGGATTCAGTTATCTGCCAAAAGCAAACTCTCCTCCCTGTGCAATGCTGGATGCTTTGCAAAAAAAGGATATATATTTAAACACCAATAAATGATATAAAATCCATCTCATTGTTGACTCACTTTTAGAATTAAAAAATAATACATATAGTCAGAGTTTAGAAAACAATGCTGCAAGAATTCATAGTGTAAATCTTGACATTAAACCAATCTTACCCTTGTCTTGCCACTTGAATCATTTATTTAAGCGGTGATAATAAAAGGTGTCAGCAATTCAGTTGTAAGCTCTTGAAGATTTCTGTGCGCATTGACCTTTAAGTGTTTGCATCTTGACAGGTGAGCTGTTCTTAATGTCTCCTATGAGATATGGTGGGGCCAAGGGGTCAGGCACGCTAATGATAAAATTACCATTTACCTTTTACCTCACCAGTCTCAGTGCCTGACATTATAAATGTAGGTAACCTTTCACCTGAAGGCTCTCTTTCTTCTGCACTGCTAGAGATTATGGAGAAATGAATGTGCTTGCAGCTGCCGAAGAGGCATCAGTCATGAAAAAAGGTGCTTTCAGTGATCCTTTCCCTTTAATTTTCATTTTTGTTATTTTAAACCAGAACCATATTTTTAAAACAAGTATGGAGAGATCTGCCATGTTTTATTTTAAGGAAAAGATGGTTATCTGGCTATTGCTATGTTAGCATGCTATTTCTACTCGTTCTTTTTCTACATGCTGTTTCTACTGTTCAGTTCTTTCTTAGTAAGAATAAAGCAATATTTGTTAATTGACTAATTCAACCAATATTGCAACAGTCAATAAGTTTTATTTCAAGGGTAAGTGGTCACATAAACTTTTTTCATGATATTCATTATTTGTCACAGTTCAGCAAGTGCAACCTGTTCCCATTTATATCTTGATCCAAGTTCTCCTTCAGGAGCAAAGACCCCTCCTTCAGAGGCAGCCAGTGGTAATGGGTACACTGTAAGAGCGCTGAAGGTTTCAGTACAAGCTTGCAGACTGCTTGAAGACTGCTGATCTACTGTCCACTTATGACCTGCCTGGTTCCTCAGAAGTAAAGATCCTGATGGTATTTTCTAACTCACTTTTACGACTTTGGAACATGAGCAGTTTGTTTAACTTTGAAGAGTATCTCTTCTCCTACGTTATTCAGGTGTGTTTGAAAATCTGCTAAAAACTGTTTACGCCTTCTCAGTGCAACAGTGCAACAGTGTTTGCACCTTCCTAGTCAGTAATATTTTTCAAAAATACAAATAACAGTATTTTGACAAAGCAACATGTTCCATCTAACACGTACATTCCCAAGTCATGGGAACAGGTGCTACTAACTCTGCATCCATAGAGAAGGAACTAAGAACTTGGATATAAACCTGTGGTGCACTGATGAGGGGTATACAGAGCCAGCAAACTCTTTTGGTAGGATCTTCTACATTTCAAAGATGTAGGGGGAAATTCTTATTCCCCATATCTATTTCTCCAACCCTCTATCCATGGGTATAGTTTTTCTCTTCCACGGATGGCAGTTGTTGCTGAAGTATCCTTGACTTCAAACATGCTTTACTGAGTCCCTTTCCACCTCTTGTTTGCATCAGTGCTGCAACCTGACGTCTTTTTCTCTGGTCAAAGTGCAGCATTGCAGCCCATCTCTTGAGAGCATCAGCCCTCACAGAACTTCCACTGTCTATGGTATGCTATGAAGATTAAAGCATAAGAGGGGGGAAGTGTCTATTTTTCCGTGGAAAATCATTTAAGATTACTAAAAGCCATGCATATTGTAGATGGGGCAACTATCATCTCCAAGAGAAATGTTAAAGATGCTTGGGGCAGAGTCTGTATTTGGCTGATTCAAGGGCAGCTGACTCTTTGCTGATTTGAAACATATACCCGTCTTGATGGAGTTAAAGCACATGAGGGTGGAAAACATATGAGGAGATAGACACAGAAAATGAGATTCATTTCTTTTCACTGATCAAGAGCCAAAAGATCATAAGCTTTATTAGAATTACCTCCCAAGAAGAACAGCTCCTTTCTGATAAATACAGTCAGGCAACCACTAGGGCATAAATCATGCAAATTTAAGAGCATGTAGCTCAAACATAAATCTTTATATTCAACTTAGTGAAATTTGGTATTGTGTGAACATTATTCATATCTATGAATCTTCAGGCACAAATCTTGTTGCAGTTTTATTCATGTAATAAGGGTATGCATTTTGCAAATGTGTCATTGAAATGGATCTCAGCTTTAATGAAATTGTTCTCTTGCAAATCTATAAAAGTTGTTTCATCATGTTCATATCAGAAGATCTGAGTAGACCTATTTCTAGTTTTATCTGTTCACATACAGAGTACACATGCAGAGTTCAAGTACCTAATAAATAAGAAGGCACAACTTCTTTCACTCTGTTGAGCTGGCCAATAAAGGAAAAGATAAAAGATTCATTTTGTGCCGAGTGGAAGGGCAGGTGTGTTACAAAAATGAAAACAAAAAAAAAACTCTCTCCCAAAAAAACAGAAATATTGTGCACTTCAAAAAANCACTCTGTTGAGCTGGCCAATAAAGGAAAAGATAAAAGATTCATTTTGTGCCGAGTGGAAGGGCAGATGTGTTACAAAAATGAAAACAAAACAAAAAAAACTCCCTCCCAAAAAAACAGAAATATTGTGCATTTCAAAAAATTTATAGGCGTTCTCCTTCTGTGTTCTCCTTCCGTGTAAGCCCACACTGCTTCTGGCATCAGGGTGTTTGTGAGGTAGAGGAGCAGGACAGAAAGCACAGGAAAAGCCTTCCTCTGGGAAGCTTGTGCTCAAATCAAATGTGTTGAAAGGGCACAAGCAGGGATGTCATTCAGGCTGGATAACTGGCAGAGTCATTTCCAGGCTTATCAGATCATGTTCCACTTGTCTGAATACTCTTGCTTTACTTCTGTGCATCAACACAAACTCAGCTGCCAGCACCAAAAACAATATTCATTTCCACAGCACAAAGGGTTTAACTGTGTTTTCAGAAGGCTTTTTTCCTAGCCCCTGCCTGTCTTGCTCCTGGACTGGAATGCTGCTTCTGCATTCAAATTCTGCATTTTCTCTAACATGACTATTTTCTAGTTATGGTTTGGACCATAGATGCACACACTGCTTGTATAGACATATAATATATTTCAGAGTGGTGTGACAGGTTGTAGAGACACCACAGCTGTACAGATAATACAGATTGCTGGCCTCCATTTACAGATGAGTTTTAGAGGTTATGACGTAATTTTATCCACTAATCTATTTTCCTAGGACCAGGATGAATCCTTCATGCTTCTGAAAAGTTTCAAGTACACAATATCAAATCAGTTGGAGGAAAAAAAACCTGCCAGTAAAATTTTCTTTTGCCTCTTCCAGACTGCAGCAGACTGAAGGATTAGTACAGGCCAGGGTCGTTCAGTTTGGCAATCAGTTTCTGATTCTGTTAGCATTAGGAAACATGAGCATTGTAGCCTCTGGAAAGGGCAGATTCCCAACTTGACAGAGCATACAGATTTAGCCCTCACAGATCCTGTAATGTTTTTCAGCATGGACCAGCAGGATCATTGCAATATCATGCCAGTAAAATCCTCCAAATGATGGGTTACACTCCATCTCATCTCCTTGGTGTTCATTGAATATATATGATGCTAGCTGGCTTGAAGGAATCTTTCTTTTGATTTCCCAAGGGATACCCACAAAAGGTTTGATTCTGTAGTACTCTGAATACCCTGAACATTTAAGGAAGCCCGTGGAGTTTGACAGCATATAGCAACCTCCTGAATAAAGACATGAAGAGGAGATGCATTACACAGGCTATGTCTTCTGCAATGTGATGCAAAGTATCTCCAGGATGGCTAGACAAAACAGTCGTACTTCAAAAAAAAGTCTAATAAGAAACACACTTTCTGAAGGGAACTCTTACCAGATACACTGCATTCCTAAATCTGCAAGGAGGATCTGGTTTCATGGCCAGGACTGAGCCAAACCAGAAAACTTTCTATGATATCACTAGCCATGCAGCTCACACCTATTAAGTCCAACGGGAAACATATTTTTCAGACTGACTAGAAAACTAAGATGATAGGACACACATTAAAATACAGATGTCTTCACTTCAGAGTATGTTTATTGATTCTTGAAGATTTCAAAACAACATTAATCATGCAAAAAGGCAAAAATATGACATGCAGGCTCAGGAATTGGAGAGAATGGAACTGACTTTTTCACAGAAAGGTTTATGTCAACATATTTCTGAAAATTAATCAATAGTCAAATATCTGAAATGACAGACTGAGCATTTCAGCAGAGATGACAGGATGTAAATTTTTACTGTTTATGGGAAAATACTGTTTGCTAGTATAAAGAGTAAATGGATATATCTTTTTATGTCAGAAATGCATTCTGATTTTCAGTAGAAGCAAAACTTATAACACCAGGGATGGGAAAACTTCCCTATAATTTAGAAACACTTCGAAATGTCTTTAGTTTAATAAAAATAAAAAATAACTTTTAAGTAGCAGATCCCTAGTATTCAAAGCTGGCTATGTTCTGCAGAAAGACTGGAATCTGTGACCACAAGATCTGGCCCTTATATGTGAAGCTACTCATGACCATGACAATTACTATGTACAAGATAATGTCTTGTACACCACCATGCACATGGAAAATGCCTACAAATCAATAAATGGATTTTATTTATTTTTACAAATATCCATAGCAGGAGGGATTTGTATAAATGAAAAAGGCATGCTTCTATACATTCACTTTCCAGGTTCTTCATAATGGATAAGATTTAGTCAGGGAATGAATTAAATTCCTTGCTTTTGCCATGGTATGTCATGAAAATGTTTATCAAATGTGAAATAACTGTGTGTGTATATAAAAGTGTATATCCATACAAAAGCATGTGTGTATGCAGAGATAAATATCCATGTATATAAACATACGGAAGTGCATGTATTATCTTTAGCATCAGCACAAAATTCATGTATATTACATTTAAACACAGTATGCATTTTCCAAGCTAGGATCAAGAATTGGGAAGAAGAAAGCCTGTGTGCAGGACTTGCAATCATCAGCAGAACAGCCAGGAGGAGAGCTGATACCTCATAAGTTTCAGTAACCTCTAATTCCTACTCGGTAGATCATGAGTGTGCATCTCAGGAGCAGGATCGCCAATGTCACAATGTTAGCTGTGAAGTCTATGGGCAGAATTCACTTTCTAACTGCACAGAGAAATCCTCCTCTGCAGGGCTGGAGACTTTGAAATTCCAGAGATTTTAAATCCCCACAGCTATCTTCCCATGAATTTCCACTGAAGAATGTCATGGCAGACAGTGCTATCTATGAGGACACAGCACTGATCTCTGTTACTGGATGTTTTCATTTTGCACAATATGTTCCTATACATTACTGCACTGCTGAATAACACCAATGAAGAATTTACCTCATTTTCTCTTCTGATGTACTCCACAGTTTGAGGGAATGGGAGACAGAGATAAGATAACCATAACTGTAAGTGTCAGACACAATTTCCAGTTACATCAGACCAAGTCTAAAGTTCAAGGAATTCTTTCAGATTTTCTGTGGTGTAACACAGAAGAGTGTCTGTCGCTGAGTGTTGGTCTTTCCAAGATTTCAGCCAGCCAGAAAGCAGTTTTTAGACAGACTCTGAGATGCTAATGAAACTCAGAGTAATCCACTGCTATGAAAAGTACCTCATTTAATGAGTAAAACTATACATATATATGTATGTGCATTTTAACTGAAAAAAAACTAAGGCAAAAGACAAATCCTCAATTCTAGATACAGTACCTTTAAGTACAGAGCTGTTTAAAATATCAATCTCCTTATTGTAATTTGGTGAGTGAAATTCAGATATGCATTTACAATTCAGATCCCATTCCTTAGGGATTCCCATTTAGGGCCTGTTCGTATGATTTATTTAGTCCCTTTCTTCACTTACTTATGCTCGAGATCGTTAGGTATAATGCACATATATGCACAGAGATAAAATGTTTATCATCATTACTTCAATGAAGTCATTTGCTATCCTTGACACCCTCTAATGTCCCAAGTGCTTCAGCCCACTGGCTCATTTGCCCGGTCTTGCTCCCTCTTCACTTTTTCATCTCAAATTCTCAATGTGTTCCCTTCATCAATCACTGAAGTTTAGCGGGTAGCAGGAGGGAGAGCAGCAGAATAATTATCCAAATATAACAAAAGGAGGTCTCCCTTGTGCTGGAGGAGGGGAGGGGGGACGAAGGAAGCTGGCGTGTGTATTTCATGCTCCTCCGAAAATATTAATGATGTTTATTGAGAACCCACTGGAAGCCACAGCAGTCTCACAGCCCTGATGTATGCCGCTAGTTTGAGGACCCTGAGCCCCGCTTCAATTCCTCTTGCTGCGCTGCTGCTTCTTCCCCCAGGTCCCCAGCTTTTCCCCGCTGCTGGCGTCTGTGGCCAGGAACCACAGCAAACCCTGGCTCTGTGTTTCAAATACGGGATCCAAATCACCAAACCCTGACGACATTCAGCTAATTGGTCCTTGCCTCCGATGACATCCGCGGAGCAGGGCTGAACAAATTGAAGGTGAAAGCAGGGGGCTGGGGTGCGGGCAGGCGCAAGGTAGCGCGGCCCCAGGGCATGGCACCGTGCCCCAGGTGGCTCCGTGCGAGGTGGCTGCTTTGCTCGGAGAGGAAAAGATGGGTCTCTCTACGCAGACACGGAAACTGGCTGCAACACGGTATTGCTGTACAAACCGAGAGGAGGAATGTGCACAGAGCCTGGCGGAGTCTGATTCTAGGTCCCCAGGAATCCTGAGCCCCTGCTCAGGTGTATAAATACGTTTAGGGATGCTTCGGAGCTCGGTGAAATGGTGGTGGCTGTTGTGTGGTAGGTCTGGGAAGAAGCAGGTTGGGGCATCCAGTCAAATACCAGGCTGCAACGCTATGGCTTATCCTATTTAGGACCCCAGAAAATATAACTGGATAAAATGATAGCTTAGAGATGGGACAAATTAAATAAGAAAAAGATATCCTGTAGACCACAAAATCAACCCAGTAAAAAACAACAATAAAACGCAATCCTCCTGAAAGATAATCAAACAACATGAGATGTAAATGTCACTTTTTTTTTCCCCAGTGTGTCCATGCTGGGCTTTGATCATTTACTCAAGCGTTGATATTCACCACACTCAAAATTCAAGCAGTGGTGACAAACACCAAATGGGAAACACGCAGGTTTCTGAATGCTCCCTGACACTTCAAAGTAAAAAAAATAAATACATTACCACAGCAATAGCCTTTTTCTTTCTGTGCCTCCTTCTTCCTTTCTCTGAATAACAGGAATATTTTTTGCAGTGCACCCAGAAGATGGAGCTGATAATCAGGGAAACACATTTCAGTGGGAATAAATGTGGACTTCGCAGCCAATCTAAGAGTAATGTTTTTTTCTGAATAAAACCTTGTGGATTCTGGCCTTGAATACATCTAATGTACCTACTGAGACACCCTACCAGGGAATTCCCAAGCTATTTGTCTACTGCCATAGGGAAACATAGGAAAGATGAACTATGGGTGATGAGCAGTGGCTGAAATAATGCTATAGAGTATAGGTGGCTCTTTAAATTTTTCTTAACCCTGGTAAAAATGTAAAGAGAAATAGATGGGATCAAACTGATTATTGATTTAACTAAATATTCAGATCAGATCTTCTCTCTTAGGAAAAGTAAATATGTGACACTTGCAGAATCCATATTTTAGTCTCCACAATGTCTGTTGGTAATGAGTTCCTCAACTTAATGAAACATTATGTAAAAGAAAACAATTGTTTTTTTTCCTACATCTTTAATAAAGATTCTTTTTGTCATTTCTGCTCTCCCGAAAGTGAGATGTATGACCTTCTCTGTGTTGTTTCCTAGCATGTCAAAGCTAAAGCGGGAGAGCCAGCCAGTCTCCCATGACCAGCCTCCTTGTGTTTATAGACTGGGACCCATTTCCACCTTGTAGAACTCACTTTCATCTTGACAAAAATCCAGCATTCAAGCTCTTATTTCTTTTGCTAAGTGGTTTAGTTAATTTTCTTTCCTTGGAACCTTCAGGATGAGCTGGTTGGAACGGAAGATGATAATGAAGGATGTAGATAGGTTATCATTTCACCTACAGTCAGAGAGCAGATGATCCTATCTTGTCTCCATCACCGCCAGAATCATTTTCCAAGGACTGAGTGGACTGGAAAGCTGCTTCCATCCTTGCAGCTGGAAGAAGACTTGGGCCACGGCTTTAGCAAGTGATGACTTTTTTTTTCTTTTTTTTTTAAAAACTTACTTGTTTGTTACTCTGAAATATAAAAATAGAATATCATAGCACAGAAATTAATTATAAAGTTATGGAGAGATGTAGAAAATAAATTCCTCCAAAGGGAAAATGTAAAAACGCATACAGATGGAACATTCACCTGTACTGTTTATTTTTCCTTATATTCTTGTTTAAAGCAACACTTGGAGTGATTTAAACATCTGTTCTTGTTAAGTATTTGTTGTTATCTGCCATGTAATTTGCTGGCCTGCATATCAGGACAACAACAACAAAGGCATTTTATTAGAAAATACTCAGAATGCTACTTTTGACCTGGAAAAATAAAATTAATGTACAGTTTTTGTTTTTGTTTGAAACAGTGCAAAATATTCGGGATTCGTGCACTGTCACATGTCCATTCTCTAGCATTATTTTATTTTCTGCCTGGGACTTCAAGTCCATGACATCTGATAGGTATGTTTTACCCTCCTGAATGCTCTTCAAAGAGTAGGTGGCATGTGGCTCAGTGCACTGAAAGAGTGCAGGATGGTCAGTCACATTTTTTCCATGTGAGACCCTGCTCTTAGGGATGAAATATTCTGTATAAGAAAGAAGTAGAGGAGCAATAACAGTTCAAAACAGTTTGTTTAAAAGCTAGGATGTGCCACCTGCTTTGTCAGATTGTTTGACTTCATGCTATTCTATTGGAGTAGAATATGAAGTTTTGGAGTAGTCTATAGAGATGTCAAAATGCTCCGAAAACAGAGTCGCTGTGGGTAGTATCCATAGTATTACCTTTTATTCTTGGTCTTGCCAGCAGCTGTGACATCTGTCTAAATTATCTAAGTGTAGACTGCTGTAGACACAGGCAATGTGGGTGGTTGCTGAGGATGTGAAAATGCCAGAGGCAGCAATACGCCCATGGCAATGGTGCTTTCCTGGGCCCCGGCAGAGCCCGTTTCTGGGCACGAGCAGGCACATTTTGCCCTGCGCTGGTGGCCTTGGCTGGACAGCAGCAGCAACTCACCCTGGCTTCGTTCTTGGCATCCATATGCTGTCCCAATAACCCTTGTGTTTACTGACTTATTCCCAAAGGAGAACTGTATCCTGGCAAGGCTCCTGGCTGAAAGGGGACAGTAATGAGCAGGGAAACAGTACTGAGGGTAATGGCTAACCAATCAGTAAGGACTGAATTACAGTTGAAAAACTGGATGTATTAGATAGTTATTAACAGTGTAATTATTCATAAATGTGCCTAATTATTCATAATTATTCAGAAACCTTATTACTTCCCTGATTGTCATAAGTGATCTCTGAGGCCAATTATTATTTGATTATGGCCACAGGACTCTATGTTGGCATTACCTCTTTTGTCCTAGAAAAGTATGGAGAAAGCAAGGGAAGTGAAATTCATGGAGGACTATCGGCACTCACTAGTCCTCTAACAACAAGCCTATGATTTGAAAGCCTCTGTTGTTTCTCCTCTTAGCTCTTTCTTCGGGTTTCTCTGATTCCTTTATTACAGAAGCTGCGGCTGTCTAATTAGGGTTTTCTTGTTGTAATTGCTGCATTTGATATCTTAATAGCATTACAGTGAGTGTGAGGGAGGAAGGGGGAAAGGGGCAGAGGGACTATCAATGCTCATGTTTGTGGAGAAGCTGAGGACTCCCCAGGCAGCATGACTGAGCCAGAAAGGCCCAGGAGCCAAATCCCAGCTAGCTCAGGTATCCTGTAACTCAGTGGGGACCCCTATCAGATCTACATATGGTAGCTCTTCACTCCTCACTGTAGACACAACGGCAGCGTCTTTCCCTTTAAGCAAGCACTTGAGCTTGCTCAAGGGTCATTTTCCCAAAAGAAAGGCTAGAAAAATATCTTTTAAGTTTCGCATGTGATGCTTACCTTGGTTCTATGTCCTGGGAACATTACCCTAAATCTCACTGCACACTTGTGCTAGTGCTGCACCAGATGTAGCCAGGGTGCTGATGTAGTCAGAGCTTATCACCAGAAAATCTGTTTTTTTTTTTTTTTCTTTGTCAGAAGACACTGCCCTAATCAGACACGAGCACCAGCTTCTTTCCACTTTCTTTCCTCCCCTGAAAACATTAGAGCCATTATATTGTGGGGCGGCATTAGTCACGTTAAATTAGCATATAGATGAGTTCTGGGGGTAGGAAGGAGGGGGAGATGGGTTATGATAACCTGATGCTGTAATGCAGAAATCTTTCGGCATATATACCAAGCCCCACAGAGCTGTGAGCTTGTCACACAGGGGAAAACCACAGTTTCCCAACAGGGATACAACTGGCTTCTATTGTGCAATTTTACTGACAATGTTTTATAAAAAAACCCACACACAAGCACTGAAGAACCATCAACCACAAAATCCACAAAATCATTACATTGTTTTAAAAATCATGAGGTTGAAAACACCCTTTGAGGTTTTCCTTTTTTCTTGCTGGTTTCTGAAACATACGGGCTGGAATTCATTTCTTTGAAACAATAGCCAACATTGTCCTTTCAGTGACTGGAGGGGTATAAAGACGAACTTTAGACACTGCAAGAGCTGTCAGGACCATTAGTGGCTCCACTACAGTGTGAAAAGAAGGGTTGCCCAGCTGTGTGGTCATTTCTGCATCCCATGTTCCAGAGTGAATGTGTCATAGCAGGGGGTTCACATGGAAGCGTGACAGTTCCTCTAATGCTTCCCCATCCCATCGCTACAAAATCTGTGATTAGCTGCTAACATAAACGTATGCTTGAGTGTTGTCTTCGCTTCAGTGGACAAGGCCGGATTCTGATCTCAGTTAAACCTCTGCAAACCCAGAGCTGTTTTGCTGAGGGCAGTGGAAAATGAGATCCCAGTCCTGTGATGGTTCTCTCACAGCTGAAGCTATGGCAGAAAATTGCTTCATGCTGAGCGACTGCTACCTAATAAGTAGGAAATGTAATAGCTTAGCAGCAGCTGAAATATATATGTCCATGATTCTTTCTTTTTTTAATTTATTGGAAAGGGTAACAGGGTGGTTTTCTTCTTTTCATTGGGCTAACTGTATGACATAGACAATTAAACACTGACAGCTTCTTCCTTTGTAACATTCTCTACAGTTTCTGTGATCAGGAATAAAACATGCCACAGTGCAGAATACAGTTAGCTATGATCACTTTGGGAAACTAGGGATTTTTAAGTCTTTTGTCAGAGTATCCTGAATCCTTGGTAATGGTCTCTATAAATACACATGTTACTTTGCTGAAAGTAACATGAAAGAATGTACTTGATTTTCCTACATGTCTCTGGGTGGGAAGAACAGCTTTACAAGTGCATGCTTGGCAGCCTAGTATCTTGTAAAACAGGGGAAGGGAAGACTAGGTTTTTATTTTCTTGAGAACATAAAAGCAAAATTAGAAGAAATACTAATTTCTAAACAAAGAATAAAGACTAGTCCCACCTTCAGAATTCTGTATTTCGATGTGAGAATTAAATACCTTTGGTCCATGCTTACTTTCCAAGCATGTCTTTGGTCTTTTCTCATCAAGATCATTATAGCAATCCTATTTCTACAAGTGTTATTGGCAAATTAGTGCCCAGTGTACACACTGGAGGTACTTCGAGAGAGATGCAACATAGCTTGACACAGCAGAAGCACAAGAGCACTCCCCAGACTGCCCTGCGTGCACTGGCAGAATGATAATCAGGAACCTTATTCTGCAAAACTTCAGTTTCTCCACATTGGAGAAGATTTTTTTCTTTTTTTTTTCATATTTGCAGCATCCAAGTTTCAGTGAGTCAGATTAGGAAGTGGCTTCCATTTGTGCAAGTACAATCATGAATGTAAATATTTAGTTATTTTGTAATGTTGACATGAATGAATCTCTGCTGTCATCTACCCACCCAGTAAATATTACTGCAGCTAAAGGTCTGTTTGACAAGTATTTTCTAGATCTGGAGATTCAAAGTTATGTAGCTCCTAGAACCACTAGGCACATCCCATCTGAAGCAAAAAAAAAAAGAAAGATTGCATATGTATAAATGGTGAACGCTTGACTAGTGAGTATCCAGTACTTGTTTCTCATCAATCCGGAGAAGGGGATGAAAACGTGAGAAAGATTTCATGTCACGAAAGTTTCCATGTACAGCATAGTTGGTAAGGCAGAGAAGAACGTTTCTTGCGTACACCTTCCTTAATGCTGCTTCAGCAGAAGCCTTTTGACTTGTAAAACAAGCTGTAGATGCCACAAGGTCTAATGCCTCCCTGATTTTCAATAAAGTACATTTTGCTATAAGCTAAGGTTTGAAGCTTAGAAAGCTCTTAAAACACACAGGATGACAGTGCAATTGTGCAGAGCCCTATTGCCTGAAGAATTAAAAAGGGACTTTTTAAAACAAACAAACAAAAAGGAACTTTAAAAAGAAAACAATCAGCTATCAGAGAACCTAGTAATAAATTTTAGCTCTTTTTAGCAAAGTTAAACCAAGCTCTGAGCAAGCTCTTGCAGGTAGCACACACATTACAGACCTACAAAAAAAAAGGAAAAAAAAAAGAAAAAATAGCTTGCATGTGCTATTTGTTCCCCCTTCTCTTGTAGCTTCAAAGGGTGGAAAGGGAAGAATGTGACTGCAGAGCATAATGGGTCAGCACTGCAGCTCTGATCGCTGGAGCAGACACGCTGAATTTCACGCTACATTAGGTAGATTTTAAAACCTAATCTGCTCCCGCGACTGTTTTATTGGTAAATCCATGAAGGTACAGGCTGCTTGACAAGGGGCACACGAGAGGTGCGTGGCAGCTCACAGCTTTGTGACACCCCAGTGCGCCAGCACTTTGGTGCTCGCAGTACATCTCGGGTGAGGAGGATGCAGTGCAACAAGCCACCCCTGAGGTCTGCAACGGTGCTGCAGTGGTGCACGGGTGCACCTGTGCTGCAACGCTGAAGGCTATTCCCTGAGCTCTGTTTACCTCGGTGTCCAGAAAACTCTGCAGCAGTGATGCACTAAGAGCATATGGCTCTCTCAAAGTTTAACAGATGCATCAGCTCTTTACAGGACTCTCTTCCTATATTTCCACGGGCACTCTTCAGGTGGCACTGGTGTTTGATCTTACCTGGAATTGCTTGAAGGAATTAAACTAGCTGAAAACTGATCTTTGTTTCTGTATGCCCGATTTTTGCCTGGCCTAGCTCCTGAGATCGGCTTGCTGCAGCAGGACCAGATGAATGCCGGGGCCAGTACAAGCAACATCATGTAGACAGGAGATGGGAGCTCCATTGCCTGCAGAGCTGCAGCCTTTCCCTGCGCAGTCTTCCCGCAAGAGCTACAGCATCCAAAAAGCAGACAAGCGGAGCAGCACATCTCGCGGGTGCACTTGTTTCTGGGTAAAGCCTCCCTGCTTGGCAAGCTCTTGTCAGGTCCCGTAGAGATGCAGCCTATGAGTATAAGCCCTGAAGTGCTGCCAGGGCTGAGGCACTCCTGATCCTGCCTAGAGGTAGTCAGCTTTGCTGCTGGACCCTATGGCACCAGAGATTTCGGGTACTACTAGAGTCAGAAGGAAACTGTGCAGATGGCCTCAGCATCAAATATGAGAAATTAGACATGTAAAGGGAGGAAACAGGAGTGTAATACACCTGAATACCTCGCCAACAACATCTAACTAGCAATGCTTTGTAACAGAACAAGGACCACAGGATCAGACCCCAATTCTACAGACCTGAGCAAACTGTAGTGCACTTTGGCAAACTTCTGTTCCGTGTCCCTTGTGATCCTCATTCTCCAATAATAGTATAATTCTTCCAGACAAACCTAAATTTATAGTTCTCTTACTTTCTCTTTTTTATTGTAATAATTGTTTTACAGATGCATTACAAATAATCAGTGTCTCGTACATTACAAACAACCACGCAGAGGCCCAGACTGAATAGTCAGGTTGTAATTCAGTCTCAAGGCTGAGAGGTTTGCTACCATACCTAAACCCTTAAGCTATATTCTTCAGTGTGGGACATTAGCAGGATCCCTCGATTGAATTACAGCATCGTATTCCATCTGGGACCCAGTATTGTAGTGTACTTAACATTGTACTACATAGGGAGGCCTGAGAATAATGGAATTTTACAGTAATAAGATTTTTTTTTTGTTAAATGAAAAGTAGGCATGTGAGATACCCAATTATGTAGCCTGAGTTAAAAATAAAGAGCTCTTAAAAACATACCTGAAAAATAAGTATTTGTTTTAATTTTTAAATATTATAACACACTGCTAACAAGCAAAAAAGCTCTTAAAGCACTAAGAGGTTTTCAAAATGTAGAATTTGCTATGAAATTTTAGATGGATTTTTTTTTATCACACTCACTGCAAGATATTGAAAACTAGGTTTTGAAACAGTGATCCCAATTCAGCGAAATATTTTGGCAGGTGGTTCAGTTCATCCTGATCAACACTAAACTTGTTAGAAGTGTAAATTTCTATGATGAAGTACTTATAAGATGCTTTCTGAAAACACTGCCAAATGGTATTTTCTTCTTTTTCATTCTGTTTAACATATTTAAATACCAAAAAGAAGGCAGCTACTGAGAAAGTAAAAGAAGTGCTACCTTTAGTTCAAATTCTGCTTCTTCCCTGCACTGGCTTGGGTCACTTAATATCACTTAGTTTATAAGAAATAAAGTTAAAGATTTCAGATTGTAATAGGAGAGAAAGAAGACATAAAAAACAGGCAGACACAACAGAAATAACTCCCTATCATATATTTTTCTTTTTAATTAATATTTCATGATCGGTTAACCAGCAATCTGTTATCTTCCTAATAAAGTAAAGGTATTATAACCAATAAAAGATATTTATTGCCACATTTTTATGTTTTAATCAAGGGCAAAGCCCTCAACATATTCTTTTTTAGCTCTTTGACATGGTGAATGATTAAGTAAAAAAAATAGCTTTTTATGCCAGAAAGAAAATGCTGTGCATTGGTTAGTTAATTAACACAGCATCCTTTGGAAGTGTAATAAATCTTGAAAATGAGGAAGAAATAGAGATAATAATCTGAAAGAGATCTAAGATCCCGATTTCATTGAGCTAATAGGCGTTTTGTCATTGGCTTCAAGGGCCAGAAATTCCCCCTTAGTCCTTATGTCAGAAATGCAAAGTGTTTGGGGAACTCAGAACTCCCTGGGGAAATGCTGTAGCTTCAAGTTTCCAACCATGCAAACCGGAGAAAGTACAAGCAATATGGGATTTATTGGTCAAAATAAAATCTTAATGAGTCCCTAATGTACAAGGGACAAATTTCCAATTAAAACAGGGTGGTAATTGGGCAAATTTGGATCTGAATTAATCAGACAGTTCGTATCTGAATCTAGATCCTTTCTAAGCTAAGATAACCTTATTGTTGCAATCTTTCTGGTTGTTATTCTGCTAACAAGATTTTACCCCTTACTAAAAAGAGGCATTTTATTCTTTCAGCAATTTATATTAATACTACTGTTAATATTATTACATGAACAAAAATTACAGAGGGGTATATTCTCTTTTATTTGCTACTGTTTACTTAGATTCTTTGCTCAAAACATGTTTTCTTAAAAGAACAAAATCTCAAATTCTCATAAGTTATTTCAGTCCTATCTAAAATGGAGACAAAATCATCAACGTTATTCTATATGATGTTCATCAATCACAAGGGCTCCTTTACGTTCCAGTTTCCCAGTGAGTTAACTGATGGGAAAAGGACAGCAGCTACAATCTTTCTTGCATATGTCTACATTTACCATATGCAAGTTTAATTCCTTGGGATTTCTAATCAAAGGCTGATCTGCACTGTTGTTTTAGCAGCTTGTTCCTCTCCCACATTAAAGATTTTAAAATTTACAGATTAGTATCTGGTTTAATACATTCTAAAATTAAAATAACAATAATAAAACAGAATGATTGATTGAGATTAACCCAAAGCCCACTTAAACCAACTTATACTGCTGACGAACTGAAAGAATTTTATTTTGAGGGGAAGATTTCTTCCTTATTTGGTCACAATCTTCGTTACTCTTCCAGCTAGGAGAAGTGTAGGAAGGGTTACTAAATTATTTGCAGCTGTTTTAATAAATAGGCTCTAACAACGCAATAGCATATAACCAACTACACTTCCACATACTGATATGCATCTATCACACACACTGATCATATCTGAAATGTGCTTATAACATCCATTAATTATTTATTAACTCTTTATAAACCACTTATAAGTGGAATGCTACTATCAAGCACGATCTTGTGGGAACCAAGGATATTTTTTCCCCGCAGATATGTGGTATTTTCAGCCTGAACATAATGCCATATTTCACAGACAGGGGTATGTATTTTTGTACCTTTTAGGAAGGAAATAAGACCCAGATTACTGCTTGCCTTTCTTATAGCTTCATTTACATATGTGTCTAAGGGTAATGTAGACATTTTGTAGTTATTGGTGCTGCTGTAGAATTCAAACCCTTATTCATGTGAGCAATTCATATTCTAAAATCATATTTCTCTTTCGACATGTTATATAGTTTCTAGGTCAGGTTGAATGTTCAACACAGTTGCTCTGGAAAAAAAAAAGATGCCATTTACATTTAAAAAACCCCCTCTATCTGGGGTTTTTAAATTTCTTCTTTCTGGCATCTAAAGTTAGCAGATATCATTAGTCTTGAGAAAGCAGGGGTGGCCAAGAAGAAACACAAAAGTCAGTAATGATTCTTAAAGATCCATCCTGCTTTATCATATTTACAGCACCAGGAGTGAAAGTCAAAAAAGAGTATTTCCAACAGCTTCTGTGCAAATAAACCTCTTCCTTGCCCTCACCTTCACCTTTGCCCTCTCCCCTCCTCTGTTTCTAAAATATTTAAAAGAAAATGCCGCTCTGATTTTATGCATAACTTTTTTTTTTTTTTTTTTTTTACTAACTGGTCTAATGCAGCTCCTCTTGTAACAAAGATTAAATTTACTGGTGATTTTAAAGAAACAGAGAACACTGAAGTGTTTCTGAAAATCCTATTTTACCATTTATTGCACGAGCAATGCAGAAGTCATTTTTTTCTCTTTTTTCTCTAATTTTTAGCTCATGAGTTGCTGTGATCATCATTAGTGATGGTGCTAGGACTATCCTGGGCTCTGGGTACCACACTGCTGATCTCAAGAACTCCACTTCCATGTCCAAGCCCAAGGTTTATATCTGCAGGAACAATATTCTGTTAAGGTGTTTTTTTTTTTTTAAATGCAATTAATTTCATTTACAATGAAATTAATTCAAGCTGAAATTCATTCTCATGCAGAAAGAGCACCTGCAATATACTACTTGCCTTTTCATTCAAGATGAGTTCAAGTTATCTGTGCAGGGCTGACATCACCCTTGTTATCATCTAGAGAAGGGTCCTCAGCAATCAATCAAAAGCCAAGGTTGAAAGAAGTTGATATAATACCCATCAAAGTATTCTCATTTAATCTGATTTCAGTTTGAAAGTTGACTTTCCTTGGCCAGAGTAACTTGTTGAACAACTGTGTGGTTTATAAAGCAGTGCTCAGACAGTTGGTAGCCCCAGCAGCAAGCATACAGCAGTCTGTATGTCCAGAGGGTCAAATGAAATCTCCTTCACAGGATGGTCTTTGCATGTCCTCTGGGAGCAAAGGTCTTCAGCTGTTTCTGTTTTCTAAATTAATGATGGTGGTATGCCTCTGAGAAATTGTTGGTGAGGATGACTTCTGCATCCACTGACTGGCTCTCATTTTAACTCACCGACATAACCTTCCTCAGTACATATATTTTTCTTCCTTCTATTTTTTTTTCCACATACCATGCTCATCTCTTTTAAAAATAACCTTGCACGAGTAGAAGAGAGGTTGTCTTGCCAGTGGGGACTCTCTGTAGACTGCACTACACAGTACTGTGCATTATTCTTTGTTTGGCACATTATGCTGACCTTCTTGCAATTGACTGTCAACTCTCTCTTTTTACATGTTTTGGTTTATAAAAATAAGTATTATCCTGGTTTTATTTTCGCTTCTCTTCTTATTCTGCAGAATGATTGTTCTTTCCATGAGATTGTATCAATTCTTTCTTTAACAAAAAATATATATTTTTGGGTGGGGAGAATCACACCAAATCACACAGAAGCACACCATACTCCCAGCTGGTAGTCAAAAAAGCTCTATTTTAATTATTAATTATTAATTATTAATTATCCATCTATTGCCTTTGCTGACTGCACTGTAAAGTTTTAGTTGACCCCTTGGAGTGTCATTTTTCAATGCAAAAATAGACAATTTCCTGAAGTTTGGACAAAATCTGTTTTAAGCTGTGTATGATGGGTGGAACATTAATTTTAAAGAAGGCAGTGCCTACTGACACTTTGAGTTTCACAGACCCGCTGAGGACCAGCATACTCTGTTTGTCTGCTGATCATCTGCAGACTGATATACATATGTTTGCATCACTAGCCACATTTTGTCCTGCAGCCTGTATCACGATGCCAGCTGGACACAACTCAGAAATGCAACATCTAAACACTGTTTTAGTCAGATAAGAACCAGGTCATGAGTTGATTTTTCAACTAGCCTTCTGGCACTCACCTGGCACAGTCTGATGTGCATCCTCTCCAGAGAGAGCGACTGCAATGTTTGCTTGATGAGGTTCCTTGAATTAAAAGATCAAGCCCTTTCTTCCTCAAATCTCCAGGGTACCTCTGGGTTACTCTGTTTGAAAAGAAGCTTTATGCTGATTATATTCATTTACAAAGACCACTGATTTGAGAAATGGTTCAAATAATAACCGCTCTCAGAATAATTACAAGACTATGCGGCTAGCAGTGGCAATGTTTGCTTTGCTAATTGTACTTAATTTAGTGTGAAGTTTTTCAGTGACTCCTGTAGCTTTGAGTGCACTGAGTTGTGGTGTTGCTGTTTATTCCAGGAGTAGAAGATTATGAATTGGGAAGCCTGACCAGAAACATTACTGAAGCGACCCTACATGGCAGGCCTCCCAGGGCCTTTTAGACACAGCCAACAGTGGGAGCGTGTGCTGCTAGAGGCTCGCACTCAAAGTGGCCCTTTGGTGTGGGGAGGAGTCCAGCGGGCTCTATAAGATCCTTCTCCACCGCACTTTGCAATGGTGCTATAGATACCGCTGTCCGGAGTGGCTGTGGTTAGATTAGCCCAGCTGACGGGCTGAAGTTTGTTTACCTTCTCCGTCCTTCCCCATAAATAACAATGGACCCAAGATATCCATGAGGTCAGAAATGTTAAAAGCTTTTAATGGATGGACTCATGACCATCAAGCTCATCTGACCTCTGATTACGAGCTGGAGAAAGCCCAGTGTTGTGACATGTGCCAATTTGAAGGCAGTTGCTAAAGAAGCTCCTCTCAAATTGCAAGGCAAATGACAGGAGCTATTGCACTGGTTAAAACCTCTTGCCTTTGTCTCTTCTGCCTGTTACCTGTTTTGTATTAGTGAGGCTGACAAGACCCATAATAAGATCACCTGCCTGTTTTTCTTCCCCTTCCTCCCCTCTCCAGATAGAGATCAGTGCAGGGGGGAAGAAGAAAGAGGATTGATTTAGATGGACCCACGAAAGGTATTCTCATCTGAAACCAGGTGTTGCTAATGCCTGCCATAAGATTTATTACAGTCTGCATCAGGCAGCCCATACTGAGCATTCCTGAGTAATTGGGATTCAGTATCCTATCGGATGATGGGCACTGACCTCTTCTTGCAAGCTCTCTTAAGTGTCTGAGCCTCTTTCTTTATTCCCGTCTCCCTCCCCCAGCCTACCTCTTCTGTCATATCCCAGCAGATACTTTATGACATGTTGCCATGCCAGGAAGCCGGCATGAACAATATTACACTGTGCCCAGCCTGGGGCTACTGTAAGAAATGGTAAAGTATTTGAAGTTTAAGCTAAATAATATGGTCTTAATGAGATCATGTGGGCTACAGATCAAAAGCATAACCAAAAGGTAAAAAGTTCAAGCAGCTGTGTGTGTGCAATAAGAGTTAATTAAGCAACTTTCCATCAAGTCCTTCTGCAAGGTTACAACAGAAAAAGTTGCTCAAAGGGACTGGGCAGAAGAAAACATTTCTCTTGAGAGTTTTCCACTGCAAATACAGAGGAAGTGTTATCTACTGCTATATAATGTGAATCTGAGCCTGTGAGGGATTAATTATCTTTTTGACCAGACCAGTTCAATGTTTTCTTGTTTACGGTGATTCAAGGGAAAATTTACTTTTGCTTTTGGACTGGTTTTGTACTTTTGTGCATGTGTTGATTTCTACTGAGCTGCTGGCTCAGATGAAATGGAATCTCCATAATGTTAAAAGTATTGATTATTGGCTGTGGCAATAATAGTATAATTCTGTTAAACTTGCCCACCTGTAGATTCCTGTTGACTGTCTCTCACTGATTATCTCTTGAAGAGTTTCTGTTCCACTCCTGCAGATCCGGGACCTTTCCAGCAGATAGATCATTCTCCATATCCCAGAAATCAAGATTAGGTCATTGCACTGTTTTGCAGTTTTGCCTGTATAAATAAGAAGGAAAGATGGCAAACTGAAAGACTGGCTATTGTCCTTACCACAAGGACAACTGGGATACATGCAAACAGGTTCACTCTAAAAAAAAAGAAAAAACCCAAAACAACAAGAACAAACTTGGTAACCATTACACTCAAATGGAAGCAAAGAGCTAAACATGTACTGCACATTTGCTGCATCACATGATGTAGCTACACACTGGACATGAGAATGGCTAGAGCAACTCCAATTTCAGCTCAGCAGTTTCTGAATGGCATAGAAAATCTAGAATCAGTCAAAAAGTCTGTTTCTACACTCTTTTTTTTTCTGACAAACGTCAAGACTGGCATAGTTTGCACACAGTTGGGAAGGAGTTAGCTTGGTTCTGTTATACTTTGGCTGTTTTTCATAATGCTCTCTCTATTCCTTGTAAAACAGTGAATACAAGAGTATTTCTAAAATGTCAGAGATTTAAAAGGTCAGCAATGGGCTTTATGTGGAAAATCACCACGATTTTTGTTCTGTAGCAAATGGCTTTCAATTTAACTAGAGAGTGAATATTAGAGAAAATCAGATGTGGGGATTGTACAGTAGTTTGTTTTTTTTGCTAGCTTTTTCAACTGTGGAAGAAAAGATGTACTAGTCCTGTGTACCTGAGTATGACAAGTGCATTTTTTAAGTTACACAGCTGGTATTCAGTGGTCTTGGTTGGTGTGACCACTGCATTCCTGGCTCTGCATGGACAAAATAAAGACATATGTTTAGAAGCCAAATAATTCTGAAAGCTTTTCCTCTTTGTCCCCACCATGTATTTTCTTATAATAAATAAAAGAGCTGCAGACGAATAAATAGTAAATGAAATGAAAAATACTACATGATTAAATTCCATAGTTGGAGACTTCATCTATTTTTAGTGAATCTTAACTAACAGATGCAACAATTTTTTAATTAGATGCTATTTTTCAAACTCTTATGTAGCTTGATAGCATATATTTTATTGTTGCATCTTTAAAAAATGTTTGTAGAATTGTCCTGTGCTCTACACTAGCCTGTGTGGGATAAATGAAGTATAAAAAGAAGGAAAAAGAACTTGCAATTCGCTCTTCTGAATGAAAAAAAGACAAAAAAACCACTTTCCCATCCTTATAGAGACATACAAGTTTCAAGTGTATCATTGATATTAACACTCTGCTGGTGTATATCATCACCCACACTGCAATAGACCCTTCTTTTTTTCAGAATATTAAGAAGGGAATAAAATGTAGCACCCATCTGATAGATCATCTGAAAATAGCGTTTGTAAGCTCAGTCAGCATCTGTGAAAACACAAAATTGGTTCAAGGCAATGTGATTGCCTTGCCTTCAGGAAACGAAGACAAACCTGTGCATACTTGTGGTCTGTCCTAATTTCTCATATTTGAAATCAACTTCAAGGTGAATGATAATGAAATAATGAAATAACATCTACAAAGCCTCAGAAAGAGCCATGAAATTTGCAGAACATTACAGGAGTCTATCACCGAGACTAAAAAGGTAGCAGACGTATTGCTCGTCTCAGGAAGCTGCTAGAACTCAAGCCTGGGCTCAGCATAACAACAGTTTCTGATGTCATTAATCATCATTTATGGCCACAACGATGTATGTTCTGACATATTTATGACATATGTTTCCATTTGTCTTTCTCTGTGCAAGTTGGAAATATTCTGGAACTTGGGCTTTAGCTGTAGCAAAAATGACATTTTGCTGAATATCTAGTCTAACTACCCCAGTAAAAAAGGGGTTTTGCTGAAAAACATTATACAAGACATGTAGACAAAATAAGCAGTAGCAGAAAGGCTGCATCTGTTCTATAATTACATTTACACTACAACTTCTGCCACGTACATTTTCATGATTCTAATATTTGGAGGCACTTTCACAAAACCTTTAAGGGTATACCACCCTGAAATTCATCAAGATTATTTGGCCATCTTTGGTATGAATATTTGCCAGAAGCAGTTGACTTTAAAGACTAATAGATATTTAACACCCATGTCGATGCAGATACAGAGTCTGACATGGTGATTTACCTGTTACAACAGATTAACGTTATGATGTTCAGGAAGATATCAGAAGGCTAAACTCAATTAGCCAAAAGGAATTCTACTAAGGGTGATCTTTTGTTCATGGCCATCATCCTGATGATCTGACTTATAATCAGCAGTAAGATCAAACAACAACTGTACAAATGCTGAAGTTCCCTGCATAGAATTGTTTAATATCAAACCAAAGGCATTCCTAGACCCAGTGCATGCACAGATTTACGTTTTTAAATGAATGGAGCTGTTTTTGGAGTTTATATGCAAGATGGTTAGCAATATCTGTGATATCCATTATCACAGTCTCTAGATGGATTATTCTGGGTGAATAGCTACATATATCTATTTATATATGCCTATATTTATAGACAATACAATCCTTCACATTGCAGGTAAAGACTAATGTCTGGCCACTAAATCCTGTTTAATACACAGTATTGTATATGCCTATAATACCCTATATAATACACAGTTTTCTGCAGTCAGTGAAAACTATGCTTTGGAACTTGATAGGCAAATGTGAATATCCACGTCACCCCACACTTGGCTAGTAAAATTAGAAAGTGAGTGTAGAAACGCCCATTGCATCTACTGATCTCAACAAACACAGAGTTTGGATATTTTGTTTATTTTATTAAGACTTAGAACTGATGTGAAGGAGAGAGCGCTAGATATATATTAACACTGAGCTTGCTGTGTCATTTCTGTCTAGAATTTATTCTTAAAATCCTCCTGTCTGGACAATGTATGATCCCAGTAATGCTTCTGTTATTTCTAGCTGTAATCTATCCCAGATTATTATACCTTCCTTCTCCAGATGAAACACCAGTATTTGGAAAAAAGGCTAAACAACAAGGCAAACAGGCAATCCCCCCCAAAAAACAAACCAAACCAGACCCCCTCCCCCCCAAAAAACAGAAGAAAACATAAGGAAAAAAAACAAGATGACAATCCTGCACTTTAGGAGAGCAGACTCTTCCATTGCCAAAGCTCACCTGGAGCTGAATCTGGTCAAGAGTGTGAAGGGCAGTAAGAAAGATTCTGTAAGTACCTCAGCAGTAAAAGGAAAGCTAGGGAAAATTTGGGCCAAGAGGATGCACTGAGTCTAACGTACTCAATGCTTTCTTTGCCTCAGCCCTTATGGGTAAATCCAGCCTTCGGCAATCCCAGGTCCTTGAAACCAGAGGGGAAGTCCATAGCAATGCAAACTTGCCCTTGGTGGAGGAGGATCCATCTGGAAATATTTAAACCAACTGGACGTGCCCAAGTCCATGGGGTGAGGGAATGGACCCACTGATGCTGAGGGAAGCGGATAGTGTCATTTTGAGGCCACTCTCAAATCTCTCTCAAATGTCACAGTGATCAGGAGAGCTTCCTGAGGCCTGAAAGAAAGTAAATGTCAGTTCTGTCTTCAGGAAGAGTAAGGAAGAGAATCCAGGGAACTACAGGCCAGCCAGCCTCACCTTTATCCCCTAAGAATGTGAAGGAGCAACTAATCCTGAAAACCACTTCCAAACATGTGGAGGACAGGAATGAATTTATCAAGGGGAAATCAGGTTTAACTAACCTGATAACTTCCTGTGAGATGACTGGCCTGGTGGATGAGGAGAGAGCACTAGGTGTTGGTTCTCTTGGCTTTACTAAAGCTTTTTATCTCCCATAACATATTCATAGAAAAAAAGAAAAAAAAAGATAAAATAGGGGGTGGGTAAGTGGACAGTGAGGTGGAGGTGGGAGCTGGCTGAACTGGCAGTTTCAAGTCTGCCAGTGGGTGAAGTCCAGCTGGAGGTTGGACACTGGTGGTGTTTTACAGGAGTCAGTACTGGGCCACCACTGCTTAACATCTCTGTTAATGACCTGGATGAAGGGACAGAGTGCACCCTCAGCAAGACGGCAGATGATGCAAAGCTAAGAAGAGTGGCTGATGCATCCCAGGGTTGTGCTGCCATTCAGAGGGACCTGGGCAGGCTAGAGAAATGGGCAAGGAGGCACCTCATGAAGGTCAGCAAAGGGAAGTGCCAGGTGCCATCCCTGGGGATGAAAAGCCCCCTGCCCCGGGACAGGCTGGGGACCAAGCAGCTGGAGAGCAGCTTTGCAAAGACAGACCAGGGGGTCCTCGTGGACAGCAAGTTGTCCTTGAACCAACAGCAGTTCCCTACAGCCAAGTAGGCCACTTTGTAGACTACATTAGGAAGGATGTGACCAGTAGATGGAGAGATGTGATCCTTCCCCTTTGCTCAGTCCTTGTGAGTGCTGGAGTGCTGTATTCTGTACTGGCTTCTTTGTTACGAGAGACGTGGACATAATGGAGTGGGTCCAGTGAGGGGCCATGAAAATAATTAAGGACTAGGAGCAGCTGTCCTCTGAAAAGAGCCTGAGAAA
Source organism: Crypturellus undulatus (assembly GCA_013389825.1). Classification (NCBI taxonomy): domain Eukaryota; kingdom Metazoa; phylum Chordata; class Aves; order Tinamiformes; family Tinamidae; genus Crypturellus; species Crypturellus undulatus. Next base: position 859,394 of record VWPW01019012.1, on the reverse strand, counting down.
GACAGGAATGTTCAGGCTGGAAAGAGAAGGTTCAGGGTGGATCTTATTTACATAGATAAACACCTGATAGAGTGTGTAAAGAACATGGAGTTAGGCTCTTCTCTGTGGTATCACATTAAAGGACAAGATGCAATGGGCACAAACTGAAATAGAAGAAATTTCATTAAAACAACAATGATGAAACATTTGAACAGGTTGTCTAGAGTCAGAAGACAACTGGCTATGGTCCTGGGCAACCTGCTCTAGCCAGCCCAGCTTTGAGCAGGGAGGTTGGACTAGATTATCTCCAGAGGTTGATTGCAACCTCAACTATTCTGCGATTCTATGATTCAGTGAAAAGTTACTATAGAAATACTTTTACTGCCAAGCAGTAATTGTAAAGGGAAGGGAATACTAGGGAAAATTCAGAGAACTATTTGTTGGGGGTTGCATTAAGAAGAATATCTCTAGCAGGTAGAAGGAGATGATCCTTGCTCTCTGCTCAGCCCCAGGGAAGTTCCACCCAGAGCACTGTAATAAATAACATTTGAAAACTCTCCTTGTCCTCCAAATTTTAGCCTAACATTTAAACATAATTGATTTTGTTGTTTTGTATTTTCTTTTGTTTTACATTAAATTCTTTAGTTCACTGAGAAATATGCAATTATTTATGTGAGCACTAATAACTCCCACTTACATCTAAGATAGGAGAGGATTAGTGTTCTCATTTAATAAGTAGGGACACTGAAAGTCCTTATGTTATTTATCTAGGGTCCAGTTCTACTGGACTACTATCTACTATCTAGTTCTACTATCTACTGAGTCCAGTTCTAGGATTCCACTCTGGGACAGAAATGCAGTGAAGATTTGGCTACTCGCATGTTAGTGTACAAGGATGTTGATTTCCAGCGCAGAAATACCCTCCTGTTCCATGGCCTTTATTAAAGTTTAAAAGAAGTGTTGACTTTTTCCTATATTTACTGCTGAGGAGGGAAGAAACAAACTTCTCTCCGAGCTGACCTTTAGGAGATGTTGTGTTGCCTCAAGCCCTGTCATTAAACATAGCAGCAAGCAGTAATGTTTATGATCAAATGTTAAAAAGGATTTAGACGATAGGAATTCCTCTTCACTTTCCTGCTGTACCTTGCTCTTCTAAAATAGTATATCAGTTACTCAGGATCAATTCATATTTTGTGTGTATGCTTATTTTTATACACCTATCAGAATCATATGTATTGTTTGCAAAAAAACACTGGTGATTTAAAATGTAAATGCATCTCAGAAAATTCCTATCAAGCAGGAATGTGTGTCTGTGGTTTCAGTACTGTTTTGCTGATCTTTGTTTTGATGAGTAAAACTTCAGACCTTGGCCTCCCTTTTGCCCTCTCTGCATTACGATTGCTGGCATGGAGGAATGAAAGCATAGGAAAAAAAAATACTTTCTTCTGCCAAATATCTGCTTTCCTTCATCAGATCACATCTTTTGTTTCTATTTTTTTTTCAACTTTTTTTTTTCATGCATTTAAGACCTGAAAGCAGTGACCCTGTTGCTAAGCAACTAAGATGCTTAGGCCTCAGCCCTTGTGTTTGAGATGAAAAAAGGTCAATTAATGTGGCAGGCCTGTCCTTATCAATATGCTACTGTGGCACCAACTTTTATTTCTTTACAGTAATATATCATAATAAGTTTTGTAGGTCTTTATACTGTGGTTCTCCTCTTTGAATAAAAGCATAACTAAGACTTGAGGGTATGTCTGATATAACAAAAAATGTAACCATAAAAAAAAAGAAAAAAAAATCAGAATAGAAATCATCTGACTGCTGACTATCCTGCTGTGCTGCCTGAGGCAGTTACACATTTCCATTGAGTTATTTTATGATCAGGCCAGTATGTTATTGAAATATTATCTCTTTAGCCTTTCTCATTCTGATAAGAAATGACAGGCTCTCAGAACAGTAATACACATGGAGAACAAAATATGGAGCTGTGGAGAAAATTCAGTTGTGGTAAAGAACAGTAGCTTGAGCATATCCTTTTAAAGCTCTCTCACCAGTCTTGTGCTGAATTTTAAATAATTATCCCTTTTTTATTTTTAAAGTGAGTATCAGAAGCCTTTACTACTACTCTAGTCTTAGCATTACTACTACTCCTCCTACTACTATTAAGAAATTTCAGCAAATAATTTAGCAGGCTGAACTATTTGCTGTATGAAAAGTCTCCCACATTTGGAAATAGTTGTGTCAAAACTGCTTGTCACTAAATGATAGATTTTTAAAGCATTTAGAGACATAACTCAAAATCCAGTGATTGTTTCTACTGTCCTCATTTGCCCCTTGATCAGGCTCCTGACCATGAAGACCTCCTCAGAAAATTATCAAATGAGTTAAGATTTACCAGCAGCTGCACAGTCCCCTGTGAAGAAGTATCATTCTGGGACTGACGAGCGATGATGAAACCAGCTGCCTGCCCCTCCGATAGGATTCACTTGATCTAGACCAGTGTTCCAGGTGCTCGAAGTGGGATGGGGGAAATGCTCTGGCTGCCCCTGGGGCTGCTAGTTAATATTCTGGCAGCATATTCTGCATCCGCAAGGCACTGTCACCAAGGCAAACTGGGTGGGATCATGCTGCCCTTCATCCTCTGGCACTGGAACCTTCTGGCAGTCCAACTGCCATAAGGAGAAACCACTTCTCACACAGTTATTTGAAAACACACTGTGCTTTGCCTATATTACTTACCAGTCTCCTTTGCAAAGTGCTATTAGGGCCACAGAAAAGCTAGTCTTCCTAGGTTTTGACAGCACTGCCTACCCAAATGCTGCATAAAGAAGGCTGATGCTCAAACCTGATGTTGATGGACTGGGAGTGCCATTTATTGCCCTTCTTTCAAGCTTATCCTGAATTCTGTGGCAGGAAAAAAGGCCTGAATGAGGTCCAGATGCTTAATCGTTTATTAATTTCAGTTAATAAACAAGATGTTTATTTCAGTAATAAACATCTACTTGAAGATAAGAGTTTTTCATGAGTGATTCTTATGTGTGAGATTGCGGGAGGGAGGCTTGTTCAGGCTCTCACACTTGCCAGCAACTCCTTCAGAGTATCCTGCTCTTCAGAAAACAAGAGTTGAGAGTGTGAAGAGCCACCAAGCTATTCCAGACAGGCAGCCTCTGCTGGACTACTTTGCCACTGTCAGGTGAAAAGAAATCCAGACTGCATCCTTTGGTAATTTATTTGCAATCATTTCATGATTTCAGGTCCATAAATGCTACCTTGTTCATTTCTGTTTATAGATTAGAATAAAAATAAAGGTTTCACTCCATTTTTTGACAGTATAACTATCCCTTCTTCTTTCCTTGCAGTCTACCCAAGTAGAGTAATTTGCTTTAATGAAACTCCTCCTGATTTTACGTTAATATGAGAGCAGACGCAAGGCCTACAGTTTTTAGCCCTGCTTCAGGGAAGTGGGATTTCCTATTCCTCTCTTATCCCCTATGTGCACAATGGCATAAACTGACCTCCAACTCATTTGGAGCTGGGCTCTCGTCTGCTTAGCCCAGTTTCCCTGCAGTTATGATACTCATGTGTGTTTTACTTCCTCTCTTTATAGCATTAATGGAGAAGCAGATGTTGCTTTCCTCTCCGCAAATGCTATACAGTGAATCATCTTAGCCTCTCTGTAAAATTTTAACTTAATGGAGTCCTGGCATTTGTGATGAGCTGAGGAACTTAATTTTATAGAACAACCTATTGAACAAGCTGTTCTTGGACATTCCCATCTCAACTAAATGTTAAAAGTATTAAAATTCACATTAGCACAAGAGGAAATTTTGCATGGGTAATCCTTTAATACAGTGTTTTATGGCTCTATTAGCTGCACAGCAGCTGGTGACATGATGAATTTAATCCATTAAAAAATTCAGTAAGAGGTTTAAAAGTCAGCTTTTTAAAACATAATCTTGCTGCAAGGAAAGAGAACTTCTCCTCAGGGCCAGAGACATGGTGAGCTCACAGTGTGGCAGGTATAGGAAATACACCTGCATGACAAGCTTTCATATGCTTATGGTTTCACACCTAGCAGACAGTTTATGGTGATGAGGAAGAGCTCGGGAGCACAAGTGAATTCTTAAGGAACATGTTTAAGTAATGCATCCATCTGTCCAGCTTTCTCTCCTCTCTCTTTTTTTTTTCTGTAAAAAGATTTAATACTGTAGAGTTAAAAGGTCGCCTTTCTGATTCTTATATATATATTCTTTACAAAAACATAACACAGGTACTGTTTACGTAAAGATTTACTATCTGCCTGAACCTGGTTGAAGTAGAAAATTCCTGTATTTTCTACACTAAGAAAAATTACAGATTTCCCTAGAAGACCTTCCTTTTTATTGTTCTCAGTACAAAGATAGAAGTTAACATGCTTGCGTGTTACATCTGTTTTATAAATGTGTATGAGCACAGTGTTGCTAAGACATTATTTTACCATGATAGCCTTTTTTGAGCAAGCTCTTATAGTCACGCAGATTTTGTAAAAATATGAATTTTCATTCAATAGTTTTTGTTAAAACCTTACTGTCTTGCAGATGCAAAGAACCCCTGGAAAACATGACCTAAATTAGATGATAGGCTCATAACTTAAAAAGTTAATAAAAGGAACTAAAGCTTAATTATTATTTTTTAAAGCTATGTGACTTTTAGGACATTATAATAACTTTAGAAGCCCTCTTCCAATGCTGTTGGCAGTGTTATTATCATATATCCTTACTATCTGCCAGTTCTCTGGAGTCATCGCTTTATGAAATGAGACAGCTTAAAAGTAATTTACTTTCACTGTGCAGTTGTTTAAGATTTTTTTTTCCAATATCTCCATTCTCCTGGAGGATTTTTTTTTTTTTTTTGCCAGGCCCTCAGTAGGTGTAAATTTTCCCCAGTTTGGCATCTGTGCTAGAGTACATATTGTATGTTAGTACAGCTACTACATTAATTATGACTCCCTTCCGGAAACATCCTAATAATTTCTAATATTTCATTTTAATTCTGATTTTTGGATATTTTTAAAACAGAGTTCATCCTCTTAGCTCCTTTTTTTTCTTCCTGCTTTTGATGAAGAAGTATTTCTTTGAAATGCAGCTAGGTGTGTAATATAATTTTCAAAGTTATCAACGTACCTTAGGATATCTTCACATATCTGTAACTAGGGAAAATTTAGTAAGGAAAATTAGGATAAATGTTCCTGGTGGATCTTTGATCATATGCTTCCTGATCACTTGGAGATTCCCTTTGACTAAAAAAGGCCCATAGACTAGGATGGGTACTATGACACACTCACATGTCATCCTCACAGTTTTGCTGAACTTTTAACATGAAACAATATGTGATACTGCATTAGAGCACTCTTATTTTTCCTCTGTTTCACAAAGCCTAAATTGGCAGGTGTTGAGGGAACAAAACACTAGACTCCATCCTGGCTCCATGCTTATTTTGCATAGATTTTTATCTCTCTGTTACTTCTCCTTTGGTATCTGCCAATTTCGATGTGATGGATTGGGCAACCTTGTAAGGGAGATTTTCCTTGTAAATTATCCTCTTTTACTTACTTAGTCACATCTTTTGAGAAGTCGTCCTGAGTGCAGTGGGTTGGGTGAGTCAAAATGGAAGGGTTTCTGTTGTACTAGACTGAATGAAATCTTGATGGGCAGATCTAACCTCCACTATTCACTATATTTAAGAATCACAAATGAAGTGCTTGGCTGTCCTTAACCAAATACTGAGTTTTTGCTAAGGACAAGAGAAAGAGAGATCAAAGCATCAACTAAAAACCTCTTTAGAAGCACATAGGCTTCTTAAGTTTTCGGACATGCTTTCTCTTAAAACCTGTATCCTGATAAATTGGTGTGAAGGTTACAACCCTAGCTGAGAGAATGCATTGTCCTTTGTCTCTTCAAGTGCTCTGACCGTGTAGACTATAACAATTTGCACTTCTTTTTTTGGTTTGTTGGTTACAGTAGTGTGCAAAGCAATTAGTATCTCCAGAAGCCCAGAATGAGCTTCTTTGAGATGCATGTAATTACTATAGAAGTCATAATCTAAAGCCAAAGTGTACTAAATCACCACATACAGTGCAATTAGTAAAGAGAGAAATAACTTATCTGCCCTTTTAAAGTCATGAAACTTGTTATAGCACACTTGCTATAGCAGTACATTATATTTAAAATTGGATTTGTCAGAACAGCATTTACAGGGAAACTTCATTCCTTTTTCCTTATTACAGTGTGTATTACAGATGGCTGATTTATACATATTCAAATAACGACTGCATTTCACACTTCTAGAACCAATGGTTTTTGAAATAAGATTTTGATGCAGGGAGCAAGGGGTGAAAATATTTTTAATGGCCAGAATGATAAATTCACATTTATCATTTTTGCATAAATACATATACACCTTGCATTTAAGAAACATGAAAACATAAAAAACTTCAATTAATAAATGTCCACACTACTTCTCTGGGGTAGGCACTGCGATTATACTCAGAATGCATAAGTAGCAGGTAGAGCTTGTCAAATATTAATGGGAGGTTCTTCAAGTTTTTATTATTAAGACACACGGTTTAAAGTGTTTACTGTAAAAGCATGTGCCTATAGGCAATTTCTGAAAGCATGCATTCTACTTGTTATGATAATAAAATATTATAGCCTTTATTTTATTAATGGCAACTGCATGATAGGGAGAAGAACATTTTAAAGAGTTCTTATATCCCTTTTCATCAATGACATTTAACTTTCTTACACGTCTAGGTTATACACTGTTTTGTATTTGAAGTACGTGCCTTTGCATTTAACATTTAAAACATCTGAATCATGAATAATGGCTTTGATTTGCCAAAAATCTGTTAATCAAATCATCTCTGCAGACTGCATCAAAGGGAGAACTCAGGAAGACAAGCACATACAGGCCATCCCCACCGCTCAGTGCTAGCACCTTCTCAAGGGCACTGGCCACATCCAGACCGCCGAGCACCAGCCCTGGTCTTCTCTGATCCCCATGTATCTGAGACACAGTGCGGTTTCTTACTTTTCAAGTTCAAAGTATCTTAAACACTGGGAGTCTTATATCACCTCCATCACAGTAGGTTTTAGATAGTGTCATTTAGAGGACATGGGCTGTGTGGCATGGATTAGGTGCTGTCTACACACAGTTATTTCAAAGTACAAGGCCAGCTGGGGTACTATTAAAACTGTCTTAGGCAGAGAAATTCAAAGTTAAGAGTACTGATGCAAACCACGTAATTAAAATGAAGTCAATATAACTAATATTTCTCTTACAAACATATTGATATGTTTATGTATATACATATATATATGTATGTATATCCTTAAAGCTAGTCATACACTTAACATTTTTATGTACCACTCCTTTCATGGAGATAAACCAAGATTGCCAGAAATCCTGTAAAGCAGTTTAGTTTTGATTTGGTGAATTGTGGCATTAAATTTATTTGTAAAAGGCAGAGAGAATTTACCTAGTGAATACTGACTTTAGAAATAAGAGAATTATGATTTCAAGGCCTTGTCTGTTATAAAGGCTGGGAAAGGAAAACAGTTTTATATAAATGTTATACATTTTTACAGACTATAAATTCTGTAAAAAAAAAAAGGAGAAAACCTCCAGAAAAGACAGTTTTATCAGTACATATGCCAGTGTAATCTAATCTTATGTGGAAGATATAACAATGAGAGGTATCTTTATTAGGTATAACTATCTATGCTAGTGATTGTAGAAATAAAATATTGATTAAAAAGTCTCAACATTAACCAAAATAGATTTACTGGTACAAAATCCAGATAGATTAGACCTGAGTAATCTGGTGCTTTCGAAAAGCTTACACTTGTACGTATCTGCTTCTCTTTAACATTATCGTCATCTTGAGATCAAATTAAGGTAAGTTACATTTACAGTGGTAGAGTAGTACAAAAATGCATGTGTGTAAAGTGAAACAAAGCTTAAAAGTAATTCTTTTCCTTTAATTTCACAACTTCAGGTACATTTTTAAGTGTCTTCGGGTATCGTGTGCCGACACAAACAATACCTGAAATACTTTTAAAAGTGACAACGAGGATATGAAAGTGTTCGCTGCTCTTGTTAAACAAGTATTCTGGGGTGAGCAACTTCCCATATGCATTATGTCAAAGATCTTCAGGAGCAACCTGTCTACAGCAGTTAGAAGAATATTAGTTGTAATGAAGGCAGGGAAACAGTTTACTATGGCTAGGCAATAAAGCATCTAAGGAGTTGTTTTTCTTTGTNAAGGCAGGGAAACAGTTTACTATGGCTATGGCTAGGCAATGAAGCATCTAAAGAGTTGTTTTTCTTTGCGAAGAACCACAAACCTTCAGTGACAAAAAAAATAATTTTTTTCATTATAAACTTTTCAGTTGTCAAGAAAGGCCACAAAGGTAATGGAGGAAAATAGACAGCACCCTGAAAATGGCTCACAAAAGAGGACGTGGAATCTTCCACCTGTGAAGGGGCAAACAAAGCACGCAGTGAAAAAAATGAGAGCTGACGTGTGTGTCATATGTCAGGAAGACAGAGGAGATAACAAGAGCTGACATGTAGGGAGATGCCTTTGTCAAACCGCCAGAAGTTGCAGAGCGGGGGACACCTTGCTGAAGGCAGATGAGGTTGGGAAAGATGAACGCGCCATGCCACCTCTCAAAGGTCAGGACTCTGCAACAGCATGAGGCAAAGACTACCACAGCTGCCACATAATGCAGGTAGAGAAAGAAAAGTGTCATTCCTTCCCGCAACACAAAAATTGAAGGGAAACCTAATAATTAGCCTATTACAGGATAGTCAATCATTTAACTACTGAAAATCAGGGGAGACATATTCTAATCTCATTTCACTTGAGAAATCCTGTTGCCATTATTGGCAGATTTTGTGCCACTGATGGGAAATCTCTCATTCTGTCTTCAAGAGCAGTTGTTCTCTTGCGGCCTGATTCATTAAGTTAATGGGACACTTTCTCTCGAGTCCTCTGACAATAAGATCCGTGCGCTGATAAATCTCAGTTGTTTCAGAAGTTCATCTAATCAAAGGTGATCTGAATGTCTTCCATCCAATTACTACACCAAAGACAATCATAATACTTCCAGAAAGTTCTTTTTCAGTTGGGCCCATCAAACCAGGAAAAACAGTTCCTTGCACTTTATTATACATCTGTATTCTTGCTTATGACTTCTCCCAGTCCAGAACGTACAGATCTTAGAAAAGAGGGTGGGGAAGCAGAACAAGAAAGTGAGTTTAGATCTCAAGGAAGATTCAGGTTTTTACGTTATTATACATAAATCTGTTCCTGATTTTGAACCCTGAAGTTCAAAATACCTTTCTGTGAAAATTCAGTGTTTTCTCCTTTTCTGCAATATATTCCTTCCAGACATTGGGTGATGCATCTTCCTCTCCTTTTCCCCCCCTGCCCACAATTATTACCTTTCTACCTCTCATCCCTTTGTTTCTCCTCAGTAACTAATATATGTGGCAGTTTATTCCATTTGTTATTTTTTTGTCAGTTTTCATGGAAACTTTTTTTTTTGTACACTTATATTACTTATGACTATGAATTTTAGGGGCAGCTACACATATTTGCAGCACCCTTTCCTTTTTGATTAGAGAAAGGTCAAAGTGATCATTGCTGGTGATACAATAATTCATTGTCCTTATGTTCCCACCCGTGACCAAGCCACTACCTTTTGCTATGCATTTTATGATGTTTAATGTAGCCACATGGCATTCAGGAAAGGTCTTGTAATAAAAGCAATAATTTCCTTTTTGCCAACAGAATTTAAATCAGGAAAATCCCACCTGCTTTCTGTGCATGGTTAGATTGTATTAGGTACACAATGGTGTGTGGAAAATAGATAAGCTGGAATTCATATGTAAGCAGTCACAGTTTGTAGGAACTCAAGGCAGATGTTGTGATTCTTTGCTGTGCTGTTTCAGGTTGTTTTGCAGCACTGGCCAGCTCTTTTTTTTTTCCCCATTGAAAAGCACTGGAACTAGATATTGGTCAAGAGTGAAAAAACAAGCTGCCTTCCTTGTCAAATCTGGCCATTCTGATTGCAAAATGTAGGGAGGAGGGAAAAAAAGGCAGAAAAGAAAGTCATCATCATACAGCACTGGTTTCCTTGAGCACTAGCTGACTGCTAACCGTTCACATTTCAGCACACCTAATGGACATGAGAGATGGGTCGGCTCTGCAAGTCTCAGTTACAAAAGGCAACCGCACCAGAGTCAGCCTTTGCTTTGAGTAATTGCCAACGCGTTAACAAGGCTGGTAGTTAAAGGGAAGGAGAAAAAAAGTGGTAGAAGTAGAAATTTATCTCTTTATACTCTCCGTTCTTACTAGGGACCAACTAAAACAAATACTCCTAACTCCATCAAGGGCATTTCTCCCATTTAATCAGCACATAGGAAAGAGAGACAGTGTTCAAGTACAAGAGTTCAGTTTGCAGCAAGCCACAAATCACATTTCATTTATCAGGCCTACAGATGACAGGATATCATCAAATCCCTGGAGAGTCATATTCATTAAAAAGAAATCTTAAGTAATTACAACAATTAATTGACTTGAAACAGTTTCGGGTGGAGAAGGTTTACATAATTCATTTGCCAGACAAAACAAGCCTTATGAAGTCAGGGCAACATATTATTTGGAAGCATCCTCCCCTTCCTGTCATCTTGAAATGCACAGAATAACACCAAACATCTGCAGACAACTGACAGGAGCAAACAAACAAAAGGCCAAAAAAAAAGTCCATTTTTATAACTCCATTAAAGTGCTAATGCTTCACTGTCCTGCTCATTGCTGTCGCTTAAAAACATGAAAATAAAACGTTTTCCTAATTCTCTATGTGTTTATTCTAAATAGGCAGAAGATTTCCAAAGATTAATTACAGAACAGCAGACCTGGGGAGAAAAGGTAGAACTAAAACCCCTCCCAGAGCCACCATCCAGTGCTACTATGTCTAGTTTCAAACCCAGACTGAAATTTATGTATGGCTGTGAAGTGTGTGGAAATATTTTGCTTCTTCCTGTTGACTGGGCCAAAATTTATAGATCTTGGGATGCCATCCTCACATCTGTACCAGCAGTAAATCCCTGAGACCAGTCTCACTGTGCTCTCTGGTATTTTCTCATGCTTCCTAATTTGCCTGTTCCTACTTCCTACTTCTTGCTTCGTACTAATTTTCTTAATCTGCGTGGAGATTTTGCTCTTCCATGTTTGTTCAGGCTTTAATACAGGGTATTAATCCACAAGCAGGACTTCTAACTATTGTCAGAAAAAAAAAGGAAAAACACTGAGATTTCCACACTACTCGCAAAAACTTTATAAGGGAGAAAGCTGTATAGGACCTCAGTCTGTTTTTTTTTTTTTTTTTTAACATGTTCTTGTTCCTATCACTTGCCCCAATAGGAAGTCTGTTTCTCCACACATTTACATACATATGAATCTCTTTGGGCAAAGGATGAAAAAGAATAGTCATGCATCACAAAATGCCTTTGTAAGAACAGCAGTTCTGGAAAAGAAAGTGCTAGAAATGCTTTTGGATAATTACAAAAGTATTTAAGCATTTAAAAGTATTTATTCAATGTGTAGGTGTGCCATTCATTGATGATATATTTTCATGGGAAGGGCAAGGCATATATATATATATTTTAAGACTTAAAAATAACTACTTTCTGACAACTGGTTAACTAATAGCTAGTTTCTGACTAACTGAATAACTAGTTCTGATTAATTAAGACAAATCCCCAACACTGCCTAAAAATCTAGAAATGTCTGACTGAAATTATTAATGAAACACAGTATCAGGGAAGAGATTAACAAGAATCAGAGCCCATATTTGACAATGAAGAATACCAGGGTTGTAATTGCCTCTAAAGAGCCTGCAGCTCTTTAGTCACTAGCCTCTACTAGCCTGCTGCTTCCTATGACTGACTCAGATCTTCGTCTCATTTCAACGTTTTTCTTATCTTAAATATCTGAAGCAAAAAAACCAAGATGCTTTTCTCTAGCAGTGCCAATACTGAGAGGACAGATCAAGAAATGCCCATGTTTTCCATTGTCCTAGGTTACCTACCATTTCTAGGGAGCTAATTTGAGATATGCACCATGTAATTTCCAGATATTCTGAGTATTCTTCAGGTTACCATTGCCCTTCCTCTGAAGTCCTACACAGAGGAAAATTCACACATCTATGAATTTTCATTTGGCATATTTTCTGCATGTACAAAGATTTAACATTAAGAGAACAGGCTTATATGAATTCCACCACTCTGATGAAACTAGTCATTTTGTTTTTCTTAGCTCATCAACCAGTAAGCCTCTATCCATTAAAATAAGGTAACATAGATGAATCATATCTATTTAATTTCTATATCCTTTGTTGGCTTAATACACAATTCTTCAAAACAGAGTACAGCTTTTCTGGTGTGTATTGGCAGGGCCAAAGAAGAATTTCAAGCACAGCAGTGTGTTTCTCTCAGGCCATAGTAGGTGATATAAACAAAGACAGACTATATAAAAGCACCATAGATGTTATTTCTGAACATTTCATACAATACAGAAACACCAAATTCAGCAGAGTTGCAGCAATAATTAATGGTGTATTAAGTACCAGGAAAAAAAACTTAGTTTACAATCACAGTAATCTGCACATTTTTTTTTTCAGAATATCATATAGTTCCCATATACTGGGACCTACAGAGCAGAAAAGATGCTTTTGGATAGCACAGATGATCTGCTTGCTGAGTTATGGTATTACACAAATGTAGATAATCAAGTCCTACTAAGCATTCAGTTAGGTAAGCAAGAAAGTAAAATCTTGCCAATGCTAGAAAATGATTTCAAAGAGTAAAATGTCATCTTCACTACATAAAATCATTGCATAGTTCTGAACTGAGTGTGCCATTGTCAGAACAACTGATAATTTACTGAAGGTATTAATCTCATACAACTATATACTGTGTGTGAATTCTTGGAATCATGCTGTTGTGAGGACATGACACAGCACTCAAACCGCTCTTTTAAATTTTGAATGGAGAATATTTGCCAAAACTAAGTAGTGCTGGAGGAAGCAAGAATCACACTAACAAGAAAAGCACATTGCAAATGTTCATAAAGGGTGATCAACAGTACTTGCAGAACAAAAAACTCCTCCAGCTTTTGCATATGCTCTTACGATATCACAGATCACACATCAAATAAATAAATTCCAGCAAACAAATGAAACAGAATTCATGTGAAAAGAACCCTCCATTCAAAGTGAACTACCAGGCATTTTCCTAGCTTCTAATTATGATAAGTGGACTTACAGGACATTTACAAGTGGTCCAAGTAATATCCAATATTGTCATACGCTATGACACCAGCTAAGCAGTCGAATTTGAGTCTGTTTAAAAAAAAACCACACAGCTAATATTTACAGAAGAATTCTATTACAGAACACGTGGGGATATATAATAAAAAATATGCTAGAGCTCACTAAGGTATCATTATGTACAGAGAGACAAACAAACCTGGTAATATTGCTTTTCCATTATTTTCCTTACATATATGTAGTAGTGTGCAGCATTTATTACTGGATAACACAGAATTTAGCTTTAAAATTTCACATTGCACAATCAGTACAAAACAAATGATTTTTCCAGCTATCCCTTTGCCCATTTGTGTTCAACCTGTTTTGGTTACTGAACTCAATATATTCCACTGGGTATTTTTCATGTGACTCTTGCCATGTACATGTAAAACAGCTGATAGTAGGCTTGCTTTTTATAGGAATAGCACAAACCAATGTTTTCCATCTAAATCTTTGTATCATCAAAGACATTGCGTGAGAAGAGAATCTAGCTTAGTGAGTTAATCTAAATAGATTTAAGTGAGTTAAAGAAGTACTGCAATGCTACTGTGTTGGAATTAGATTAGTCAGCCTCAAGGAAATATTACTTTGCATATTCTCTTTCCCGCCCACAGGGGCTCACAAGGGAATCCAGGCGGCTGACATGATCTGGGGCAGCAGCCCCTCTCCCCGTGGCTCCAATGGCAGGACAGGGCCACCACCACCCTCCCTCCACCCCAAGAAACCTTCCAGCTGTGGCAATGTCTCCACTCGGTGTTATGACTGTGCTAAATTTCAAGGCCTGGATAGCTCATTCTCCCTCTTTTTAAATGAACAAAAGTTTTTTTTCCTCCCTCAGGTTTCTCTCTAATACCCAGTGCAAAAATAACAAACACTTTTTTTTCCCAGTAACTATGTTTATTGGATAATCCAGCTTCATGCATGTCACACTAGTGTCAAAAAATAAGGAGAAACTTGTTTCAAGAATCCTAATTTGTTCTCCGTAGTTACACAAGTGTAAACTAAACTCAAATCTAAATTGGGGGATGTTGTTTTGTATACATTATTTTAGATAGGCAAAGCTGTTAATTATCTGTTTTCTGTGAAATGGATAAAAAACAATCTGTATTTTTTCATCCTGTACTGTTTAACCCCTGTAGTCTTCTCTATTTTCTTTCTTCCCAATTACATGTAAAGTTTTCTTGCAGTATTTAAAGATTTCTGCACAACTAGAAAAATTGAAAGAATTGAAGTGGACAAGGGGTCTGAGAGGTAAAATATGTATGATAAGTGAAACCTCTCCTTTGTTATTCAGAATAATTTATTACAAAAACATCTTCTTGTCTCTCTTAGAAGAAGAATGTAAAATAAAAGAATTTCATTAAAAATATTAATTTAAATATTCAGTGTTATGAACATAGTAACATAAAACTGACACTGTTGTGACATCTGTATGTCCTGAGATGCCAAATGGCTTTGTGTGTATCCGGTATCTGCACTAGGAGCTGAGTTAGTTACAGGCTATGCACATTGCGGACTAGCTGCAATAAATCAGTTAGTGATGCTGAGGTAGAAAAGAAAATTCATTTCATTTTGATCTGCAAAATATTCACAAAATAAAATGAAGGAAACCAGAACTGAACCTCTCTTTGGAAGCTGCAGTTTTAACCAGAAACAAAATGCAACAAGGGCCTGAACTGCAAAGGCTTTTACAAACTAAACTCCTCCCAGGAGCCATTTCAGAAGGTTTTGAGAGAACACAGGATTATTATATATATATATAGACTGCAAGTTCAAAAAAGCTGTTGAACACCTATTGAAAGCATGTGGTACTTCCAAATGCATTAAATTTGCTTGGGAGATTTAACCTCTACCCTTCTAGAGGAAAACAAAGAGGTTTTAGAAATACATATAAAGTCAAACAACTCCGCAAATCAAAATAATAAAGAAAGAACAAAATAAAAATGCTGGGTGTGAATCACCTTTTTAAAGTATAAATCTTGACAGAAGGGGCAGTTATCAGTTGACATCATAACTCTGTTGGCTTCAACAACAGTTGCACTGTTGGGAATATGACCCCCTTTGCATATCTTGTAAGGCAAAGAAATAAGGACTGAAAAAATGCATAAAATTATCTGCAGGTTTTCATATGTTTGAAAATCTGCTGCATAAATCTAAAATCCATGGAACTTAATAAGAGAATTTAATTGAATCTATAGGTTTTGGATGGCCCCATTCTAGCTGAGCATGAATCTCTAGCCATGTTACAAACCCTAAAAAAATAGTGTTTGTAATAGAATTGCTGACAGATCCTTAACCATAGTGGTGCTAGCGGGAGTCTCTATAATATTGTAAATAAGGTGAATAGGCTCTTCTTATCTCATTTCACAGCTGAGCAGTGTATTGCCAGATAAATCAAATCAGGGTAAACAGCTTCATCTAATAAACTGGGTCAACATCTAATGTATTTGTTCAGGTTTGCACTTTCATTGATTCTCATTTGATTTAAGGAGAGATATTTCAGTTTGTATTTACAACATTTTTAAATATCCCTTTCCAACCCCTCCCTTCCCTTCTCCAGAGAACAAACAAACAAGAGGGAGCTCTGCAACCTGGTATCTTCACAAAAATGTCAAGTTTTCTGCTTTCTGTAAGTTCTTCTGCTTTCCATTCTTATGCATCAGGGAGAGGGTGAGGGGGTGGGGAATGAGGGAGTTACTATCTCTTATCTGCATTTTCTCAATAATGTTTTAGTGATGTTTGCTAATGTATCATTCATTAACCATCAGCCACTATAAAAAACATAATCTATCTCACAAAGTGGACATTATTATCGCATTAAATCATTTCACAATATACCTGAACGGTTCCACATGAGGGGCCTGGCCTGACTGAGCTCAAATGCCTTGGGGGCAAACTCTTCAGCAGTAATGAGATACGAGGTCTGTCTGTGATGAATATGATATTACTCGTGTCAGTGGCTGTGGACTGCACCCAGAATATTTCTTCTTACATTTTTTTTTCCTCCCTATTGCAAAG
This sequence comes from Crypturellus undulatus, assembly GCA_013389825.1. Lineage (NCBI taxonomy): Eukaryota > Metazoa > Chordata > Aves > Tinamiformes > Tinamidae > Crypturellus > Crypturellus undulatus. The sequence continues at coordinate 842,982 of VWPW01019012.1, read as the reverse complement.
GAACTCAGGCAAAGCACTATTAACCCAGTAAATGAAGCTCTAAAGATCACAGAGTGTGCCCATTAGTCGACAAGATTGTGACTAATCCAATTTTTCTTGCAGGGAGCAATTCTGATGCTTCTCTAACATCTGGGGATGGCACGGCCTGCATTACTGATGAACCAGGATATTTTTCCTTCTACCAATTCCTTTATCAATTATTACACCCACTTGTTTCATTGCTTCTCCTCCTTTCCCCTCAGTTCTCCTACCATGAAGACCTCCTTGAAGATGGTTAAAATAATATCCCAGGCTGACAGGAGAAATGGAAAGGGTGAGCACTGCCAAGAAGGCTAAGAAACCTATTGCATTTGTAAGAGTGTAGACAGAAAATTTGTTGTTCTGTGCAGGAAAAGGATTAGGTCCCTTGAAACAAGAAGAAAAAGGGCCTAACACCACTTCTTACCGATTTCCATTGAAGACATGCTGTCTGAAGTGTCCCAGGGTTGGAAGAGACTCTGTCATCTCACTTCTCGTGAAGCGTTTTGTGTTATTCTGTGTGTGGCACCGTTGCATGTCAGGAACGGTGAAATCTTCCTGATTTACAGTCAGGAACTGTGAAATCTTGCTTTTCTGATTTATTAATTGTTAATCGTGGAATTTCATTGTAATGTAAACTGCCACTTACAACAGGCTTGGTCAATTTCATTTAAATGACATTTTCCCCCCAAAATTTGTAACAGTAAGAAGATATATGCAATGCAGATGGCTGGAATGTGGAATTTTTATAGGCTGATTTTGCTGTGCTTAGGAACAAATCTCACCTTCACCTGTTTAAAGATGTGAAAAGTGCTAAATGCCAGTAGAGTTCAGTTTCTATGGGTAGGAAAGGATGGAATAAGAGAGACTACATCATGAAACTCCACTCTGCTGTAACTTAATTTGTGGTGTTGCCCTGTGGGAAGTTTGAAGACAGAATTAAGTCAGGGAGTTCTACATATGGTTGCGTAAGTCCGAGTATGAAGCTGTTGCTTTTCTCACACATGAGCTGCAATCCAATTAATTTTTATAGTGGTCATATTGGTGCTATATACTTGACTTCCCTTGTAGATCTGCCACACACGACTGTTTTGTTGCGTTCTGCACTAAAAATTAAAGATTGTCTAATGCTAAGGACGTCCAGGCTATAGCTCTGTCTCTCTCAACAGCTGATATTTCATTTTTATTAGTGTTATTATGATGTTCCCAACATGATATAGTATTTGGGCTACCTGCAGAGAATATTGGTTGTTAATATATTTCCAGTATTTTTGGTTCTAGCAGAACCAAACTCCTTCTTTACAACATGTATTTCTGCTTGTAATTGAAACTAGTTTTAGACTGGATTTTTCTTCTTTTTTTTTCTTTTTTTTTTTTTTCTTTTTCACATCCAAAGGTAATGAGGATTCTGTTAACTGTCAGTAACAATTCTGCAATTCTGCAATGGCTCATGAGATCCTTATGAGGTAAATCTGGAGAAAGTCTCTAGGTGATTTCAGGAAGAGTCCTTGCAGAGCTGATGCCACTCAATACAAGGAAAAGTAATAGCAAAAGTGATAAATTTAGATCAACATTTGCTAATGTTACTAAAAGTGTAAATAGAACAAACAAGAAGGAAGGCAACAGCTTTGAAGGGATTTTAACTCACAAAGTGCTTGGGCTACTAAACAGAAAATATAGGTTATTTTAGAGAAGCATAATAATGTCAGAGATGAAGTGAGCCTCCCCCTCAAACAATATATATATATCTATAGCATAGAACAGTCATGTGAGACGATGACACAGGAAAGGATTAAGGCAAGAAATACCTTTGAGACTATCAGTCTAGCTGAATTTCCAAAACCTGGCAGTCCAGACTGTGGCTCTCCTCAACAGGAAACAGAGAAAATAGTAACCCAAAGAGGAAACACCATTTCTGCCTTCAAGAAGCTGTAGTTCAGTTTCGCAGAGAACAATCCTATTTCGTTTGAGGCACTAGCTGTTACTCATTGCACTTCACAGCGGTTTGTCATGCAGTTAAGAGATAATGTACTAGAAATACTCATTCTGGTACAAAACTCTCTCAGAACTTAGCATAAGGGAATTATGTATACTTTTGAACTCTGTTTATCCATATAGAATAGAAAATCTTTGTCTTATGTTTGCTTAACTTTGCTTAATTGTCTAGGGTTTGAGGTTACAGGGAGATTTAAGCTAAATATAATGAGATACATAGATTATCTATAAAAAAAAACAGTAATAGCTGGAGTTACTGAATGAAACCACGGCTACTGTAAGTCAACAGCAAAACTCCTGTTAAACGCGCTGAACCAAGATTTTACATACAGAGTAATTTCTACACTTGATAAATGCATTTTTCTAATTCTTTTACTCTCTAGATTTTCAGCAGTATAACTAAAATAGAATCCCTCCAGCGATGCTCAGAGATATGAATATTGCCATGCTGTTTTCCAGAACAGATTAGGTAGGAACTTGGCCAAATGTGTCTTACAGGCATTTCCTGACAGCAGAATGCCTGTAGTATTGAAAACGAGTCTGCAAGCCAGAAAGCACTTGCGCATGTGACTAAAGTGATTAAGTATGCAGGTGTTTGTAGGATTAGGCCTTTAAAGTGGATCTTGCCTAACGGCCATGACTGTTCTGGATGTAAGTCATGAATCAAATGGAATTAGTTGATGTATGATAATGATACGATGTTGGGTGAAGTACTTATTTTTCCCTTTGAGTAGATAACAAACACCATAAATTTTAATGTCGACTTTTGATACTAGACAGTCTCAGCAATTTGGTGTTATTTCAATTGGTTCTTCTTTTTTTTTTTTTCTTTCTTGTTATTTGTCAAGATCCACCTTTTGGCTTTCCTTGAAATAGGCAGGTCTGGTGAACTGGCAATGCCCTGTGTGAAACTACAGCAAAACTGCTGTTAACTTCAGCGGGATAAGGATTTCACTCGGTCTCCAGCATGGTATGAACTGCGGCATGCAAATCTAAATTCAACTATAAGGTGATGGCAAAAGGACTTTTTAAGTCTAGGGGTTACTAAGCTGTCTGAGAAATGCTACTTATGTACATACAATTTGTCTATAGAAATGTTTGAGGCCTTTGCGTTTAGTTGTCCCAGGGTTATTCCAGCAATGACATAATCTGCACTAGTGCTTGCATGAAGGGTTTGTTACAATATATGTAACAAGGCAAAGCAAAGCCTTGAATGCCATATTAGTTTGGGACCATCAAAAACTGCCCAGCTGTTGAACTCAGTAATTGTGCAATGAAATGCTTTTCCTCTAATGTTTATCATCATACTTGATCACTGATACTTGATGCATTTTTGCCGTATAAATACGTTTTTTTTCTCTTAAATTCTAAAAGAACCTCTGCAGAGTGCTGCATAGGCTATTTAATTTTTTTAAGCTTTTTCGAATTGGCCTAATAACATGGTAGCTAGAATTACTACCATAGGTAAGTCGATGTACAGAACTTGTAGATGCTCAGGTGTTATGTTCATCTGAATAAAACACATTTGAAAATCATCATAAGAGAAGAGACAGCAGATATGTGTGAGGAAAACAATCCAATTTATGGGATGTGGCTGTGAAAACCTAAAGGGAGCTTTATGCCTTTGTTGAGGAACAACTTGCCATCTTGGAAGATGATTGAAATTTGTGCTTGCTTCTGGCAGAACTAATGGAAAAATAAGTGAGCAACATATTTTTAAATGATAGCACAGTAAGCGGAAGTGAACCTGATCATCGAGGAGCGCTCTATTAATTAAGATCATCAGGACGCATTAGGAAGAAGTAGAAGAGACGGAAATGTTTAAAAAAATTATTCAAGATATTATTTATGAGCTCTATTTCTAGGACTGCAGCTAGTCTTGTACCTCTCTCAAAAATAAATGATGGGAACTAGCGCTGCATAATGGGACAATTTACAAACAGAAATGAAAGAAATGTTTATAATTCTGACCTTAGTGACTCCAGTAAGATCGGTCCTTTACTGGTTTAATATTGTTTCACAGTTTGTGCTGTTAAATCAAAAGGTTATCTATAATACATCTGGTACTATTAATGCAAAGGATCAGGGGTATTCAACAGACATTTATTCATTATTAATATAGATAATAAAGGATCATTTATGAGGCTACAGATGAGATTTTTATCATCAAAAGCTTAAAAAGGGAAATTTATTTTTGCTTCAGGACAGAGATGAAAAGAGTCAGTAATGGGAAATGTGAAAGTCAACGCAAAACTGTCAAATTCATTCTTTTCCTGAAGACAGCTAGTGCTTGATAGCAACAGATTAAAAACAAAATAAAATAAAATATTTTTGCTGTAAAATTTCTTTATTGACAGGGAGGGGCTTTCCATGTAAGCGAGATTTGCTCTGCTTTTGTCCTCTCCCAAACAGTTGCCAATGTTTTTCCCTCATGCAGCCGTGATTGCTGATGCCTTATGAGAAGGCCTAGAGAAAAGAGAATGTGGCTCTGTCTCAGGAATTTGTGGGAGGTGTTTGAAAGAGGCACGAGGGACTCTTTGCTGTTGGACACAGATATTACACTACTATTTTCTGCTTTAGAAGGTGTTATATGATGATATAATTCTGAATAGTAGTGGAAGGATATGCATACATGAAATGGCAATAATAGAAAGAGGAAAATAATGGATGTTTTTCATGTGTATCTTTCTGGCATTCAGTTTCTTTACAGTAGAAGAAGGAGCCCCTCTAATAGTGCCACTGAGGACACTTATAAAGAGTCAGCTCTTGATTGAGTGAAACTATGGGAATTTTCTAATGTCACAGGACCCATAATATTTGTTAAGACTGCCCTCTCCATTCCCAAGGCCACACTCATCTAGCAAAGTATCCCCTGAATGAATGTGAAACCCAGGATATTCAGAGTTAAGGCTAAAACTGCTCATTTCACCTCTCATTCTTATCTAGGGCAGTTGCTTGATTCAGCTTCTAGTGTTCTCAGAACATTCAATTATCTTGTTTCCCATATGATCTGCAAAACCCAAGGGTAGGTTCAGAATTTGATGAAGTTGTTTCTGATCTGCAAGTATGGACTGACCAGTCTGCTTGAGATAGCTTTAAATCCTCACTTGAAAAAAATGTCAGTAGTAAAATTGAAATAGATGCACTGGAAAAATCAATTTAATTACATATCTATTGTCCTTGCATTGGTCTAGAGTTGGGTACAGTTCTGAAAATCCTCATTTATAGTACCTTTTTCCCTTGTTTTCTTTGCCTTTTATGTCACAAAAAGATTTCAGTCTGCTTTCTATTTATGGGATCTGTATAACTACAGAAATAGTGTAACATTTTCTCCATCTAGCAGATGAAATCTGGCAAGCAATACCAGAAAAAAAATGAGCCAAGAGCTATTTGAATTACATGATCTCAATATTTTCTTGAGAAATTTCTGTCTTTGTGGTCATAACTGCACTAAAATAAACAAACAAACAAAAAAAAAATGCTGAGACACTATTGAGTCAGACCTGGAAAAAGAAGACCTTTGGAAACTTAAAGTCATAGGCAAAACTCCATAGGGTCCTGTAACTGTGGCCTCTTCTTCCCTCTCTCCAAACTGAAAAAGTTTTTAAAGTTTTGGATTTCAAACTGTGGGTAACATCTGAATATAAATTAAATCCTGTACAAGTCAAACAAAAAAGGGTTCTCTCTTCTTCTTCCCAAAGATGAGGAATGGGGATCAGGCCCTGAATGGGCCTGAGAGAGCAGATCTTCATCACACATCAGAACCTGTTGTAAAATGGACGATCAGAGCTACTGTGGGGGTCAATGAGAAACTGATGAAAGCACTGTGGGAATTTCTGTGCCAAATTATTTTTCTTTGAGCTGCCACTCCAGCCACCTAACTCAAGCATGATGAAAGTAAGCCCTAACCCATCCAGTTGAACCTAGTGAATTACCTCCCCAACTATTCCTTTCAACTTCCTGCCAGATATTACTGTTATCACTAAGAGTAAGTAGGATTTCATGTGTCTGTGGCTCAGATGCTTTCCTGCAAAGTCTGCTGAACTAAACGACTGATCTCTGCAGGAAAGCAGCTCTAAGGTGAGCACGTCTTTTGGCTCTCCTGTGGCAGTAGTCGTCTGTAGCATAATAAACAGCTGGGGAATGGCAGTATCTTAAATCCCTCTAGTTGTTTGCAAAGAGCAAACCCATCTGCCTAAATCCCAGGCAATATTAATCTAAGTCTCATCACTCAGGTAGACCAGAATACTTGCATAGACTTCCTTGAAATCAGTGGAAAAAAACAGTCTACACAGAACCATGTTTGGAATTTGGATCAATTTGAATTAGGCAATCTGGCAGAGGCCACTTTGGTTTGCTCATTACAAGGAATTTTTGTTCCTTCTGTGGCTTCCCTGTAAAACCCTGTTAACTGGACTTGCTTTACATAGATTATCTATAAAAAAAAAAAGACTGTAGATAAACTTCTAACTGCAATACAGACCCTGTTTTGAAGACAAGTTTAACTTCTGATTATCCACAAGAGTTTATGTTGAAAAGAGAAGATGCTGAATAACAAGTTAATTTAGCCAAGGTATAAGCTTTTACAAATATCTTTTCTTTCACTAATAGGAAGAGGTAATAACATATATACCACACAAAGTCATTGTTAGTCCCAGATGCAGAGTATTTTCCTAATGATCTGTTATTTATCTAATTAAAGCAATCACCTCAGCAACATTTGTAGTCACTCCTGGCTGCTAATGAACAGTTATGAACATTCAGTGATGACCTTCAAGCTGCAAAGAGCTAAAGAGGCATCAGAAAGACAAGTAAAGCTGATAGAAAGTTTGAAAACACCAAGGACTTTTTTGTTTTCTCACTTGGCAATGCCTTTTATTTCAGTCAGAGCTGGGATCACAAAAGATCAAATCCTGTGTGACATATAATATAGATACCAAGGTCTCTTCTATCAGAAAAGCCTCTTAAAATTCATGAGAAGCAATCATAAAGACTTTAGATGGATAGAAAGTGAGGAGAAAGTGATTGATACGTTAGATAAATACACACCTGCCCAAGTCATTAACACAAGGGAGGAAGGATATCATGGTTAATGCACAGAGAACATGGAGCATATAGAAATATCTCTGAGAAAGAAGAAAAAAAAAACTAATTAAAGGCCTGGAACAGAAAAGTATTACTCACATGAGTAATCAAAATGGTAATCAAACCGTGGTTGTACAGACAACCATGAGTAAAAGTTTGCTGTCAAGGCCTGAATGAAGCAAATGCATGAAAATCTTGCAGTGATGATTAAATTTTGTGCTTGTTAAAATGTAATAATTCCAATGACAGGGAAGAGATTTGATTAGTGTGCTTGGACAGGAAGGCATTATTATGGAGGAATGATTTATGGCATAGGAGCAGTAAAAAATTTTCAGATTTTTTTGAACATGTTTGAACAAAATCCAAAGGTATTCTTTTACTGAGTATGACCATCTGAAATTAAAAGCATTCATTAATTTTACTGAAGTGAATAGGTACTTAAACCATTTTTTTTCAGCCACATAGCCCATTTTTAATTTGTAAATGTTGGGGTTTGCTTTTGTTGTTATTCATTACAAACTAGGAGTTTGAAACAGAAAATAACTGTAACTGTACCTGTTAACTGAGTGTATGTTTCACAAAACATCAAACATAGTCTAGTGAGACCACTGGAAAACTTTCTGATGATGTGATAGATTTTAGATCAAAACAATAGAGATATTAGCTCTTTCCAGAACACTTTTTTAATGGATACATTTAAAAGCAAATTAAACAGGATTTACTCTGATATGTTATGATTAAGAATAAGCAACTGAACTATGTTACAAGTCTCCTGTGCCTGGAGTCCTATGCTGCACTCTAGTAAGTCACCTCCTCAGCTTATATAGTTAGCATACATCCACTGCCTTAAAAGCATGCTGAGCTGGTCAATGCCAGATGAGGATGAGAATGAAGGTCCAATGTGTCCTTGGAAACAAGCTTCCAGTGTTGCTTCTACCACAGAGCCACTGTCTCTTTTCCAGGGCTCTTACTCCATGCCGGTGTCCTGAGAACAAGTACAAAATCATTGCACAGGGCACTGTGCAATTCTTCAGTAAAGTACTTTCAATAAAGATACTTTCCATAAAAAACAGGGCCCTGTAATTATGCATGAGACTGCATCTTGAACACTGTGTCCTGTTCCGGGCTTTGCAGTGCATGAAAAACATTGATATATTGACACAAGCCCCGTGAAGGGTGAACAGGATGCTCGGAGACAAGGACATGAGACGCGTGATGAGACCCCCAGGGAATTGGATCTGTTCAGCTTGAAAAGAGGAGGTTTTGGAGAAGGAGATGATATTATTACCATCTTCTACTGCCCAAGACGGTACAGAGAAGGTGGAGCCAGTCTCTTTACAAAGGCACATGGTGAAAGGATGATGGGCCCAAGCTGCAACAAGGAAAATTCAGATTAGGTGTTTGGAAGCAGTTTTTCACAATAAAAGCAGACAAGTGCCAGATCACGTTGCCTGGGAGGCTGTACCCTCTCCATCCTTGGAGATATTCCAGAATTGCTTGGCCAAGACTCTAAGCAGATCTAGCGGAGCCTGTTTTGTGTTGCGGGGTGAGTCATCCGACTCAGAAAACTCTCCCATCTTAAGTTGCTATAACTGAGTTTTTCACACATCTTGCATATGTTATCATGAATTGAAAAAACAACAGATGTTCTTCTGGTAGGTTTTTGCTAGGTTCAAGTTCTGTTTAAGTGGTTTTCAAGGTATTTTCTTAAGAGTAGCTAGTATTGTAATTAAGTATTTCTAATCTTTTTGTACTGTGCCATAAGCAATAAAGTTTTCAAAGAAAATAAATTATTGAAGAGAGTGGAAGATGCGAATTGCTAACTGTTGTGCATTTTGCTTATACATAACAAAAATGGTTCAAAGAAAGCACGTCGTATACAAACAAGGTTGAGCTGCATATTAGGTGGAGCAAACCAATGTTAAAAATTGAGGCTATGGAATGAAGTGCTCTGAAATTAAAAATAATACTAGAATCAAGATGGTCTGTACAGAATTATAACTAAGAGCATAATTATGCTTACCTAAAGGGGAGAGGAAATTCAATGAAAACTTGTGTAGCCGGCATGTGGGGGAAAGAAACTGAACCCAATACTAGATTCATATTTAAAATGATGGAATCTGAGCTGTCTATTATCTCTTAGGAACAAGATCTTGTGATTATAAAATCAATGTTTTAATGAAAAAAAGAAAAAAAACAAGCAAGCAAGGAAGCAAACACACAAGAGTTCCCAAATGACCAAAGAAATTATTCAAATGTTAACACTAGTAAGAACAAGACATGGAACCAGAAAATGTTAATACCCCTCTGTAGATAACAGGTTTGTATCTCCATTACTGTGTGCAATTCTGGTTTCTACTTTCAAAAACATGCAGCAGAGCTGCAGGGTCTCCAGGAGAAGACAACACAGGTGATAACTATTTGATGGCAGGTACATATAGGGAGCATCAAGAGCCTAGCTAACATGCCCACTTAGGCACCAAGCAGCAATTGACATACTTTGAAAATCAAAGACATTCACATATTGCTAACAAGCATAACACAGAATTTGCCATACACTTTTGGTCTGACTGCTAGGATGTGTGAAACAGGACATCTGGGTGGCACGAGAAGCCGATGTGAGGGTAGTTGAACCAACCCCAAGCTCACTGGTTCAGGAACATCACATACACTCAAGCCAAGATATTCAGACTCTACCTGAACTACATCACAGGGATACCTGTTTCTAGTCCTGTCTCTAGCCCTGTCTCCTGCTGTTCCTCACTGAATCCTCTGGATGGACTCCTGAACTTTTAACTGATGTTCTCAGTTAGGTTGTCTGGGACTGTCGGTGGAGGCTATCACCATCCTGCTCTTCCCACCTCACTCTCTGACCCTGTGGGGCTACACCATGACCCTGTGGGACTACACCCTGTTCAGAGAGGGCATTGCCTGTGCTGTGCTCACCTCAGCTCTTGTCTCCTTGCATCTTTTTAGATGGCCTTCTGAGAGCCCCTGCAACCTGCATTACTCTATTAATAGAGATTGGATAGAGAATGACTTCCTCTCCCAGTACCAAAATTAAGAGGCTATCAAAGAAATCTGGCACGCAGCAAGTTCAAAGCAAAGCAAACAATTTTTTTTTTCAGAGAGCTTTTTGTCATAGGATATTGTGGGACCTTGCGGTTTACATGGATTCAAAACCTTGAAAAGCTCGAAGTGCAGAAATTCTCTGAGGAAACCACTTCTGAATCTGGATGCCTTAGAGTGCCAGATTTTTTGAGACTGGAAGGATATTCAGGGATACTATTATTTTGTATTTACTTTTATTCTTACTTTTTCTTATGCATCTATTACTTGCTGCTGTCAGAAATAGGTTATTGGTTATGTGAACTTTGATCTGACCCGGTGTAGCTGTTCTTTGGTCTTTCTTTTTCTGGCATGTTGACAGATTTCCTTGCCCTGCTTTTTCCTAGAGCATGCATCACTTTCTGGGAGGAGTGCATTTACATCCTAGTCAATATATGGGTCTGTATAATGCAGTCAGACTCTTGAGAGGCTTCAGCTGCCAAAATGTTTCAAGTTCTTGACAGCAGACTTCACAAAAGGTTTATAGAGATTTATGATTTGTTCAAATTTGTGCTAAAGGCATATGGCTAGTATGTCCTTCCCATTTTCAAACTTTTACACTCGAGCATAAAATGTAGGCCATGTTATCAAAACACTAAATTGTAAGATTATTTTATTAGAATCAGAAAAGTGTATTTTCCCTCAAAAATGTTTCAGAAAATTCATATTTTCTTTTAAAAAGTCACTGAGACCCAGATGCCTTCCTTGGAAAATTTCAATTTCATTCCAAATAATTATTCTCTACCAAGGAAATGAACAAATAATAATAATAAAAAAGTAACCTACTGGAAGATGTTAAGTTTAATGGTAGGTGTCACTTTTTACGTATTCCACGACTGCGAGTTCTACTGGCTTCTAAAATAGACATATTGGTGTGGACAGACTCTATAAAAGAATGCAGTTCTATTCCCATTCAGTTTAATAAAGAAGATGTAGAACAGCATCAACGTACTGGGATAAAGCTACAGAGGAAGAAGGAAGAAGAAAAACAAGGAGAAAAAAAAGAAACAAGGCTTTTAAGCTTTATGCTGCTGGTTGCTATCCAATAACTGTTGAATCATGGCCAGTTTCAGATACAATTGGCAAATATACACATAGAGATACTCCTATGCTAATTCTGCATAATATTTGGCTGGGGGTTGGGGTCAGGAGGAAGAAAGAGGACTTCATGAAGCCGTTCTTTTGGACTACTTCTGTTGAGGAACTCAATGATTTATAGGCTAGCCTGGAGCCTACAGATACTAGGCAGCTTGTCAACCACCAGATATAGTTCTGACCAGCCCATCTGCACGCCATGGTTTCAAATCTGCTACAGAAAGCCCACAGGCCAAGCAAAAGGAGATGGGGACAACAGGAAAGAACTAAAGTTACTGTAGTTGCGCAACATGAACATGACACAATGTGATAGGCAAACAGACTTCATTACATCTGCTCATCATGAAACTGCCTGCTGCTGAAAGACCTTATAAAGGTCCTGGAGAACAGAGTTAAATTACTAGCTTTTTGTGAGGTTTCTTGCGTTTATGTCATGTGAGAACAATAACACTCAATTCCCCTTGGTTCTTCTCTTTCTCTGGCCAACCTAGTTTGTAGTGGGAATCGATTCTTAATGGATTTTCATATTGTGTATATCAAATTAGGATTTTGATTTCAGTTAAGGTCTTTATATACAACAATAATCCGATAAAATAGCAACTATGTAGTACAGATAACATTTTGGGAAGGTGAGAAGGCAAATAAGGCAATCAGATCCTATATTACTTAATAAAACACTCCCCTCCTGGGAGACGTATCTTGATGTGCAGTCAGTGTGGCCCAGGCTGTCTTCCAGGCCTTCCAGGCTATTAAAACCAGTGGCTATCCAATCAGACTCATGGAGGCAGTTAAAAACCTTTTATAGCACAGAAGAAAAGAATCCTTGTTTGGAAACACATATTTATCTTATTTTTACTTTGATTTTAATTCTGCCAACAGTTAAGGTGAGAATAGATTTTGTAAACTATGGTAGTGGCCTACCACTGTTTATATAAAAATAACAAGAGTCATTCCGTTCATTCAGATTTCTACTGCTGGATCTGAGTTTCCATTTTCAAAGGACCTGGTTTTGGTCTGCAAAGCAAAAAGAAGTCGGACAAAGTATGCCACACTGGAATAAGTCTCTGTTACAAAAAGACATTCACAGAATAAAAAAGTTAGAAATATGTTGAAAAAGGATATCCAAAGTGTCCATGTGCATTTCTGAGCTATATATCCATACATTTTTTATTATTAATACTAATAAAGGCAGGGCACGGGTGCAGCAGGCCTTAGTTTCTGTCTTTTGGGACTTTCATCTTTAATATAGTCTCTTAAAAATACATGCATTTCTACATTTTTCATTACCCTTAATTTTTTCATCAATCACGTTAATTTATACAGGGGGCACTTAATAATAGCTAATTAACACTTATGACTTTTTAAATTAAAAGACCTTTGGAGAGATTACTGCTGATTGCGAAAAGGTTTTTGTTCCTCCCATTAAAAAAAGGAAGAAAGAGAGACTGAAGATCTGGCTCGGGCAGATGAGGGGAACTTCTCAGTTTCTTCACCGGTCATATAACAAATGAAAACAGCAAAGGCCTGCACAGAGGCAATAGTGCTATTAGCCTCCACTCCTGAAAGGTGCCATTATTTTAACTGATTATTAAGCAGCATATATATTATTCAAAGTGACCTTTAAATAGCTGAAAATTAAATTATAATTTACTGGGGAGATATCTAAAACCATGTAGCTATTATTATCCGAAAATGGCCATGTGCTGGTACAGTCTTCTGAAAATATATTTATTATTACTGAACGCAGTGAAGAGAGAAAAGCACTGAATCCTGACAGTCAGTAAGAGGGCTTTCGTGTATAGAAATAATATTTTTCAGTAAAACCCCTGTTCTTACAGTGACAACTTGGCCATGCCTAAATTCAGTGATGGTTACTTTTTTACATGTAAGGCAGCTGTTCAGATTTGGATCCCTCTCCCACTTTAGTAATGACAACATGGTTTTTTTTCCCTTGAAAAAATGCATCCCATCTTTGAGTATATGTGTCAAACACTTCCACTGCTCCCTAAATCTGTATGACAGTGAGTTGGTATTATAATTATTATTAATATTATTATTATTATTTCATTATTATGTCCCACCAGTAGATGTCTCTGTTTCCTGATGGACCTCACAGAAATCCTCAGCCTACCTACCCCGTACATCAGCCTAGTGATGACAGCAAGGAATGTGGTTAGGAAAGACAATAATCCACCCCTAAAGTAGCATCTAATTGTCTGCTTTTGATTCCGCATCATTATATATAATTGCTTCAGGGCCGGAGGGAAGGCTGCTGCATGTGGGCTGCTTTTCCTACTGCAGTCACCCATAGCCGTGGTGCTTTTGCTCAGAAACTGTGAGAAGACACAACTGACTATAGCAAATGGTGCATATGGATATGTTTTCTGGAGGCAGGTTCCTTTGGGATAAAAAGACTTAGGTCACTCATGTTTAAGAGCCTCCCTGTTGTTTTCAGCTTATTTTTTAGCTGTATAGTAATGTGGCACCTTGGTTGCAGCATGTTGTAGTCCACACCTTACATTAAACTTTGCGTTTTACTGCTTCCTATCACTGATTTAACTCATGCAGAATGGCTTTCTGCTGCAAATCAAACTTAAAAAAAAATCTAAACCACAAATGCGTTGATGGACTGTATGAAAAAAAAACAGTAATATTTAATGTATTTATGAAGTTGATCAAGCATAACAGTGCCTATTTAGTAGCCTTCTATGAATGATTTTGGAGCTTTAGAATATCACTTCAGCCAGTAAATACTACTGCATAAGACTGTGTACTATCAGACAGATCAAAGTCTACATTTACAGTCAGTCTACAGAGGTGATAACCAGAAGTCAGCAAGAAAATGCAAAAAACACATCCAGCCTAGGTATACACACCTTGCTCTACAAAACTGGTAAAATACCTATCTGATAACTGCAAATAGGAGCACAGTTGAATTTGAACTTGAAAAATACTTTTTCATTAAAGATATATCTATGCTTGTTTTGAAATGGGTGCATTACTTCTACTAAAGAGACTTTCCCATCAAGAAAACACAGCGCTGATGATAAAGATAAAATGTTACGTCTTAGGAAAATTCTTAGAGCAACCTAGAGAAAGTAGTTTAATAGTTCAATACTGCATTTTAGAATAATTTCTACTGCAGTAAAAAGTATGTAGGAAATTCTGTAACAAGAATTCTAAAAAAGAAAAAAGAAAGGTTTACTTTGAGAGTACTTTCTTTTTATTTATCAGAACAATCTTCATTATAATCTTCTAGCCCACACTACCATTAAACATGGAAAAAATTACACGGATTCCATAAGACTGTTTGCCGGCTTAAACTAAGTAGAACCTGGGCTGATCTTGCCCAGATTTTTTGTATCCAACCTTTTGTAGGAGAGAGTCCAGCGCAGGGCCACGAGGATGATCAGGGGCCTGGAACATCTGCCCTATGAGGAGAGGCTGAGGGAGCTGGGCTTGTTCAGCCTGGANATAAGACTGTTTGCAGGCTTAAACTAAGTAGAACCTGGGCTGATCTTGCCCAGATTTTTTGTATCCAACCTTTTGTAGGATATCCCAACCTGTAAAATCCAAGTTGGCACTGGCTCAAAGTAAAGAAACAGTTGAAACAAGTAGTGACACATTTTATTGATGAAACAGTTTGTAATTACAGTAAAAATATAAGACATAAACACATTTTGAGAGAATGTCTAGAAACAATATTCTAAATAAATGTTTTCTAGTGAGTTATTTACTCATACAGAAAGTATGAGTGACTCTCAAAGCATAGAAAACAGGCTTAAATTTGAGACATTTAAACAAGATTATAAAAATAAATAAAGATTATAAAATTATAAAAATATATTATATAAATAACACATAATTATATAATATATTATATAGATATATAATTTATATATTATACAGTATAATATATTATATAAATAATATATAACTATATAATCTATTATATAAAATATAAAAAAAATATTGTTGCAGTTTACTTTTTAACTGAAGGCCACAGAACTTGCCTACTATATGATGATCATTTTTCTGTTTCATGAGTAATGTCTTGCAGATGCTTGTGAATCTCAGTCAAAGAAACAAAGATACATTATGAGAAATAAAATGTTAATCTTTGTAATAATATGAAGAGATAGTAAAAATCTGGTATCAGACAGTTGAAGTCAAATAATTTTGCAACCAAACTCTTTAGCACAAATGGTGAGAAATATGGTAGTATTTTTGTTCTAACATTGCTTTTCCACTAGCTTCTGTAGACTTCGAATGAGGCTCTATGGGCTGAGCATCACAGCTGAGCACGCTAGGTGTGATACTCGTATTCACCTAGAACTACAAACCCCAGATCCATACTAGTTTTAGGCCCTTTTTGAAGACCCTTTTCTGTGACTTTCTTAATGTTTTCCAGAGCAGGTGATATCTCAGCTCTTCTGCACTGCACTTCTTCCACGTACCATTTTGCCCTTTCAATTAAGATTTTCTGCCATAAAGAAATACTGAGCCACTGAAACAAATATGGGAAAACTTGTCTTGCATCATGACAGTCCTAGAGGGAGCAAGAGTGAGCAGCAGCACTATCGGCAGTGATGCTTGATAGCATGGCAGAATGGTGTCTTGTTGAACATAGTGGGAACACTGGCTCACCTCACCCGTGGCCTCATCAGCCCAGTTCGTTTCAGGCATCAGCATGGTACAGTGGAAGGAACTCTTTCAACTGGGTAGCAAGGCAGGGCAATATGACTTGGAAATTGCTTAGCATCCTGATGCACTGGAGCAGGATTTACATATAAATTATGTCACATGAGCTTATTCTGCATAACGCTTTGCCAGTCACCACCTCAGTGTTATTCATTTTGATATCACCCCATGCTGTGGCGAGGCACATGAACCGAGAGTGTTCTGCTGAGTAGAAAAAAGTAATTATAAATAAGAATAAAAAGCAAACACTCATTATTATATATTGATACTTGATAATGGCCAACCTAGTTACAGCCAACATCCTTCATATTAGAATAACATGCTACAAGTGCCTGCACAGTTTAAAATAAAACCACTGTGGCACACTGTGTTAAATTACCAAATATCTGAATAATAATAATAATTGAAGAGAACTTGAAAAGCTAAGCTTCAATTTACAATTATTTTTAGTGGAGACAAAAATCTCTCTTTTCATGAAGTAAATTTATAGAAGGCTACTGATTTTTTCACTCCTTGCCATAGAGGCACTGGACATCATTATCAGCAATAAGTGATTCAGATTTACTTTATTCCCTCAGAAGCCCTCAAAATACTTTGCAGATTTAAATCCTGATCCTGCAAATAACAATAGGCAGTGGAAACATTATCCTTAAATACCAGGATGAGGGGCAAACGTTTAATCCCTTGATTTTGTATTATGTAAAACATAATAGCAACACTTCACATAACTTCAGATAAAAGAAGTTAATGGTAAGTTAAGAAAGATTGTATCGCAAACCCTCTTATACCCTGACAACGACAGCATATGCTTTTTCCTTAATTCCTAGTGTATTCAAATTGAGGTTTGAAAAGGCAGACAAAGGATACCATTATTTTCATCTAAGTAACTGAGTAAAGGCCAGCAGCACTTGCTCTCTAAGAGAGAAGAGATGTTTCCTTATCATGTTTTTATTAGTAGACATCAGAATCAGTTTATCAGCTAATTAATTCACCTACTTCTTTACTGAACAATTTTAAGCCTTCACCCATTGCTATTCACATGAAAACAATAGAAATGGTGAAGCCCCCAGAAAATTTTATTAAGTCTTTGGCAAATAATCTTTTTGGGGAACGAATCTCTTCTCCAGCTCTTTTTGTGAAGTGGATAGGTTCATTCAAGGTTCAGGGGTTCAAACTGCGTGTTTGACTCAGGGTAGAAATGTTCCTCAGACAGCTTGGCCGTTTTAGCTACAGTCACAATTTTTGTTTCATCTCCTTTGGAAAACTATCCAATTGTTAGTCATTAAGGATCTTCTTAACAGAAGATGTGTCCAGCGCATATATGATATTTCAGTAGCATATAATCTTTGTGAAATGCCTTGTCCCAAAGGAGCACAGCTATCATGGCAGTGCATAAATCAGAACTGGAATTGGGCAGAATCCATTAATTGCTTTAAAAGTCTTTTGATTTACATTGTCCCAGAGGATTCGCAGTTATAGTGGTTCAAAGATCATAGCATGGCTTTGATGTTGCCAGGGCTTGAAATTGGGTTGTTGTCATTATTACTTGAAAATTTAAGAACAAAGCTTTACATGGACGTTGGAAATGGGCTGGGAGTCAGTGGCGGGGTGTGATCACTGTCCTGAAGTGCGCACCGCAGCCTGGACTGAACCCTGAAAAGCCGCAGCTGCCTTCTGTGCCACCTCTCTGTGCCACTGAGGTGACGAGCCTCAGCCACCCAGGTGACACTTGCCAGTGGCCAGACCTTCAGCTAGGAGAATGAGAGAAAATTCTCCCTTGATGTTGAAGGTGAGGGAAAATGCTTCTAAAAAGGGGTAATGTTTTCTTTTTAACGAGTTTAATGAGCCTCAGGAAACTCCATCACTTTCTTGATGTGTGGGAGTATTCTTGATTGCTGGCAGGAGTGGACTGAGACTGAGACTGTTGCCTGGCTCCAGTATAGACAGCTTCCTCACCTGCAGTGGCCTCTGGGGAGATGTTCTGACGTTTGAGAAAGTTAGGTTTAGGTGTTGCTAGCCTTTGGCCTGTGGGAGAACTGAGTGTGGCTAGTTTACTGGGGTATGTGGCTGCTGTTATTGTCAAATGGGATCCCAAGTTTATCAGGCCCAATAGATTGCTGGATTTCCCAAATAATAGAGGTCTACACTGTACTGAAAAACTTCACGTCCCACAGGAAAACCATACAAAACCCGGTGGGGTGCAGGGTCTGCCTGCACTGTTTTTGTTATGGTTGTCCATATGGTTGCTTTTCTGGATAGCTGATTTGTAATGTGTCATAAATAACAGCTGCTGCACAAGTCTGACTTGCTCAGTGCACACAGGAGGTAGCCACTCGGTGCATGCATCATTGCTCTATATGGAACTGTCAAAAGTCTGCAGTCAGCTCTGTCTCCAAAATCTTAGCAGATGTCAAATGTGTTAACGTCTCCAGTATCTTTGCGGATAGCTTTTGGTTGGGTCTTAGTAGCTTTAATGCTCAAGTCCCACAGTCCCGAAACTACACTCAGACTTTAGAGTTTAAGCTCTTGCATATTTTCATGTCTCCATGTGTTTTTCCCACACTTTTTGCAGTTTGCTTGGATGAGTTCCTCAGTCAAGTCCTTACCTTGATCGTGGGGCAGATTAGGCATTGACCTGCTGGAAAGCAGCTCCGTGAAAAGGGGAGTCCTGGTGGACAACAGGTTAGCCCTGAGTCAGCAATGCGCCCTCGTGGCCAAAAAAGCCAGTGGGATCCTGGTCTGCATGAGGAGGAGGGTTGGCAGCAGGTTGAGGGAGGGGATCCTGCCCCTCTACTCAGCTCTGGTGAGGCCGCACCTGGAGTATTGGGTGCAGTTCTGGGCTCCCCAGCACAAGAGGGATGGGGAACTGCTAAAGAGGATCCAGCGTAGGGCCATGAAGATGATTAAGGGACTGGAGCATCTATCGTATGAGGAGAAGCCTAAGCAAGCCAGGCCTGATTGAGAGGGGATCTGATCAATATGTATAAATACCTGAGGGGAGGATAAAAAAAGATGATGGGGCCAAACTCTCTGTGGTGGCCGGTGACAGGACAATGGGTAACACGTATAACTTAAAATACAGGAAGTTCCACCTCCATATGAGGAAGAACTTCTTTCCTGTGAGGGTGACAGCCCTGGAACAGGCTGCCCAGAGAGGCTGCGGAGTCTCCTTCTCCAGAGATCTTCCAAAGCCGCCTGGATGCCACCCTGTGCCACATGCTCTGGGTGTCCCTGCTGGAGCAGGGGGGTTGGATCTCTAGAGGTCCCTTCCAACTTCAAACTTTCTGTGATCCTGTGATTCTGTGATCCTCTATCTGCGAATTTTAGTCTAACTCTGTGGATCGGTGAAAAAAAATCTATCAGTTTTGTAGGATGAGTATCATTAATTACATTGCTTATATAGCTCAAATACCTGTAGGAAAAATTCTTTTTTTTCAGATGCTGTACAAAAACAATTTTTAAATATACGTAACATGGAAAAATGCTTTATATTGCAGTAGTGCAACCAGCAATATTAGTAATAATTAAAAATTCTTGTCCCTTTTCCAGATCAGGCAAGGAAGTGTTAAAACAGTTTGTACCAATTATTGACTACAAGATCTGCAAATGATTGCATAAAATTTCCAAAATATGCCTGCAAGCTTCTATTATTGATGTTGTGCCCCGGGACATGAACATATGGATTTAATTGTCTAAAGTGTTTTATTAATTAAATTGCTATGATTTACCTCTCCCATGTTAGCATTTACAGTTTATGAAACAGCTCATAATTAGGAAATGACTATACTGATGTTGCTTGTTTACTTTGCATCAGTACATAATAGCACCACATTCCTCTTTTAAACCCACCCTCCCAGGCTACCTTTTTTTTCTAGCCCAATTAATAGGCAACTGCTGCTGGTGCGTTAAATTGCTTTTTGGATATGTGTAGTGGGGGAGATATCTGTTAGGGTTACTGTTTCTATTGAAATGCTCTTTCTCCCAGGCCACAAGCTTGATCCAGAGTTCACCAAAGTCAATGGAAATCTCACTTGCCTTGAATTTTGGATCAGTCCCAACAAACAAAGATCAGAAAATTTCCCTAAATACAGTATCACCGGTTGATTGTGGAAAAAAACAAAATCCTCTAGCCAGGCAAATGCTACTTTATTTTCATAGAAAAAGGTTTGAACTTTCTTTACTGACTATTGTAAAGATTTTCTAAAATACTTGAGGCCAAATGCTCTGAAGTTGTGCACAACTGGGTTTATTCAAATAAAAGAAAATGAATACATTTTACGCAGAAGAATACTCACTCAGGAGTAGCCTGGTATTGCTGAAAAAAAAAGGTTACTGAGCTGATCTAAATGGTAACTCCTCTCTATCTGAAAATTAATATTATTTAACCTATAATTAAGTTCTGTAATCTCAAATTTTGTACATATTTTGCATGCATGGAGAATGCAGGCACTATATTTATTGCCCCATATATGTTCGGAGGAAGAGAGAAAAGGAGAATGTTATTATAGATTATGGGTTTTAAGACCATAGTGAGAATGAAATCTTGAGTAAAATATACCACAAAATGTCACTCAGTACTTCCTATAAATATTCTTACTTTGCTTCCACTCTGCTGCTTTTCACACTGGGATAAGATCTTACATATTCACATCATCTTACATTCCCACAAATTCCAAATAATTTTAAAATCTTTACAAGTAATGTCTATAAACTAGCTACCGTATCCTCTCTAGCTTCTTAACTGATTTTAGTGAGAGCAGGATGGGCACAATGCAAATTATGGCATTGACTCAATGGTTATGTAAGCTGGCTTTTTGTGATGCACTCTGCAATTTACCTATATCTTTGGTTGACAGCTGCATCTAAAAAAAAACCCAAGAAAATAGAGTTTTATAGAGAAAATAAGAATGAACCCAACATACCCAAGAAACAATATGTAGGACAAGAACTGGAACTTAAGGTTCCAGTGCCCGTTAAGATAACTGGCAGTTCCTTGTGAAATAAATAAACTCACCCTTTCTTAAGTGTTGAAAATTGTCCAATTTCAGACTTAGCTTTCCTAGTCTAAAAAGTAGTATATGTCTGGAGAATGCTACTTCTTGACTCTCTATAAAGGCTTTTTGCCTTTAGAAGGCAAATCAGTCTTTGGGATAGCTACCGTGATTGGTCTGAGATTCAAAATTAGCCTTGGACTATCACAGTAGTGTTTTGGTGAAACATAAAATTGTCTAATAAGAACTGCTGCCCCTGTGGCTTACTGAACATTTGGTGTGTAGTTAAGTTGTATTCAAAGAGGTAAAATAATAGTGGATCTTTTCACATAGAAGTGCTTTGTGGAGAGATAATTAAATGCTCGTAATGTAAATGTCAGTAAATTAAATTTACTGACATTGTTGCATTGCTGTTGATTCTGCTTGATGAATGAGTGTGGTCATGTCCATCTGCAGTCTGACCGACAAGCCAGTTTCTTTCTCTGCTCTCTAGGCGATAAAAATGGGACATAACTGTGATGTAAATCTGCACCATAAGATAACCAAAATCAAATAAAAAGGGAGCTTTCAAAGCAGGCTTCCAGATCCTTATGTAAGCTTCTAAACAGCTAGTTTTCAAAATGGCTTATCAAAGGAGTTCTGCTTTGTCCTACGGGACCTCATAGGCAGATAGCACCTTGGAAAACCAGATGCTTTCTGTAGGTGCATCTACATGGCCATGAGGATGCAGAACAAAATATCACTGTTCCTTCCAAAGCAGATTCACATGCTACACAACTAGTTACTATTCCAGGCTCAGGTTTTCTTTCCTGAAGTGGCAAAATTCAGTTTATCCCCAGTTGAGGTCCTTGAGAGTCCTCTACCTAAGCCGGGCCACAAGGGTGTACTCTCTCTGAGCGCTAGCGCCCACAAATCACCTTGTTTGCCATCATGTGCATGTCCACCCTTGCCACGTGGTGCTGTTAGAACTCCAGTTTAAAGTCTATGAAGCAATATCGCTGTTGCTGTTTTCACTGTAAATATTGTAACTTTGGTTTGTCGATGTAATTATGAATCTGTGTAACTAGAATATCAGTATATTGCTCTTTTGAGTATCATTTTGTCATTCCCCACCTCTGTAAACACCTTCACTGTACCTAATAAAAACCAAGAACTAATAATAATAATAAAAAGCATGAAATACTCAAAGACATAATGTAACCTTTATATGATGGAGAAAATGCTTTGTACAAACATTTCGTACATCGTCCAGGTCCACGACAGTATCTACCTTACTAATAGTCTTACCTCTTCCTGATACTACTCGATTNGTTTTCACTGTAAATATTGTAACTTTGGTTTGTCGATGTAATTATGAATCTGTGTAACTAGAATATCAGTATATTGCTCTTTTGAGTATCATTTTGTCATTCCCCACCTCTGTAAACACCTTCACTGTACCTAATAAAAACCAAGAACTAATAATAATAATAATAAAAAGCATGAAATACTCAAAGACATAATGTAACCTTTATATGATGGAGAAAAAAGTGCTTTGTACAAACATTTGGTACAAGGTCCAGGTCCACGGCAGTATCTACCTTACTAACAGTCTTACCGCTTCCTGATAGTACTCGATTAAACTTAAAATGGCAACATCAGTGTCAGCATGACATCTTCAAACCCCTGCTATGACTTTCAGCATGTGCACAGCACATTTCTGACTGGAGCAGCAGGTGGGCTGCCCCTGGCAGGGGTAGAACCGCATGATCGGCTGTGCTTGTGTGCTGCAAGTCCTGAAATGTTTTCTCCTTATGGAACAACTCACCTTTGCTCCTGCATAGATCAGGGGCAACGTAACCAGCAGCCATTGCTGAATTTGGGTGGTGCTGCTGTGCACTCCCATGCCTTACTGTAGCTGTTGGATTCTAAACAAAAAATGACAGGAAAAGTAAACAATATATGTAAAGAAGACAGTTTCTGAAGGCATGCATGAAAATCCTTCAATGAAACTTCAATAGTAAAAAGCTATTTCCTAACTTAGGCCTTGGCCCAAAGCCTCATCAACCTCGAGGAGAATGCTTTCTCCTGATTTCTGTGGTGCATGAATCGAATTCTTCGAGCAAAGTTTTCTTTGCCTACCTGTAACATACAGAAGAGGCATACAGAATCCCCGAAGAAAAGATCTGTAACTGTGATTTGTAAGAAATAAGAGCATAACTTCTTTCTTTCTGTTGCTTTTCCTATATGAAAAACCTTGCTTGTTTAGCCTTAAGTTTAAAAGGAGCTCAACTACTAATATGCAGGAGCAGCATTCCAGAAATGCTCAGCTTGCATATAGGGACCAACCCAAGTAACCAGAGCTATGAAATGAATCCTGAGCTGCCATAAATTGTTTTAATTCAGTCATAGTATTAGGACAGTATATGACTGCTCTGAGCTTGCCCCAAGGCTTCTAGATGCCCCGACCACATTAGGCTCACATTGACTTTGGGCTTTTTTGCAAGTCACAGCAAAATTTGGCTCATTTCAGGTGCCTACAAACATAACCTGAACCCTTGCTGTGAGTCTCCATTGAATATTTGGTCCCCTAGACCTCTCTGCCAAGAGGCCTCATATTAATACTGTGCCAATTGTGAGATTGTGGGAAATGTGGGCGCCGCACTTGGCACCCATGAAATGATAAATTTTTGTCATTTTCCTCTTCAATTTTATCTCTTCTGACAATATTAATCGGCCCCAAGTGACATATTTTCTGATGGCCTTTTTTTTTTTATTATTAAGTGCTAAGCAAAACCTGTATTTCTCCAGAGCACTAAGGGGCCACTAGTGTGAATTTGTCATTAACATGCTAAAGAGTTCTGCTCCAAGAATAGTGTGACCTGTTCGTTTGTATGTTAATAGAACTCGCGCCTAGAAAGATTTGAAGGCAGCCTTCCACCAGACACAGATTGCTCATTAGAACAATGAAAAGGACTCCTGTGAAATAATAATAATAATTAATACTTTTCCACTTCTGTAGTGCCTCTCATTCAAACAACTCAGAGCGTCTGCAAATTAATTAGGCCTCTCAGCAATTCTGGGAAGTAGCATCCCCGACCGATCTGTCTTAGGAAGGCAGAGGGTATAGATGGAGAAAGAGAATGATTTGCTCTCGAGTTCACATGAAGTCAATGGGAGAGCTGTGAAGAGAAATTAGAAACCTGAGTCACACTGCCCTATAGCCTGACTATAAGATAATATGTTGTATACAATGTAAGGATACACAGTGGTTTTCAAGATCAAGAAAGGAAATTATTAATAAAAATATATTAGAATCAGTTAATATTTTTTTTTCAGTCTATGTCTCTGAAATTAACTTCTGCATAAGCACTGAAATAAAAGCGGACTGATTTTCAAAGACCCTGAGCACGTGCAACTAAACGTCCCCTTAAATTTAGGTACTTCAGTATGATTTCAGGTATTGGATGGCAGCCATCTGAGTTGCAAACTGTTGGCAATATAGTTTCTCAGGAAATAGGAACTGTAGTCCTGGCTGTTATTAAAGTATGGTAGGTAGAAGTATGGGGAAGGGAGTGAAAAACAACTGCTTTTTTTTTTGATTGGGTCCAGATTTAAAATGTGTCTCTCCAAGAGCGCTGAGAGTTACATATGCTCAGCTCAGTCCTTGTTGTGGAGAGCTTGTCCTGTCATAGTCCTTCTTAGAGGATCTCCCATCTTTGTAAGCAATTAAAGTCATCTGTTGCTCAATATAATATATTGAATGGTATCGCTTACTTAGCAAAGTAAATCTCAAACAATGCTCAGAAATACTTGATAAATTGTCAGTGAGTTTAATAAGAGCAGTTAAAAAAAAAAGTAAAAGAAAACCAGAAAAGAGAAGAACAGAAAGAACAGAAATTTCTAATTAGTTCTCTTTATGGTTCAAGCAATAGATTGGAATTCACTCGAGTTCGCGGTTAGTAAAATTTAACAAGTCATATTCTGTCTGAACGGACTGGAAACTCTTAATATGTCCATCAACAAGGGGAAATATATTGAAAAGCCAGGAAGTTTGAAAGAGAAAGGAAGCATTACAAAAAAAGAAAAGAAAGGAAAAAGAAAAAGAAAAAGAAAAAGAAAAAGAAAAAGAAAAAGAAGAAGAAGAAGAAAAAGAAGAAGAAAAGGAAAAGGAAAAGGAAAAGGAAAAGGAAAAGAAAAAGAAAAAGAAGAAGAAAAAGAAGAAGAAAAAGAAAAAGAAGAAGAAAAAGAAAAAGAAGAAGAAAAAGAAAAAGAAGAAGAAAAAGAAGAAAAAGAAAAAGGAAGAAAAAAAAAGGAAAAGAAAAAACATGAGGGAGAAAATCCAGAAATAGAAAACTAGGAGAGAACAGGATTACAGTTGTCACTGTATTGTTGAATCACAACTATGAAGAATTGCAAAACAGGATAATTTTAAAAGGCATTCTACTAATTACAACAGTCAGAGTTTCCTATTAGCCATGCAAAGGTATGTCACATTCGTTTATTGTAGGTACCTCAGCTTAATGGCAAAACTATAAATAAACTTAACTAATAGTGTCATGCTCAAATCAGCCATACACTGCTAATTTCCATAACCCAATTTAGAACTGATGGATCAGGTGAGGAAAAGTTAGCATTAGCTCACAAAAGTGCTTATAACTTGTGTCCAAATGGCAATGACAGAGCATTTCAGCAAAAGAATTAATATGACTTAGATTAGAGTTGAGAGTGGCTCTGGGAATTATCTGTCAGCTAAAAGAAAAAGAGCTGTTGTCTATCTTACTACACTTCGGAAGTGTGAATTTTGTTGCAGGTTTTGTGCATGAAATTGTTTCCTTATGCATTTTTTTCCTGAAAAAAAAGCATTTTTACATTATTTAAATAGCACATCATTAAGTAGTAAGGTTCTCTTCTAGTTCAGACGGAGGAAAAACCCTCCAAACAGCCCTGTTTGCCATGTGCTCCAGGCTCAGAGGGCTACGCAGGAGCACAGTGAGTGGAAAACAGAAAGGAGAAGCAGAGAATGTTTAACATTCACAATTTGTCCACAGCTGATAATTTATTGGAACTCATCTGTAACAAGGCCTGGCACTGATTTATAAGTTGATTTGAAAAATAAATAAAAGTGATAGAAACCTGCATTCGGTTTTAATGATAGACTGTTGCAGCGTGAAAAGTAAGGATATGAAACATTGCAAGGAAATTAGATATTATGCCCTGAAGACAACTGCAGCTACCAGCCCATTAATTGTTAGATATTTATTATTAAAAATTTCTTTTCATGAGTGACTGCAGAATATTTGCGCTGTTAAAGTTGTTGAGTGCTGACATGAATGGAGCATATGAAGCTCATTTTTTTCCCCCTGTGTGAGTGTGTGTTTGCGGAGCCGGCAGGTAACTGACCAAAATGTGTGATGAATCTTTCCTGCACAAATGCAAACACACAGGTTTGCCTCGGAATTGCTGTCGATGAGGGCAGCAAAGCCTCGGGAGCTTGGTGCTGTTCTGCTTCTCGATAGCGAGGGGCTTGATGGTGTCCTAAAGCATGTCTCTCTGGTAGCACAGAGGGCCCAGTGCTGCTCCCAGTGAAACAAGGCACTTCTTGAAGGCACTCTGAGAACTTACTCACCAGAAATACAATTTATAATAGGCCAGGTGCGGTGAAAAGGAGGAGATAGGTATCTAGTCAAAAACAGCAAAGTACCTAGCAAAAAGTCAGCTAAGGAAAACATTATTTTTAAAAAGTGCTCTAAAATTCCTGGCAACTGAAATTTACGTTACTATCATTTCTTTAAATGCAGAGGAAATTTGATAAAATGAATTCCAAACCAAAAAGAGCTCAAAGAAATGCATCCTCCACACTCAAACTACAGAATGACCAGCAATAACCAGAATAACCAGATCTTTATAGGAAGCACCTTCTAAGTGAAAAACCGCATGTGATGGAGGCCCTTGAGGTGTACCCAGCAGGGAGCTGGGTGCCCAAGTGCTCATTGCCATATTGCTCTGCTGAGGGACTGTGGTGCTGACCTCTCTGTAGAAATACGCACAATAATGTGCCCTTTCTTTTAAGTCAGCTAGTGAAAATGAAGATGGGAAAGAGGGAGAAAAAACACTGCTATGTTATCAAGCTTCAGTAGTTACCCTTTTGGCAATAGGAACTGGCATTATCAAGCATTTCACAAATGGTCCCTATCTGAAATAGCCTATGACTTAACTGTCTCAGATTTTGGTATGAATTATTAATAGCTGTTGTAGTAATTAAGTAAAATGATGTAATTAAGTGAAATGATGTTTCCCTCTCCCTGGAAAAGTAATGGAACAGCTCATCCCGGCTGTTGTCTCTAAGCATGTGGAGCACAAGAAGGTGCTCAGGAGTAGTCAGCATGGATTCTCCAAGGGGAAATCATGCTAGACAAACCTGAGAGCCTTCTGTGATGGAATGACCGGCTGGATAGATGACGGGAGAGCGGTGGATGTCATCTGATATCTTGACTTCACCAAGGCTTTTGACACCGTCCCTCACAGCCTCCTCCTGGGCAAGCTCCCAAAGTGTGGGTTAGATGAGTGGACGGTGAGGTGGACTGCGCACCGTCTGGATGGCAGAGCTCAGAGGGTTGTGATCAGTGTCCAGTTGGAGGCCTGTGGTGAGCGGTGGCTACAGTGGCTACAGAAACTAAACAAAGACTAGGCAGATTTTAAATGTTTGCTACTTGGTTGTTTGAGGCAAATATGTTACCATATTACACTTGCACGGTGTTTAGATCATAAATGGGAGCTCTCAGCACCACTGGAAGCAAAACAACATATGCCTCCTTGTTTCTCTTTGCCCTTCCACATTGCGTATGTTAGCTTATCTCTACTTTCTCATCCTAATTCCATTTGGAAATCTCTGTCTCTGTATGTCCACTTGAACTATACAAATGAGATTTTCAAGACGTGAGCAGGAATGTGTTCGTGTCACAGTCAAAAGTATCTGGTTCTTCAGCTGGCGTTCTAGATGAACAACTCTCCATAATGAAATATAATTTACGGCACATATTAGTGTTATTTCCTCATAGGCATTTCTTTGGTGTTTCTAATGACCATAAAATGTGAGAGGGCACATACTTCCTTTTCAAAACACAGATTTAAACAGAGGAACATTTTGTGGAGTGCAAGGAAGACAGACAGCTATTAAAGAAGATTCACAGTTATAGGCTGGTATATTAATGATGGGGCTGGCTCTTGAAATGAGAATTTATAACATGCATGAACCTAATCCCTCATTAAGATAATTTATTCCCACCCTCAAGGTCTCACATCACAGCCAGCGCTAGGCAAATAATTAGTAACAAACAATTCATTTGATCAATTTCAGCTCTTCTTTTTTAATGAATTGTCAGCCAAGGCAGTACAATTTTCTCAAATATATTTATTATTCAACATTATTCGCCAATTTCTGTGATGAAATTGTAGCCCGTTGTTTATCTGGCAGGAGCTGTGTGCTATATGGTAACTAATCAAGGCATTTTTGGTGGATGCAGTAATCACATAATATACTTCTGGTTGCTGGCTAGACGGTGGGATGTACATGAGTTTTATTTTGTGAATATCTAGGCTTTCAACATTTGAGCTTTATTTCCCCTAAATAAAGTAGGCATACAAACATTTTTCTCCAATGTAACTTGTATTTGAGGATGGAGGGTGTTTGCTTTGGGGTCACACTGTCTAGGCGACTTGCATCTGTCTTTTTGGTAGATGGAAAAAGGATCTGCTTTTATTTTTCTTTGTGAGATAGCATCCGACAGAAAAGGCTGCAAGCCCTGGTGCTACATAAGGTAGTCAGAAGCACTCACTGGTGAATCTCCAGCAAGCATCCAACTACATTTTATTGAATCATAGAATCATGGAATCATTATGGTTGGAAAAGACCTTCAAGATCATCACATCCAACCTCAAGCTCTTCAGTATCACACCTGTTACACAACGATGAAGTAGCCACCACGCTCTTTGTCCAGCTACTCTTCTGTCTGCAGTGGAAAAACCCATGCGACTCGGTAAACGTGGCAGCTAGAGCACTAAAAGGTTATGAAATGAATCAGGGTTTCTGACATAGCCGTAGCTGAAACACCAGGGCAGCCCTAGATGATATTTGATATTTTTAAACTACATTTTTTTCATGTAGTATCAGCCAGAATGAAAGCAACCTGTGAGCTAATGAAATTCTTGCATTCCTCTGCNAAATATATTTATTATTCAACATTATTCGCCAATTTCTGTGATGAAATTGTAGCCCGTTGTTTATCTGGCAGGAGCTGTGTGCTATATGGTAACTAATCAAGGCATTTTTGGTGGATGCAGTAATCACATAATATACTTCTGGTTGCTGGCTAGACGGTGGGATGTACATGAGTTTTATTTTGTGAATATCTAGGCTTTCAACATTTGAGCTTTATTTCCCCTAAATAAAGTAGGCATACAAACATTTTTCTCCAATGTAACTTGTATTTGAGGATGGAGGGTGTTTGCTTTGGGGTCACACTGTCTAGGCGACTTGCATCTGTCTTTTTGGTAGATGGAAAAAGGATCTGCTTTTATTTTTCTTTGTGAGATAGCATCCGACAGAAAAGGCTGCAAGCCCTGGTGCTACATAAGGTAGTCAGAAGCACTCACTGGTGAATCTCCAGCAAGCATCCAACTACATTTTATTGAATCATAGAATCATGGAATCATTATGGTTGGAAAAGACCTTCAAGATCATCACATCCAACCGCAAGCTCTTCAGTATCACACCTGTTAAACCATGAAGTAGCCACCACGCTCTTTGTCCAGCTACTCTTCTGTCTGCAGTGGAAAAACCCATGCGACTCGGTAAACGTGGCAGCTAGAGCACTAAAAGGTTATGAAATGAATCAGGGTTTCTGACATAGCCGTAGCTAGGGCAGCCCTAGATGATATTTGATATTTTTAAACTACGTTTTTTTCATGTAGTATCAGCCAGAATGAAAGCAACCTGTGAGCTAATGAAATTCTTGCATTCCTCTGCCAGCGGATGAGAAAAAGCCTATACAACACCATGTCCTAAACCAGCAGCATAAAACACCAAGCAAAAGTACAACGCATAAAGGAAGAGGAACAGGGCAACGGTGGTACACAAACTGCAGACCAGGATGCAAACATTTCCTCATCTTTTACACCATGTAGAGGAGCGCCTATTGATACTTTCTTCTTTTCAAGACAAGGATGCCTTCTCACGGCACAATTGTGCAAGGAACGAATGAAGCAGGGCTATGTGTTCGTTACCCCTATACAAACAGCAATAGATAGGCTTAAATACTGTCTCCAAACCACGTACCGTAAATCCAGAAAATGCAATTAAGGTTGCACTTACAAGACAACAGAGAGCAAAGTAAAGAATATCACTAAAGCTCTCAGCCTCACCTCTGCCCTGGGGTGATCGAAAATTATAACCAGTCAATGACAGCAAAGCATTTTAGCGCTTGAAATTAAGCCCTTTTTAAATGATGCCATACATTTCCTCCAGTGTTTTATCCTTAGCATGCCTGATATAAGGCTGAAAAATGGTACGTGGGTTTTTTCTTGGGAGGGAAAAGTGTCAGGATATATTGTTGAGGAAGGGATGGTCAGAACCTTCTTGAAAAATGTATGTTCCATACACTACAATATCAAAACATGAACTTAACTTTGAGGGCATCAGTATTTTCTTAAGATAAACTATTAAAAATCTATTGCATGAACATCAGTTAAGAAACTCAAATAGAACAGTAGCATGCAATACTTCTAACGAAGCCATCATTAAAAAATAAAAAGACGACACAGTTATGGATAGAGTCTAAAGGAAATCAGGTTAGTACTCTGACATTTTTTTCCCTCAACTTGCAGCTGGCTCACTTTTTTTAGAAAATTTCAGAACAGGCAGCTCTCTAGACAGTAGCCTATACTGGATGCAATAGTCCTCCACTTTGAGAATACACTTGTGATCTGTTCAATTCCCATGCCAGGATTATTTGGAGGAGAGGCAGAAGCATTAAGAATGGATTCTCAGGTATGGTAAATGTACTGATTTAATCTTATATTTCTATTATATTTTTATATCTCATAAAACTGGCGAGATATGCTTTATTTTTACCCACTTAATGTACAGCAGTTGGAGCAAAGTGTCCATGTATTTTGGGGATCTAGTCTTTACTATCCTAATAATTCAAGATTCTCTTTGCATCAAAACATGTATTAAATTATATATATGTATGTATGCCTCAAAAGGACAACATAGGAATAAGACTAAAAATACTAGCTCTTTGTGAACACAAAATGACAGGAAAATTATGTTGTGTAAATCTAACAATTGGCATAATACATTTTTAACAGTTAGAAAATAGAAATGAAAAAGAAAACAATATGGAGTTAAAAGTGTAAGGGACACTGTGTGCGTTGCTCATCCAGCAAAGGGAACAACATCTTTGAGTAGGTTCACTTCTCAGGTAGCTGCCTCAGCTCTTTTTCTGTTGCTGCATTACAACATCCAGAAAAACCAAGCTTTCTGTGAGCAGTAACAGAGGTAACGGATGGGCTGCCAGCCGCCCCTGCTGCGGCAGTTTTGAGAGGATGATGCGTCACATACCATCCCGTTTGCTGTTGTGATGAGCTTCATGCATCTGCCATTATATAGCACGTGAGACCGAGAAAAAAAACACAGGTCACCAGCTCTACCACGTAAAGATTATAGCAACAGAAATGGACAAGTGGCACATATTTAGGATGAATCTTTCTTTGCTGTGAATCTCCACAGTCAACACAGGACGCTTTGCACAAAGGCACTGCAGAGCATTCCCTTATGTGATGACCAAACTGGGGGTCTTCGGAATAGCGAAGCAGTTAAGGTTCAATAGGATTTGGATTCTCTCAGGTTCCTTAGAAAAATTCCTGTCCCAATTCTTAGTGCAATTACTAAACAACCTGCTTTTTATCTGTTATATTCCATATTATGTGGCAAAAGAGAAAAAAAATCTTGCCAAAAATAAAACCCATTGCTGTCTTTTCCGCCTCATCTATTTTTCCCCCTCCTTTACCATCCCCTTCCTCATCCCATGACAGTGCACTTCTTTCACAATCCCTTTTCTTTCTTTTTCTTGGCTAGAGTCAGCAGTGACACAGCCTAGTACCGCAACCTAACCAGTCAACATGAGACATTCTGCTACATGTCCGAGAAAAGGAGGAACAAAACAGTTGCCTGAATGACAGAAGAATCAGGAAGATTACTGTTTAAAAGGGAAGTTTTGCAAACAAAACACTATTTTATTTGTATATTTTTTCACAAAATGCTCGTATTCTGCAGAATATATGTAACCTGTAAGTAAGGCTGAAAAAAAATGACACAAAATTGTCATAAATTTTCATCCTCCTTCCAGTACAAATCTGCATTTGATAATATTAATATTCATGGTGACAATACCTAAGGATTTAAAAGATTTTAAGAAAAGCTTGTTGTCCAAATTTATTAGCTAGCTTCTCTGCAGCCTACTCATATATTGTATTCCCAGCATTACATTCAGATAAAAAAGAAATACGACTTGGGAAAAGATACTGCACATTTCCAACACACAGATACAACCTTGTTATCTATAAAAATTTAGCTCTCAATAGGCAGTGCTAATTATCCTAACAACTGAATTTAGAAACTAGATATCCATCATTTGTTCAGATCTTATGCTTCACAATGTTAGGAAAAAAATAGCTGTTGAGAGAGAATAGCTGATACCGAAGCTGTCCTGCAACACAAAATTAAACAAGTCTAAGATGGTGAATCCAATCTTTCCTCTACGTGCCTAGAGGATGCAAAAACATTAGGCAGTAGCAGGTCTTACCCCAGGCAAGCACGCAAGCTTGATTTCTTAATCTCAGACCCTTTTAATCCCAGGAAAAATGGAACTTGCAAGCTGAGTTTGTATAGCTGGCCATGAGTCATTTATTAAAGGTGAGGAGTCAGGGGACATCAGGTGTGATTCGTATTAGGGATTAGTTACTCTTAAATCACTTCCTACCTATGTAGTTAGTTATGTAGAGCCTTTTTCCTTTTCTTTTCCTTTTTTTTTTTTTTTTTAATGGACGCAGCCTTCATTTGAAGGAGCACGAACATTCATTCATACTTTACCATTAGTTGCGAGGCCAAGAATGGTGTGAACAGGGGTCAGAATACTACCATCAGCTTGAACTACATACTAAGGAGTCTTTTTTGTGAACACGTTCATGATTGTCTATCACTTTCATAAAAATAGAAAACATCTTTACCTGTGTGTTAAGACACGAGCCTATTAACAGAAAGGTTAAGTGTAAAGACACACGAGATGGAGTTGCCATTTCTAATAGCACCGTTCATCACTGGATGAAATAGCCTCTTTTCTTGCCTCAGTCACAACAGTCAGAGCCATATTTCCCTCTCAACTTTCTTCAGAAAGAGTATCCCAACTTTTTAAGTGCAAGTAATTCTGAAATACAAGATGGAGAACTTGCAGTTTCTAGTTCCAATACTGCTGTGCTCATAAGGACAAGTATTTAGTTGGACCTCATCATTCAAATTAAAGCTGAGATGGTTTGAGTAACTTGTCTGTCTGCACATTTGGGCACCTCTGCTTTCTTTATATAGAGAGAACTACCTACTTCCAAACCATGGCCTGTACTGTCCTCAACTTACTGTGCGAAGAGCTCTTTAACTACCGTAGTTTTCACATAATGAAATAGTATAAAGGCTTGCAGATTTGAAGACCTTACACAAGAGACTGCGCTGTAGAGTTTTTGCAATGCTTGGTCACTGAAATGGCCCTGCTGCTTCATTCCTTTTCCCTAATTATGAGGAATACTGTGACAAGGGCTTCTCTAGTCACAGGCTTTATTATATCCAGCATTTACTGCAGTGCCCTGGAAACAGAAACAAGCAGATTCAGGGGACAGGCAGAGGCTGTTGTCCTGCAGTCCTCCCGCGTGGCTGACGGGATGCCTGGCACAGGACACGGTGTCGCCGACTTGATTTGAGTAGAGAGCTCGCAGGAGTCAGACTTACCGTGCCATGGATGCAGATGTTCCGCACTAGCAGAAGCACAGGAGAGGTAGTCATTTGATTTCTCTTTCCCCCAGCAGTTCCAGGAAAATAGGAGTTTACCATGCGACAGAAATTGAACAACAGTTACGGTGGCATTTATTGTCAGACAATAAGTCATCACAGTTTCTCTGGCTTCAGTGGAGTAACCATAGCTGACACAAATTGAGATACTAACTCAAAATTTAATGTTCATGAATACTCAGAAGCCAGGAGAATTAGTTAACACGATGAAGCTGGAGAGGGGAAGATCGTAAGTTTATTACTGTCTTCATGAAAATCCTGAAGATAAAAATTGACTCATAAAATGAAACAGTAAGAAGAAACAGCTGAGAAGAGAGTTAACAAAGATTAATAAAAGATATTTAAATATCCAAGAATGCAAAGGAGCAATATGTAACTATCATACCTCAAGAAGCAGAACTGATCCAGGTTCTGCTAAGCTAACTCAATATTGGTAGGTAGATGTTTGTTATTGCTTTGTACTCTGCTTCATTACAGGGAATAACAAAGAGGGGTACATTTGAACATTGCATTCAGATGACAGTTCTATACAGTTGCCAGTGGCAGCAGTTTTTGATCACCGGCAGGTGGGCAAAATTTTCCTGTGATAGCCACTTTCTTTGATGTGTTTGCATAGCATTGTTCACAGAAAACCAAACAAATCTAGAAGA
Source organism: Crypturellus undulatus (assembly GCA_013389825.1). Classification (NCBI taxonomy): domain Eukaryota; kingdom Metazoa; phylum Chordata; class Aves; order Tinamiformes; family Tinamidae; genus Crypturellus; species Crypturellus undulatus. Next base: position 808,240 of record VWPW01019012.1, on the reverse strand, counting down.
CTCTGGGCGACTCTAGTAGAAAGAAGCTTCAAACAAAATACAGAAAGCCTGCTTTCGAGTTGTCTGGATTTCACCTTAATGAAGCAGAGAATACAGCACAGGCACAACTTAAAATTGCCAGGGTAACAGAACACTGATTTGGTATTGTTTTGATTCAGGTACATTAAAACTCTTAAGACTTCAGTCACAGAACAACTATGGGTATTAAAATCTACCCCTGTGCTCATCAGATTTACTAACGCAAGTAAAGTTACCATCTCTACTTCACCAGTGAAATAGAGACTGAGTATTTCTGGCTCACAAGCAAGACTAAAATCAATGTTTATAAACACTGAATAATCAAGACTTCTATATTAAATATCAACATTAATATATAACTTTTAAAAGATAGGTAAAAAAAATCTGTGATAAAAGCCAAGCTTTTGCAATTCCTTCTTAAAAAAAAAAAAAGGGTAATGTGTTTAATTATTTCCATAATGTATGAATTTAAGTTTTCTTATTATTTTCAGTCCTCCAAAATATAAGTGGAATTGTGTACCTGTTCTTACAGCAGCAAAAATCTCCAAGGTTTCTGTGATGGAACAAGCAGTGGCCAAAATTAAAATAAAAGGCTTGTTTGTGACTGGGAGGAGAGAAAAAAATTTTCTGGGAAGATGGAAGGAGTTAACTTATAAATGCACCTGGTAAGACTTTTTCAAAAACATTGGAAAGGTGGTGGGGAATTGTTGTGGAGCAGGAAAGGCAGGGTTTAAGAGAATCCAGGCTGTCACAACTGATAAAAGGCAAAAAAAATATGAAATATGATTGATCTGTAATAGTATGATGTGAGCCCTTACAAGCAAGAACAGAAAGCTGAAACAATTCATAGCACATCAACAGAGGATGTTAAAAAGGAAAGAGTTGGTATTTGAAAGTTATCATAGGTAAATGCTGTAAACCCAAATTTTAGGTTATTATACTTGGTAAGTAAGCTCAGAGCACGTAAGAGAGAAGACTAAAAAATAATGCAGTATCATGATTTTTTTTCTACAGTTGCAGTCACATATAGGTAATAGAATAGTTAGTTTGCTGGCATTGAGATAAATTTTCACATTAAATTTTGCTGTGGACGTCAGTCCTACTGGTAGTCATTGGCCTAATTCTTATATCACACTCTTCCTGTTAGACGGAGAAAGTTTTGTAGCATGAAAATAAAAAGCAACTAATTCACATTATATTTAGATAATCATTTTTATGGTGTCAGAAATCTTTTCATTCTCTAATTTCATAATGTCCATAGCATAAAGATCCAGGAGCTAACGAATCTAGATGCAAAAGTTACTATGATCAGCCCACAGAGAAGGAGGATGGCAAGTATAAGTGCTCTTACTTCAAAATTTAATAGTCGAGAGATACTTTGTGGAACACCCTTACTCGTATTTCATAGACAACACAAAACCCATATAGAGACACAGGGGATAAGTTTTTTAAGCAAGATTTTGTAATAAAAATACTTTAAGGTTTGTAAGATTCTTTTATTTGCATAAGGCTTATTGTGCTATAAAGTGTATTATTTTAAAAATTCAGCAATTTACTGAAATTTATGTTTTCTTAATGCCTCTGAAAGCGTTAAACTGCACAGACCATGACAGGTAGCAAATTATAGACTTTCACACTTCTGTAAGTATTTTCTTTAACACAGTTGCATATTGGTGATTAACGAGTACTAAAATCACACGTATGAAAATAAAAATCTGGCTCAAATTTATACGATTAACAATAAAAACTACAATATTGGTTTGTCTATAAAATGCATTTGTAAAGTACCAAATACGTGTAAGACAAAACAAACCTTTCTGTAGTTAAAATATATCAAAACCCTGCTCCATTAATGCATACTCCATTAATGCAGTCTTGTATACATTAAAGAATAAATTATAAGGCAAATAATTCTGAACACAGAATAGCTCTGAAGAGAGAACATTCAGACACAACTGGATTATACAAACAGTTCTGCAACCTGCATGCTACATTTTAAATCCAATCAGACACGCTGGGAGTGACTTCTTGCCTATTTATATAAAACCTGTACAAAATGAGTTTTTTTTTTTTTTTTTTTTTTTTTTTTATTTTTTCACATNATTGTTTTTTTTTTTTTTTTTTTATAAATTCTTTTTAAAAAAATTTTTTTTTTTTTTTTTTTTTTTTTTTTTTTTTTTTTACTTTCTACACATATGGTAGCTTTCATATACTTTGGCTCCCACAAAGTTCAATAAAGTTTAGCAAAAGACAGTTGCAACACTGACACTGAAGAATTATCCAAAGTGATGCTCAAATGCTAAAATCAAGCCAGTGAACATGGTCTCAAAGTTTCATAATTAGTTTCTTTCCACGGTTTCAAGTCTGCCTTTTTTTAAGCACTGTATTTAACTTAACCTCACTGGAAACAGCCATGAAAATTAAGGGAAAAGAATGAAAAGAAGAGCTGATAAAAATCCTGGAAGAAACACATGCCAAAAGCTTTGTCTTGGTCCAAATTCACTCCAGCATCAAATCTGAAATTTTAACCTTTTTCATCCTTTACCTTTAAACTTTGGTCTGCCATGGTCATCACTATTATCCATTTTAGTGTTGCAGCCATCCTCCTCTTTCAGGGGTATTTGTTTGTCCTGTTGACACCTCACTCTCTTGTCCCTAATACAACCAGCCAACCCAGCAGCTGGGAATTTAGGGAATAAATTCTAATACTCATAATGAAACTTCATGACTTGTCAACAGGTGTGTTTTTATGAACTGAGGGGCTATGCTAACATACAAAAAGTAGCCTGAGTGCTGGAAGCACTCGCAGTTCTGCTAGTGCTGCTCTCCACTCATCTGTCCCTTCACGCTAATACAGCTACATTATTCTATATCCTACCATGGCATCAGCTACCATGTTAGCAGCAAAACTTAAGGCATGTTCTGCATCTGTGCTTTGATTAAAAGCTCCTTAGCGCAGGGATTGTCTTCCTGAATAACTGAAAAACCATTTTGCATTTCTTTGACATTTTCATAAGCAATGTTGTGGCAGAAGGCAGTAAATCCTGGGACATTTTTCAATTATTTGTACATTCTTCCTGTACAAATTTATTACCAAGTTTAGATTTGTCCAAGTTGAATAAATCAAGAATTTTGTATGAATAACACAAACCAAGATGCAGTTGGGAGATATACCCCAAAACCATGCCTATATGAGAACAGTGTATTAAATATATAAAATGAAAAAAAAAAAAATGTAAAGCGGTTCAAAAGTGAGTTAAATTTTAAAGACAGTAAGCTGACTGTACAGCTGGAATACTGGAATCTTCCAAAATTCAAAATGAAAGAGGAAGGGAAGTAGTACATTGTCCTTTCTTGCCATTAAATAAAGAAAATACTTATCTGTACCCTAATCCTCTTAAATGCAAAGAAGCAGACAAATAGTGACACAATATGTATAGCAGATGCTGTTACCCTTTAACATTGAAAGTAAAGGGCTTTCGCTTGAGGATTGTCATATAAAGCATTCTCCTCGTTGTCTACTTACACCATGGTGACACAGACAGCCACAGACCACTAAAACATTAGTAATTCACCACAGAATAAGAAGATTACAGCTTCTTATATCACTACTTCAGTCATGACTTCTTCCGTTCTGTGTTCTCAGCTAGTGGAAGCCTAAAAAACCCCACCAGTTTTTATATGCATATAAGTATAGGTGTTTGCTGTATCAAATCAATCTCATTTTTATTACTTGCAAGTAATAATTGTAAAGAATAACACAACTTGACATTTCAACAGAAAAAAAAAAATCACTTATGGCTATAAATACTACTTTCTGTGATGATATGATCAAGAACTTTAAAAAAAACAGCATTTTTATTTAAAACAAGAATGACCACATACCATATTCTATATCTTCCAGCATCAAAAATTGCATTTTGGTCAGTTGGTTGCTGATTAGGTTCCATTAAATGTTAATACGGTATTATATTTAAATAATCCCACCCAAACAATTAATAGAGACAAAGAACCACTAATCTCAAATCAGCTACATGGCCAGTGTTATTAAAATGCCCAAATTACACTTCTGTGGAGTCTCACGTGGATGCGGCTTCTCAGCAGTCTGCTGCAAGCTGCTGTCCTTCATCGCTTAGTAAGGCCATCAGACAACGGCCTGTAACACCTCTGAGGATGAATTCAAGTGCTCTGAAGAAAAGGCTCACAACAAGGTGCATTACTAGCCATCTGCTAGCAGACAGTATGCCTTCAGCTCCTTTGGTTTTAATAATGTTCCCTTTGGGAAGTGAATCAGTTGAAGACTGTTCCAATAAAACAGTAACAGACATGGCATGTCTATACAGTTTGTGACAACGTCCTCGTTTTTCGTTCTTCCACATTTTTTTTCCAAAAACCATGCAGTGAAGGCAGTTTGATTTTATCCATATTCTTACTGTAAACATTAAGAAATATACCAAGGACAACCAGTAAGCCTGACCACACATACCTGAAGGAAAGGGAGAGGAAAAAAAAGTTACACTTTATTTGTAGTGATTATATACCAGTATTTCTGAAGTAAATAAAAACAAAGTCTCTGCCTTGTTTAAGAGAGATGCAAGAGCAGAAATCTAGTATCTCTAGTACAGATACTAGAATACAAGAGTTTTAGGTAGGAAAAGATCAATCAGTGGACTAAGGGGAAGTCTGAAGTTTTGTTGCTACTGTCCTTCCAACTTTCCGGTCCCAGCTGGACAGTTAAGCAGCATTTAAATAATAATTAAGCAGTAATTTTTCTTTCTTATATGAATAAAATGTACTTCCTTCTTAGATTTAGGAGAGCTACACTTTTTGCTACTGCTCCAAACCATGATTCCCATTCGGTGTCTGTACTTTACAATGTAAACACCTTTTTGTTTTAACTCTATTATTTTAAGCCTCAACATGTTCAGCAGTAGTAAATTACATTTGGGCATTTGGCTGTAAGCCTTGTTCTCAAGTCTGAAATACATTAATACATAGCAATACAATTATATAATATTTTATTTCAAAATAGAAGTATTGAGGATAACTTGTATTTTAAGCACTTCACTGAAACAAAATAAGAAACAAAGCAAAAAAATCTCAAGACACAAAAACTTGCAGCTTAATGCATCAAGATAACAGACGATTCGTAGGTCTAGCTAAGAATGCAATCCTGAGCTCATAAAAGGCAAAATTATACTACAATGGAGAAAATACCTTCCTTTAGCCTAATCTTCTTTTGTAGAGAAAGCACTGAAATCATTTATTTACTACCATAAGCCTTAAATGCTACAACAAATCGTTCTTTTTAAGAATAACAAAAACAAAAAAAAAAAGTGAACATAGTAGTTTATCTTCCAGGCCTTTAGAAAAACAGAAACTATTTTCTCTGGCATGAGTAGCATCCAGAAGCCAGTCAATATTCACTAAAGACTGCCAAAATTTCCTGAAGATGTGAAATGAAAATCATTAAAGTCCAAATATAATTAATTACTGTTGTTATATTCGTATGATAAAGAATCATTTTTTTATAAAATATTGGAAACCCATTAAAAAAGCTATAGATACTTACTGGAAAGTGAATGGCTTTGCAAAGAACAAAAAAGAAAGCACAATGGTCATTGCTTTTCTTCCTGTTGTTACTGCAGAGGAAAAGAAATGTTAAGTCTTTCAAGAATCTGGTTAAAGTGTAAGAATATAATACAGTTTTCAATATTAGTATATAACCTAACTACGTATTAAGGTACCTGTCTATACCGATTATCATCCATGGTGCAAATAGTCTGTAGGTGCACTGGTTCAGTGCAAAATAAAACTAGAATCACTCCTGTTTGAAAGGAGCATAACACATCAGCAGTACCTGCTCCAGCAGCAGAGAAACATGCAAAACAAGACTTTCTATTCAATAACTTTATTCTAGCCAATTCAGAGTATCTGAAACAATCCTTGCACATAACTGACTACATGCACGGAAAAATAACAGCCTGGTAAAGAATAAGGAAGTTGTACCAAGCTGAATAGGATCTGGATATACTAAACGTCTTACTATTTCCACCTCATCTGATTACAATCCAGTGACACAGAAAACTAATCTTGGCTGTATTTTGAAGTGCAGGAAAAAAAAAATAAAAATCAACATCTTGCAATTCTTCTGAAGCTACTGAAATCTTTATCTAGCAGTGCAGAGCAATATAATTTAATCTAACTTTGTCTAGAAGCCAAATGACCTGCAACAATCACAACACATTAAGTTGTCATCAAAACCTTAAAAAAGCCTCATCACTGAAAAGACTCAGCGTGGCAACAGGAGTTGAGGACACAATCCCATTAGCAAAGTGGGAATGAAGTACCTGTTTGGTTTACTCTCAAATGACAACATTTGGGATTCAACATTGTTACTCCCCAATGACAACAACAACAAAACCAATGAAACATGCAATATTTAAATAAGTTATATTAAAACATTAAAAATGTAATAATGCAGCTAGGTCTAGAAATTCAGCTATGGAGAGTTGGGGCCTGAGGAGGTATTAGGCGATTGAGCAGCCTTCTCGCTTAAAGAGAGACCCTAACACAAGTGTCTCCACAATAAAACTATGCTCTTTGTTAACAGAATGTATTTAGCGCACCATGAAGTGCTATTTACTATACCAGAAGAAAAGCTTAGCTTATTATCACTACATCCACCACAATCATACACTAGTATGATTGGAACATACTAACAAAAGGAAGCAATGACTACTGACCTAAGTACTTTCAGGTTATTTTGACTAGCCAAGTGAGATGCATTCAGTCCCATCCTACCCCCATAGAAGTATTCCTTAAAGCATGTTTAGCATTGGAAGAAACATCTTGCACCATTGCTTAATCTGCAGCAATCTCAACTTTTTTTGGTAATAATTTTCTCTACATTTTAAGAAATTTATGCCCATCAAATAAAATGATTTTCTATTACATGAAAAATTAAAGGAGAATGAAAAAGAAAATTGAGTTTTAATTAGAAAACAGTTTACAGATGAATAATTTAAAAAAATGGTTAAATTACTTCAGTTTTTCTAATTACGATTATTTCTGTTCTTTCAAATCAGTTATTAATTAAAATATTTATGTAACCATTTCCTTCTAAATTAAGTGTCTTTTCTTCTTTTTCCCAATTAAGTCTGATAATTTCTCATTTGCTAATAGAAATACGATTTTCATTAAACTGTTCACCCCACTACCCTAGTAAGGGGGAGAGTAGATGGTGGGGGAAAGACAGTAATGAATGTGGCGTTCTTCCAAGGCATGATAAACATTTTCACATTGCTATGGGCAAGAAAGAAAGGGTTTGAGTGTTAGGATGGTCAAGGTCAGGCACAAGAAAACCTGGGAAGAGTTTACTATTCTGCAGTATTTTTAACAGTTTTAGCACAGCAAAATTTGTTTTAAGAGCTGATACCTGCATGAATACTCTCATCTTGTGCTAGTTTCCAGCCAGTTCACATACTGAACTTTGTTAAGAATAAACATCAAACAAAAGTGCTACAGCAGCAACAATTCACAGGTAATCAGAGCATGCAATTTTTAGGTCAGAATACAAGTGTCTATTTTCCTCTCCACTAATGTGAATGAAGTAGAGCATTACCTGACAGAAACCAGCTTTTGGGGGCAGAGGGAAGAGAGGAAAGCAGTTCCATGGCATCTTGCTACACCTCCCCCCCCAGTCCCTTGTGACTGATGTTTGTAGTTATAAGAAAAGGTAACCTGAGGAAGGAATGAGCCTGATGTAACTGTTGACAGACTACTATGACGAGTAAAAAAACGATAGGAGCGCCTATGAAGGCAATCTCTAAATCTTGAAAAATGCATACAAATGACATTTTAAGCTTGGAAACAACAACTTTCTCCGGAATAAAAATTTCATGTTCTGTAACTGCATATAGCAAAGGAAAACAATTTTGGGAACAGACTGAAAGTGTACAAAAAGGCGCTGAAAAATAATTGTCTTACACTTTCTTTAGTGTTGCTAGACACATCAATAATATTAACATTAGCTGATGTTAAAATTAACTACAGTCATTTCTTCATATTCTAATTCAAAGTCAAGGATATTCTGATATGGAAACACTTTGGATAGTTGACTTACAAACTCAAAATGATATGGATTAAAAGCATTCACTTGTAATACAGTTATGTAACTTTTGCCTAGATAGTTTAGTGACACTCAGGTAGCATTGTGTATTTAAAATATTTCATGGACTCACAAATACAGATGCAAGCCACAGTAAACTAGCACAGCAACTTCTGAATCATAACTTCTGTCATAATTCTCTTGCAGGCAGTTCCTTTGGTTTCATCATACTCTACATTGCTCCTTCCATTAGCACTCTCAGGCAGACAAACTCTCAATAGACTCTTAACATATTTCTTTGAAATCATACAGTTATTCCAGACAGGCCTAGTTTAAAAGCTTAGCTTTCAATGCACATATCACCCAACACACTGTTTAAGACCATGCACAGAGAGACGACATCACTTGCCAGCATGGTGCTGAACTCACTGCACTCAAGCAGCTTCCCCATTCAGAAAGAGCCAACCAAGCTCCACTACTGAGACTTCAATTTCTCACCACGACTTTTTCAAATGACTGGTTACTCAGTATGAAGAATTATGTCCAGCTGCATAGGGGATAAGGGTTAAGGGTGAAAAATAAAGGCTGAAACTCTATAAAAGCCTGTGACTTTCTTGCTGCAAATCCTCTTTTTTTCCTCATCAATCTGGATATATTGACATACCACTGTGGAGAGGTCTGACTTGCATTTATTGCTAGAAAATGATCACACTGTTAGGCAAGAATCCCACATTACAGAAGCTCTTCATTTGCACACAAACTGTCACAACAGCAGACATGATGGCATTTGGTGGCATTCTTAACCTGGAGAGGATTTCAGTAACTTCTGACATATTTTAGGGGGTTACACAGTTCTACATTCACGTTGGAACAACTAGCAGGTGCACCTGTGACAGGCCCAGATTTTTCAATAGACCAATCAGGGTTCTGTACATCTGCTTTTTCTGACCTGGGGGGGTGCAGCCACAGGCTGTACTGAGCATTCAGACGAAAACAATGCAAGACCTGCATCCATTCTGCAGGACACAATGCAGGGCGCTTAGGGTGAAAGGGTAGAACAAATGAAAGACTGATTATGTCTTTAACAGAAGGCTTACACCCACCCAGTGTCAGAATAAGTCGCAAGCTACAAAAAATCCAGTAGCTTTAAACAGTCCACTAGAAGCTTCCTTATATTAAATCCTAACTTTTAAATCCTGACTTTTAAAACCATTCACACTCATTACTTCCTTCAGTTTCACTCAAAGAACTGAGATTGTCATGAAAGTCACAATTAAGGCACACAAGTTTATTCTGAACTAAATCCGAAACGTGCATTCAACATTGCTACAGAAACATGCCATTTCAAGTATCTGTACTTTCAGAAGCTTCACATGAGTTCTTCTTTATTGTTCTAGCAATGGCATTTGCTTAAAATTTCCAGAAATGGGCTGTTTAGAGGCTATGACACTGCCTACCCTTGCCTCAATAGCATATGTGCACGTTTCAGATAATATCTATCCTTTCCTTGTACTTTGCTGTACATTTCCACTGCATGCCTTCTTCTCACAGCAGTACTGTTTCTGCATTAAAATACAGTGTAGGCTATGGGCACAAGGTTACTGTTTTTCGAGGCTGAAGCAGTGGCACAGAAAGAACCAGGAAGCACTCAATCACACAGCACAAGAAAAGATCCCTGCTACAGAAATCAAGACCAGTCAGTACAAAGAAAAGGAAAAGGGGCCAGAATGAGAATAATCCTTAGAATCTCTGTCCTAAATAGTAAGATAAAATTACTTCATGTTTTTATATTAAAAGCAGTAAAGGTATCATTCGTTCCTACCTGTTACAGCCAGAAGAGCACCAAAGATTTTAATCAAAGCTAGAACAAAAGATATTCCAAAGTATCCAGTCAAGGAGAAAAAGAATGCATAACCATAAGTCTGAACTGGATGCTGCAACAACAACAACAATGAACTGTTAGGAAAAGGCAAAACAAACCCTGAGGTATTGCAAAATGACAGCATGACAGAACCACAGACTTTAATCAACTGCATGAGCAATAATAAACTGCTCAACAATGCATTCATGCAAAGATCCTTATTTAATTTTAGTTAAATAATGGAAAAACAAAAATGAAATTATATACTCAAAAGTCTGGTTTTATGGTTTTATTTTGTTTTTAAAACATTACCTTACTTTGTACAACGAAGACTGTAACAATCTGGTTAACGTATGAATTATACAAGTCAACTGGTTTACACAAAGAAAACAAACAGAGAAGCAGTGAGATTTTCAAAATTATACAGAGCAATGAAGTTGTTAAAATGAAAAAAGGAAATCTTTACACCTACCTTTGAGCAAAATGTTACTGCAGGGCTTAATCCACTGGTGCATATTAATCCCAATAAAATATACACAAAACCTATTGAATAGGAATACAAAACCTGGAATAGTTTAAGAGAAAATAATTACCCGTTGACACCACACAAAAACAGAAATTAAGTGATTTCAAATACGTGGCTCTATTAACATATTCTGTGTGTCCAAGTTGAATTTGTAGCATTTAAAAGATTTTTCACTACCATTTCTATGACAGTTGATAACAATGGAAAGGAAATAACTCTTCCTGTCCACAACAGGACAGGTTTGTTAAGCTTGTCAGTTAACGCCATAACGCCATCCTGAAGTTAAAGCGAATTGCCGTAAGTCCTTAAAACTAAGGACTTCACTGATTAAAATTTAACACAGGTATATAGCTAAATAGTCTGAATAATATTCATTTTCAGACTTTTCCTACTCAAGCACTCAACCATCATGAAATGTCAGGTTAAGTGTGACCTATACTACTTCTGTTCATGAACAACATGCAACTGCTAATGCATGGCTATAGAATATAAAATCCTCACACAGGACAACCTCTGGCTTATGTTGGCAGGTGAACTTTTAATTCTGCTTCAATTCTCATTTAATATGCAGCTTTAAATTGGCAAAAACATCTTCAACCTGCCCTTTTCCATGTAAAGACAGGAGTTCAAGCTGGAACTGCTTGTCTCTCTACAGGCACAGTAGGAGGCATTCAGCTGTCTGGGCAGCGCTCAGCAACCAATTCTCATGAAAAAGAGGAAAAGAGACCAGGGCGATCCTACAGGTTGCGCGTTGGAACACACTGATTTAAAGCACTTAGTATCAGTTACAGAGCTAATTGTGCAGAGGTTTTTTTTTTCCTCTCACTCTAGCATATCAACGGTTTGCCAAAATAAATGTATTACCAATCTACCAACAATTGATTAACAATTTTGTGAGAAGACAGAATGCTTTTCTTCCTGCTTTACAGCAAGTGGATATTTCAAAAGCAAAATTGTTTTCAACATATAACTTTAAAAACCAATGACCTGATTTTCAGAGCACTTGCTTTACACACTGTTTACACAGAGGCGTTAGCCCTCAGTTCTCTACTTGCCTTTCCCAGCATCCAGCTTTTCTTCCGAACTATCCTAAAGATCTCACTTCACACAGTGAGCAACACATAGATATTTGTCAGGAAGTGTGATATAAATCACTTAGGATCACATAAAAGAAAGAAAAAAATCAGGTGTAATTTTGCAGAACACTATTTAGCATTTTAGTTGCATCTTCTCCTTTCAAAATTGCTTAATTCAGGACAATTATCAAATTCTGCAATGAATCAAAGATCTTACCAATGACAGGTTGCCTTACTATTCAATCATATTTCTCCATCAAGACTATTAATGGGATATGGTCAATTTTAATAAAATTAATTGATGCAAATGATAACAGCAACCTCAACAGTGGCGAGTTATTTTGATACTGTATATTAAAAAGCTGTATTAACATCATTAAGAAAATAATTCCCTTCACAAACAATTCTCAGTCATATTTAAACACATATTAATGAAAGTGTACATTGATTTTTAAATGAGACCATGTTCATTACTGAATACTGATATTTCCAACTCTTATTCTAAATTCAATTTACCTTTTAATCTCATTAGTCTCAGATACTTGTTACTGCAATTCTCTTGCTTTTGAAGTTTGACTTTACTCAAGTGTTTTTCTCCCTTTCTCTTTTATCCTTGTTATGAAGCAATAAGGCAGAAAGCCATGAAAAAAAAAATGAAATTATGTAAACTTTATTGATCACTTTCTTCTAAGCATCTTAATTCCTGAGTGGACAAGAGCTTAAAAAATTTACTGATTACTGCCATGAAAATAAAATTGGGGGCTTTAAATAGAATTTGAAATTCTGGTTCTTTTATTTTAAATTCCTTTTAAAAAAATATATAATTAGTATGATGTTAACATATCTTTTTAAGAATTTTTTAGTCTCAACATTAATGCCAGTTAGACCCATCAAAACTCTGACGAGCTCTCAGCAGTTTCAAACAATACATGTTAGGTCTATATTTGGTTGCCTGTACTGTTCTGGACAATAATGCCTTTGTAATATCCAAATACTGCTCTTAATATCACTCTGTTGGTGCATTTTGAGTAGCACTGCTTACTTCCATTTTTCTTTATATTAATAAAATCTAAAGTCATGTTAACAGAACATGATACTGTAATTACATCCTGTCTTCAAAAACCAATTCAAGTTTAGTACTGGTAAGTATTTAAGTCATATTTTCGAAGATATTTTAGATGGCTAAAGACAAACAGGTAGTTAGTGATGCTTCCTGAAACACAAATCACTAATTACCAATGGCATCAATGGAAGTTAGAAGACTCACTAATTCCCGATATTCAAGAAGTGATCAACTACCTAAAAATCAGGGCATAAACTGCAATTTGATTATGCAAAGCAACTGATGAGAAAGTTAAATGTGATGTTTGACTCAGAAGGCAGAAGAAATTCTCACTCAGTCTCAGGTGTGCAAAAGTGATTTCTGAAATTGTGCTAGTATTACTCCACCAAATTCTTTGAAGAGAATGCAAGACAAACAAAACCTGTATTTCCTTAACCACTACACTTATTCTCTATATATTTTATGAATATACAAAACCAAGACCAACATCTGGCAAACTAACATGAAAGAAAAAGCTTTGCTTTTTATATACAGCTCTTTGTAAGAAAAGCATCATAGGAAGATACCAGTTATCAAATGAACACCGTCAACAGGCAAATGGCAAGAAAGCAGTTACAGATTGTACTTGGTTTTGGACCTCTGATGTTAAAGCTATGAAAGGCTGCATTGGGTCAATCTAGCTAAAAGCTCTGTATCTGGCAGCAGTTAACTGTGGACACTGAGGAAAAAAAGCAAGGAACTGAAAGAAGAAAAAAAGGGGTATTTTTTCAAGTATATCCCACTCTCCAGAAACTTGCAGCTCAAAGTTCTTGAGCTTTCCTAATGGATATGAGGTATAATCATAGAATCATAGAATGCCTAAGGTTGGAAGGGACCTCTAGAGGTCATCTAGTCCAACCCCCCTGCACACACAGGGCCACTTAGAGCACGTGGCACAGGGCTGCATCCAAGTGGGTCTTGAAGATCTCCAGAGAAGGAGACTCCACAACCTCTCTGGGCAGCCTGTGCCAGTGCTCTGTCACCCTCACCGTCAAGAAGTTCTTCCTTAAGTTCCCGTGGAACTTTTTATGCTTCAATTTATGGCCATTTCCTCTGGTTCTGTCAGTGACCACCAGTGAAAAGAGGCCAGCCCCATCCTTCTCATTGCCTCCCTTGAGGCACTTACAGACACAGATCAGATCCCCTCTCAGCCTTCTCTTCTCCAGGCTGAACAAGCCCAGCTCCCTCAGCCTCTCCTCACAGGGCAGATGTTCCAGGCCCCTGATCATCCTAGTCGCCCTGCGCTGGACTCTCTCCAGCAGCTCCACATCCCTCTTGTACTG